>JADWOT020000007.1:4068785-4569899 GCA_036345935.2 Taenia hydatigena
CAACATGGGAAGATCCAAGATTAGGCACCTGATGCGTGAATGCATTTGGCATTGATTCAGAGAACTCAAAAGATTTGTTAAAAGGCAAATAACTTTTCAAATGACAGGAAGGCCTTTTGGGCCTGTTATTTCTGCCTTGGGGCGCGTAGGATGTCTTTGATATATGCGAAAGCGAAATGGAGCCTGGTAGAGATTATTTTAGCTCCTAGTTGAAGACTTAGAATCCTAGTACAACTGTGGTCATCATTTCGATCCTACGGTTCCTAGAAAAAGGAAATTCAGCCAAACTGTTGGAGGAGGACAAAATCGATAGCAGCTAAGCTTCACCTCTAAAATGCACAACCGAATCAATTGTCACACATGCACACACCCACCGTCCTGCGGAAAAATGCGTTGGCTGATCTCTAGTAATGCTAGCCATTTTTCACCATGAATGGGTATATTAAATTCCACTTCCAATTAGAACTTTTTCTGCACGAAACAGCAATCCAAAAGTCAGGCTGGGTGAGGAAGGAATGATATGCTCTTTAAACCAATCAAATCGCGCACAAGAGGCAGGCACACCATTGGTTGAGAGCGTAGTGATTGCACTTAGATACGTTTCTAATTGGCAGTTAGGGTCGCTCCCACACATTGGTCAGTCGTGCCTATTTAAGTCGCGTTTTCGCTGTCATCGAAACATTGCTTAACTCAGTCGTTCGAGGGATAAGAGCCTCCACCTAAGTCCAATCGAGAAAAGTGTCTATCTTTTGAGAGTCATAAAGACGTGTTTAGGGGCTCCGGTGGCTATGAGTTATTTTCTTTGCCTGCATATGCTCTCTAATTGGCTTCAGTCAAATTAGGAAACAATTAATTTGGTTCAAAAACAAAGAGCTTGCTGTTATTACCAGGGAGGGCAAAATGGCGAGAGGTTTGTGTTTGATTGTAGGCTTTAACTCTTACACTGCAATCGGTTATTTTTATTCTTCTATCCACTAGTTCGTCGACACATTCAGGCATTCAGAAAGCCAAGCTCTTGAGCCGATTTTGCTGTTATCCTCTAAAGGCATCTCACCAGAGCACTGGTGGGTAGAAAGGAAGGGGTACATTCCTACATCAGCTACATACTTTCTAGCTCGTATCTGTACTTTGCTCTTACTAATCAAAAGTTTTAGTAATGATCATTAAAAGTGGTCAATTAACTGGTTATTTTGTTCGTTTTCAGGCCTGCACACTTGCTGTTTTGCTGTAAGTAGAATTTTCCAATTCGAATAAACACTTGCACCTGGCCTATGTGGCCTATGTTTACCACACGATCGCAGCACCTCCATCACCTACTCAGGTAAAAGGAGTGCTAAGACAGTTCTCACAGAATAAGTAATGCACGGCGTGTGGCCATACAAAAGTTGCTTAACCGCACCTTGGCCTATTTAGAGACCTCAAGGCTCTGTGAATCCATCCTTGGTGGAGGCTGCACTTCTTTACCGAATGCCTTTGGTGTAAATTGAGAGAAAAGGAGTTAGCAGTGGACTAGACTAGGCTGGGGCTGATATTAGTGTGGGTTCAGATGGGTGCGTGCATCGATTTCTTAAAGAGATTCCAGTTTCGTGCTGCCATTTCTGGCCGGCCTAGAGGTATTGTAGTCAGATGAGACGGCGGTATCTCTTGAGGCCTCCGAGACATGGCATTGCCGCGATGTCGAAGGCTCACTCGAGACATCCGTAGTTGAGCAACAAAGCAATCGATATTGACCCTGTCGTTTATTTGCCTTGTGCTGATTAAGAGTACGACGAGTCTCCTCATTACTTAAGATTACCACCTTCCCTTCTCTGCCGTGCATAATTTTAATGTGCTTTCTCAGATCCCACTTCCAGTTGTTAGTACAGTAGCAAAATGGTTTTAAAGGGCTATTTAAAAATATAGCAGTGATGTAAGAGTTATTATTAGCGGCCACAGAGAGAGCACATATATAGTTTGATGCGTCATTTCCAGTTGGAACGATGGCCGCATCTGGAGCATTTATATGGTTCATAAAGCTCCTCGAGGCTATTTGATTCCCTGCTGCACCGAGAGGACCTAATGGAACGTCGCTTTGCCGATAGTGGATTGACCTGTGAAGACGAACCCGGGCCGCTAATAAGAACTCTTACAGCACTGCTATATTTTTAAATAATCCTTTAAAAACCATTTCGCTACTGTGGTAACAACTGGAAGTGGGATCTGCGAAAGCACATTAAAATTATGCACGGCAGAGAAGGGAAGGTGGTAATCTTAAGTAATGAGGAGATTCGTCGTACTCTTAATCAGCACAAGGCAAATAAACGACAGGGTCAATATCGATTGCTTTGTTGCTCAACTACGGATGTCTCGAGTGAGCCTTCGACATCGTGGCAATGCTATGCCTCGGAGGCCTCAAGAGATGCCACAATCTCATCTGACTACAATATCTCTAGGTCGGCCAGCCAGGTGAAGGCGATGTAAAACTGCCTCTACTTTTCGTTGCTGTGTATGTAAGATGATCTTCTAAATGTGAAAGAGCCTTGTCCAAAATTCAATAATCGTGTTGGACGATTCGGAGGGGACATTTATCCGTGGCTTGGGACCTGGTGGTCAGACCCATTAACAAGGCCGCCAATTGCCACAGCGGCCACGGATTCGTCATTAGCAAGTCTATCCACTGCTTGTTACTTCAAATTAGTTGGTCCGAAGACGTTCTAAACAAGCATCACAGTAGCTGAGTTCCTTTTGCTAGCTTTCCAATTGCTGCCGTTTTGCCTGGGTGCGAAGGTAAAAATAGAGTCAAACTTTGAGAGGCGCGGATGACCACTAGGGCACTCGCTTAACTCCCAGCGGTAGTCATGGACATGACAACAGGTAAATGCTGGAATTACATTTACTAACGTAGACCTGACTTAAGAGGGGACCTGAATACGCACGGCAGCCAAACCTTCCAAAAATTACCCACTTTCTTATTCAGGACGTCAAGATTCGTTAGCCTTCAGCTCAAAGAACCGTTTTGTTAACAGCAAAACGCAACTGACTTTGTTGACCTTGGATTGAGACGAGCTTTCCCTTGCGATCCTTGTTGAAAGTGCTTTGGGATCAGGAAGGCAATAAAAGTTAACTTCTCAAGGAAGTTCAGTGTTGAGGCTGTCGCCTTACTATCGAAGAGGTTCACACACGGCTTAATTGAGTAGATCTGCTTTACTGTTTTGGGCAAGATAGCCGGTACGCGTATGGAATGCAGTAAAATGACTTGAATCCAGTCCGTCCTGGTAGCAGCGGAAAGCTAATCCGATCTAGAGGATCATCCATTCTGGTTTCTATCGTTGAGGCGGATGGAGTACATACGCTACCAGTTGACGAGCCGCTGACGACCCACAGCAGGGTGGATGACAACAGCATTGTCTACAATCGGCAGCTACCCAACATCCGCGTTCCGCTAGAAAGCTATTAACTACCGAAGCGACATAATCGTTACCACCTTGAAAAATCGCTGTTGAGTTTTCTTACCGTTTATGCGTAAAGTCGTCAGCAATGTTAACGTGCGCGAGAGTCTATCAGTAGAGAGCTGGGTAAGATCCCATACCCGGTTCGTGAATCTGATTTTTGGCATATTTTCTTACTTCTGGCTGTAGACGAACGCAATAGTCAGCAAAGATCCTCGTCCCTGAATCCGAGTCCAAATCGAAAGATGGGTGACGGCTTGGCAAGATATCTCTCTAGCCGTATAAAATTTAATCTCTGGTGCGATTCGCACATAAGTATTTTCAATTTAACGCCGAGTTCGTTGCGGTGACTGAGGCATGAGGTTAGTTATGTTTCGGTCTCGGTAATGCGCACTTAGTCGACCGCTTTGCATTGGCTCAGCGAACTAGCCTGTGGGCTACACCAGAAGTCATGGCCCTTCTTTGTAAGCCAAATGTCGATACTCCGCCTGAGGGCTAAATCATCATTGGTGTGCAAGGGGGAGTCAGGGCGCCATATTAGCAAATAATGGTTTGTGTTTCCCTGCTCGACTTTGGAATCCTTGTTTACATGTTATCTTGAAACAAAGAAAATCATATTGAAGCAGCGTTTAGAGGAAGCATGCATATTAACATTTAGATTTGGTCCCATAAATTCGTGCATATTGAGCGTAAATATGCACACAATCACTTGTTCAAAAGCGTTTTGGATTTATTACACTTAAAGGCACACAGATTTGGCATTGTTGCAATATTCTAGCAAAATGGTTTTAATCTTATGCGGGCGTGGACAATTTAGAACCTTTGCAACACAGCTAAGTGCGCACTTGTGCTCACGTATGGAGCAGCAAGCTTCTTCCTCTATTTGTCCACGCTCTGCGACCACGCACACTTTTAGACACTTGGCACTGCCGCAAAAGAATTAATACATTGGTGAACGGGACACCCACGGTGGGACTCAAATCCAAAATACTCTACTTAGGAGGCAGACGTCTCATCTATCAGGTCACGCGGGCTGGATCCTCGGCTTTTTAAACACTTAACCTAATTATCGCGCCAAGGATGGATACCCACCCAAATGCACAATGTTTTTAGTTCTTTATCCAACTACCTTATCAATTCTACCACCCAAGCAGTGCGGCAAAACAACTTTCGGCTCAGTTTACATCACTCCTCCTCATTCCCATAGGTTTTACTATTTGTCCCGTAATAATTGGCTCCTCGAAATATTTTATTCCCCATTATACGTTCTGGGTGCCCTTCACACCTTTCCACGCCCTTTGTTTACTTCACGTGTCTTCGCAGTGCTTACATTTTCACCCCCCTATCACATCATTTTCATAGCTAATTTTAACATGTTGTTCCTTTTGTCGATTTTTCGCAACCTTTGGCAAGCAGGAGTGATCGCAGCTTAGTCGAACAAAGCATGTTTCGGATCTCAACACTTGCAGGCTATCCGTACTTTTCCAAAGCTTGCGCCTGCTTGAAAATATTGTCAAATTGTGTTGCTGCAAACGTATGACACCACGACCCCGCAAGCTTTGCCCCGAGTTAACCGAGTTCTTATCGGTTAACCAGCCAGAACGCCACTTAAGTTCGAAGACTAACCAAGCGCACACGCTTAAAATTGTGGGTATTCATTAACTTAAGGCAACAACAGGGTCCAGCGGTTCTGTGGTATGGTTTTGACTTGAGGTACGTAAGCTTCCGGGTTCAAATTTTGGTTGGGCCCGGCACCTGATTTGCACTTGGTGGGTATCTGGTAAACGCGTCTTAAAGTTCTTGGATCACCGCTTAGTTAGATTTTTATTAGTCGCCACTTTATCAGAAGTCCTTTGGAAGCGGTTCCCCTTTTTATTCCGTCATTTGCACAAACAGGACTGAAATTGCTATCCAAGGTCATCGAGTTGAATGTAAAAATGAATTTCCTCGATGTTAATTTACCGATATTATTGCAAAGGAAGATCAACTAAGCTTTGTATTTAAAGCCAAACGTCCTTCCTGAATGGTCTTAGATGATGCTTATGGACAGTTTGCCTGCATACTCTCCAACATTGGAGTGAACATTTGGTTATTGCGTCAACATCAAACGTCAGGGAGCGTCTGTCTTACCAATTTGAGGAGGCTAATTTGGTAAAAGAAATAAATGATGTCGCGGTCAGTCATCTCTTTAATCATCACAGTTAACTCATGAGTGTTTCCTTTGGCTCTGCTCAACCTGTAATGCCTGACGCAGGAGATTGACCAACCATCCTCGAAGCCAGTCCTCCACAGCAACTCTTTGCTGCGCATGGTAAACGGCAGAATAAGGGAAGAGCGAGCGGCATTGCTCTGAGGTGCCATTTCAAAAAATGAGCAGACTCCTAGTACCGAAAAGTATTTTACCAAAAAAAGGCTACAAGGATCTGCACACAAGCAGACACATAAAGAGCGCAATCTGACCAGGCTGACAAAAATCGTGCCATTTTCAACTTCTATTAGCCGTCATGTTGACCACATCAATCACGTGAGTGCCGAAGTAGGGTAACACTACATTTGGTGAAATGGACAAACTCGCCTTGATCCTAATGCAGAATACACATTCATCGTAATAATTGTATGGGATGTGATGGTATTTTATTTTTAGTTGGCACAGTTTGACTATAAATTAGGCCAGAGGGTAAAAAGCGGGACCAAAAATTGAAAGCAGGACTGTCCTACGGCAAGAAGAGGCAAATAGTTGCACGCGTAATGGGGTAGGTAAGAACTTGGCCAATGGATTGCTTAAAACAGATGGTAAAACGAAAGGAAAAAGGTGCGAGTAAGGAAGAAAATGAAGACGCAGATACTGCTAAAGCATATGCAAGCATAAAACATATCATATCAGTCATTAAACCAGATAATCAAGGGACGCATACTAGAACCAGGATGCATAGCCTCGTCTGTCAACATGCTTGTACCTTCCAAACTCATGTCCGTTAGCGACTTGGCCTTGGTGCCTATCGGCTTTGAGTCTGAGTATGAGGCTAAGATCGGGCCGGACTACATCCGGGTGACTCGACCAGCCCACTCACGTGTCCCCACAAGTGATCAAATGAAACTGAGATTTGGGTGAGTGTTATTGCAATTAACGTGATAAAGGCAATCAGGTGCCGTAACTAGGTGGAATTTGATTTCCATTGCGTTGCCTACGAAATCGCCGATGTCCGGAACACTAGACGGGATGTCTCGGTACATTCAAAGATAACCTTACCTCCTTTACCACAGTAAGTGTTGGCATACCATTCATTTAACGCATTTGTATTTCAGAGTGCGTGGTGGGGTATAACTCACAGGATTGTGCCCAACAGGGTATCTATAAGAGTAGTTTAAAATGTCTATGTGTCCTTGTTTTTAAGAGCCGCTAACCGGGTACGATCCCTTTAATGACGAAGAATGATGGTCGCCGACTAGAAATTTCATACAATTAAGATAGCTTGCAATAGAACGCTCAACAAATTTATTTTATGGAAGATCATATCTGTCGTGGTAAGACGGAGGATAGCATAAGTAATGTGTACAGGCCTACGAGAAGGCTTGCACAAGCACCAGAGCGATTGAAGTGGTTAGGATCGGAGCAGTAATTTCTTGAAGGCAAATTTGAGAGTCCTTGCGATTGCGGGCATTGAAGTGGAAGCACTTGAGGTGGTCAATGTAGGATTCGAGAATAGTTCCGTTGTTGTAGCGATTGAAGAATTGGCTACGATTTTGGAAGTCATTTAGGGGATCCCAGTAGCAATTAGCACTCATTCCTCGTCTATCTAAAACAGCAAATTATCTCTATAACATCTCGCAATGTCTACACGTGAACTAAATCTTAATCGTGTATATGGAGCCTTGTAGTACGACGACTGAGGCTTGACTTTTGTTGCTGAGCTGGTGTGCATCTACACAGAATACAGATTTAATTAGCCTACACATTAGTTTCGTTAAATCATTTTTCATGCATGCAAGTGGCTACATGTGCATGTGCTGTACCGTCGATTAATTCTTCTCATATCTAAATTCTGTTTATTTCCAACTGCTGATACTTGCGCCCACTTACAGTGCATGGTCCAGCATCAAGTATCATTTCCCTCAGGTGCTTCTGCTTGACGTGATGTTCTCCTGACGCAAATCGTAGTCTTAACTACCCAGTGATTCTTTGACCCACTCTCTTTTGAGTCAAGCCTTCTTGTAATTCTCTCGTTCATGTCCATGCTTACCTTAATTTAAAAAGGTGAGGAGCTGGGGGAAATGTCGACAAACGATAATCGGAGTTTTTAGAGGCGAATTTAAAAACTGAGTTTAACTAAGCACCCATTTAACAAGTGCGGTGTCGCCTGACTTCTTGTGGAGTTTGGCAAAAGTGGGAACAAAGGATGTGCATACGCCACGAAAAAGTAAATGAGTGACAATATTAAACACAAAGCTATCGATCACGACCACATGTTCTGCCGAAAGCTATAGATAAAGGAAGCGACGCTACCCGAGGTATAGCAGAAAGAAATATGTGCAGCATTCAAGCTCACGATACCTTTTCTGCTTCACTGCTGGCTAGATGGAGCCATAATTGATGTTACTAGTCAGCCCTAACATAAAACAACGCGACGAATCCGAATGGAGCAAGATCTTACTCTAACCGAATCCTCTTCCATCCGGTCCGCCCTTACACAAATCTGACTTAAAGTCAGTGCTTTTACGCTTATCTATGGATGCCCGTAGCAGCCAGCCTATTTTTCGTACGCAAACCCATTTTTGACGAAGCAGAACCGCAAAGAGAGTTGAGCTACTAGGAGAAATAATTGATGTCGCGGTCAGTCATTTATTTAGTCGTCACAGTTAACTCATGAGTGTTTCTTTTGGCTCTGATCAATCTGAAGTGCCTGACGCAGGAGGCTGACCAACCATCCTCGAAGCCATTCCTCCACAGCAATTCTTTGCTGCGCATGGTGTACGGCAGAATGAGGGAAGAGTGGGCAGCATTGCTTTGAGGTGCTATTTCACATGGTCATGCAGAGCTTATAACACCATCGCTAGTTCTTTCATCCAGTTATAACTGGCATACAAATAAATGGCAACACCATTTGCCATCAAAACTTGTCATGCCATAATGTTATGCACATGCCTTCACAAGAGCCTACATTGAGTCCATACATGAGAAAACCATGGCTGTTCTTCGGGACCATGGGTAATGGTATTCACTTAGTGTAAAAGATCTGTCGAACTTGTTTACATTTTAAAATCTCATTTACGCGCTTCCTCAAAACGCGTTTAACAGTCATCATGGACGCAGTGACAGCCTCAGATCGCTGGTACATTTGCGGTTTCTTAAAGAAAATTTGACTTTATAGCGGTCTAGTCGCTCAAGCATATGGTTATTGCACTGAAATCAGGCAGAACTGCTCGGTCATAACTTCGAAATTTTAGCCAATCGCTTAGATGCGTGGCTAAACTAGTCTTTGAATCTACCACCGTAGTCTTCAATTTGCTCGCAAGAGAAAAGCTCTTCCAGCTCTACTTATTTTCTGCTGAGCAAAGCAATTCTTGCACGTGAGCTCCTTAATGGCGAACTTTATAAAATAGCAGATTGCACGTAGCAAATTTACACTTCGCTTGACTGTGCGCTTAACTACTCGAACAATTCATTCTATGAAGGATACAGTTACGTTTTGCAGTATGGTCTTTCTAACAATGCAAAGGGTAGCTTAGCCCTTCTGTACGGTATCAAGCAACGCGCTTTTGCGTTCGACACTAATGTGGGTGCAGTCCACAACGTTTATGTGCCTCTTACGAGAACGTGCTAGAATCGGCTCGTTTGATAGGTGCGCTGATAACCAACACTAATGGGATCACGCATGAGTCATTACAATGAGCAGTCAGCAAGCCCATTCCATGTTTGTCGGCAGGGTTTGCAGGAATGCGACGATCAGCAGCCACAACATGAGAGGACATTTAGCCCAGAAAAATACTTTGGTTGGAAATGCTTCGAGAAATCACACATAGACACACGCAAAGGGGAAAGACCATTAATCAACGCCTAAGCATCTTTAATATTCCCTTAGCAAGCATCAGCCCTCTATTATCTATTTTGATAGAGCGCGTTCGCTCTGCATGGGCAGCCATGGATGCAACTGAACGTCTCACGTTAAAATGACGTGTAACGAAGTATTTGCAGTGCTGCATATATAAATTCGCATCACATTGATCGGTTGTATTAGTTGCATCCTTGATGCAACTATCGCGATATTCAAACACAGAGCCCAAAAAGCGCTACATGCATGGGTGCAAATGTGGCTGTGTGCCCTCCTACCTTCTTCACCACAGACGAATGGAGCTTGTAAGCCTAAAGTGCCTGAAATAAGGCGAATTCGTGGACAAATCTCATTCACTACATGTCGTTAGTAAGAAGTCGCCTCACCAAAGTTGTCTCACTGACTGCGGCAGCAGCAGCTACATTCATCTCATAACCCACGCATCCAACCCCATCGAGGGCACCGCTCTGACCACCCCTTCCCTGGAAGATACAGGTCGCACTCCTTTATCAAAGAGGCATCATGCGGCTGCCGCAAAGGAGGAAGGCGGTCCCTCTCACTGCACGCCATTAGTAAGATGTCGCACTACCAGTGTAATCTCCCTGGTTGCAAGAAAATTGCAGTAGTGGTAGCAGCAGCGGCAGCACCATCTTACTTGCCCACTCAACCTAAGTGAGCGCTTCAATTCACCATCCATTTCTGAGGGATACAGATTACACACTTTTGGAGAAAATAGATCACACAACGACTACAAAGGACGGGCTTTGCGTTTGCATTAGACCATGGATATTTGCTGCACAAAAAACGCTTAGCTTGCATGAAATTCCTGCGCAAATGTTCAACATCCAGCTTATATATCTTGGCTACGTTTAGCCACCACGTCACCCATGAAACCGAAACTGCACATCTACTAGTGGTCTAATTTGTTGCATGGGTATTTTTCCGATCGGAAAGAAAATAACTTATAGAGAGGGCCAGGGGTCGACAACGAGGATGTCAGCGGGTTGACGGAGTCTTAAGGTGCCACTACTACCAAAGTGATGTTTAACATTTCTGGCCGCCAGATGCAACACATCTCATAACAGAGAGAGAAAAGAGTCACAAATGGCAACGCTGTTCATTAAAAATGTCTCAAAATGCAAGCAAAAATACAGATAGACTGCACCGATTCACATCTTGCGAAAACCACGGCGACACATTATCTACATAGGGCATGATGCAAGAAGTTTGGAACTAACTTGAGAGAGGAAAAGGACCAAGTGATGGGGTATGCACGCATTAAGGCTTCGGGTTGCCTACATTACTTGAAGGGGATGGTGGCGATCCAGAATGGTCCCGTGTCCCGTAGTCAAGAGTAAATCAAAACACTTAGGCATCGAAGAACCTCCGACCTTAGCCATCACAACTTGTTGGTGACGTATGAAATGCGTTAAGAGCCCACGGTGCCGACCACAGAATTTCCATGCAAAGGAAAGAGGAAGGAACTCACGAGCAAGAGATTTCGCAGGCGCTCTTATTAACTGGAGAGAAAGGGGCTAAAGAGTGGTACTAAGCTGGTAGACATTCGAGAACCGGTGCCGCGACCTCAATTCTGTCTTCACGGATCGAATCAATCTACCACCCCTCAGTGCTTTGGCGGACTGGTAATTAAAACGCGCAATCACTTTATTAATAATCAGCTAAACGAATGAACGGGTCAAATAGGTGCAAAAAAGCAAGGGTATGGATAAACCATTCAATTAATCAGTCAAACAAAATCAATCAACTAGTCAGTCAAATCATCAAATCACTGCTCGATGAATTGGTTTAAGAATTGGGGAATCACTCAGCTAAATTGGGGTTAAGTACAGCGATTGCAGCAGTAGCACGAAGAAAAGAGGTAGCGGAGACGCCTCCTCAGTCGTTTGAACCACTACAGTGAAAGAAGTGTGGAAGAAGAAGAAAGTGTGTTCCCTTGGGTGGGAAAGACATTGACATGGTAAACGGGAGGATGAAGTAAAGAGTGCAAGCTTACCGAAGGAAGCAGACGAGCCAGAGGAAGCGGATGATTGGCTAGGACAAGAGAAGTGCAACAGGTGAGCTCTTGGCTCAAGTATTAAGGCAAGCACTGGATGGCTGGATAATCTAATGGGTTCTAAGTGCGATGGCACAAGTATTAGAGTCACTCACCAGAGTCGATTAAGTTGCGAATTAACCCCAATCGGACTTCTAGACGCTTTCATTAAGGCTGCGCGATCTGAAGATTGAATTTAAGCATGCGGCATGATCTTCTCGCATACAGGGCTACGATTCATAAATCAACTAATTTTCCACCATTCAAGATGCTCACAGGCCCTTAAACTCAAGATACCCTTCGATACCTTGCTAATAACCGTAGAAGTCGCAACCGTTACCACCCTAAAGTAACAATAAAGAAAGTTTTTGGCATCGAACCGAGCCGCTTTGTGTCTCACACCATCCAGAAGAAATATTGAGACTGACTGAGTAGGACTAACGTGTA
This sequence comes from Taenia hydatigena, assembly GCA_036345935.2. Classification (NCBI taxonomy): domain Eukaryota; kingdom Metazoa; phylum Platyhelminthes; class Cestoda; order Cyclophyllidea; family Taeniidae; genus Taenia; species Taenia hydatigena. The sequence goes on from JADWOT020000007.1 coordinate 4,080,764, forward strand.
CCGAGATGGCAACCTCCTACAAATGCACATACCATACCATAAATTAAATTTCACCTCCCTTGAAGCAAAGACGCGCTTTGTGTCGCAAAAAATCTCTTACTTACGAACTGCCTTGTTTGCCATGCGCAACTCCGTACCCAGTCAATAACCGTTCACTACTAAAAAACACAAGGGTGCAAGGGTATACCACCAGTCGGATACGAAGGTGAAGTGTTTGCACCAAAGAAAGATAGGAAGCCATCCGATGACAATTTCAAAGGCGGCTCATAGGGATGGCGCTAAATACGACGCTCGAATAGATGAGGAGGCTATGTAATGCTCATGCTGTTATACATGCACCATCAGGTTGAAAATTGAGGAAGCAAATTGAACTTTGTATTAGACGAATGGTCAGAGTGTCCGAAAGCAGTTCTCATCGGCTACAATTAATTAACCTGCATGGTGAAGGGGATCAGTGGTCTTCATACTCATCTACCATATGTAACAAAGGCTTAATGATGCATTTATTGTGTGCCTGCTGTTACATGGATGTAGGAAAATATATGATTTTGATAAGCGTAGTAATATTCTCATTTACCTTTCTCCTATTCGGCCACCTTAAAATCGAACAGATTACTTCTTCTGAGGTGTGCTTATTGTTCAATGGTTAATTAGAAACACCGATCCTTTTTCAACTCCAAATACAGATTCTTTGTCTTAGTATTTCGTATTCTTTCATCCCTAAGGAAGTGTTGGGGTGATACACTAGTGGTAGCGGAAAGCAAACCCAATCTTGACGATAATCTATTATGAGTTCTACTGTTAAGGTAAAAAGGGCACATTTTGCTACTAATGAGAGAACCGCTGGCGACCCGTGACAAAGTGGCTGAAAACGATGCCGTTCCTTCGGCAGTTTTTCCACATCCGAATTTCCTTAAAAAGTTATCAACATCCGAATCGACACAGTTCTGAACCTCCTTAAAAATTTGCTGTAGAGCTTTCTAACCACATCCGCACAGAGGTGCTGAAAATGTGAAAGTGCGCAAGACTATGTATCTATGGAATTGTGTTTGATTCCATATTGCATTTCGGAGACCTGGTTTCAGGCATAGGTCTCTGCATCTAGCTGCAGGTGCGCGTAATGATGAGCAAAATTCCTTATCTCTGAGTCCATTTCCCAAATTGACCGAATTTCCAAATCCAATCAAACCACCATGGCGGGTGAGTGATAAAGTGATAAATTAGCCCTATGACTGCAAAAAGTTCAGATGAGTGGCTCGCTTTTCACGTGGGTGTATTTATTCTAATTTTGAGTACGCTGCGATTGCTGGCGCTAGGGGCAGGATGAGTTTCGGTCATGGTTACCAGCGCTACATTAATCGTTTTGCGTAGGCAAAGTAAACCAGTCCATAAGGTAGACCGAAGGCTCCAATCGCTTTCTGTGAGCCAAATGGGGAATTTCTTCCCAAGAATCCTGTCCCATTATATCTTCAAGAAAGTTTCGCGACACCGCAAGGATAAGCAAGAGCTTACTTTTTTCTTCTGTTGTTTAGATTGCATTATTTTTATGCACACAAACAACTTTGCTTTCATAGTTTCTTTTCTTTTAGAAAGGAAATATACAATCACATTTTAAAATCGCTCCAATGACTCTCGCGCATGTCAACCCTAAACCTATGTGCAGCTTTTGTTTAAAAGTATTTTTAATGCGAATGCTTAGAAGCTTGTGCACATTTTCTTTTCACCAAGACTTTTAACCTTATGATTTCACTTCCCAGTGGATTGGTTGATTTGTCTTCTTCAAGGTCATCTCTGGGGTATGTGTTTTGTCTGTGCATGCGGAGTGCTCTTAACTGACTGACCCCAACGGATGCGTTCCATTTGTTCAAAAAGTAAGGGGAATCTGCCAAAATAATTGCATTTTTTGGTGCGAGTGATAACACAGAATTGGAGACAGATTTAAATGCAATAAATGAGCCTTGATGGGAAATGAAAGGAAGGGAATTTGAAAGTGAAGTTTCCTGTTGCACTGTTCCTTGTTCAGGTGAAGACAGATTTCATCTTTTAAACGCCTTTGATATTTTTTGGTACACAGCATTCTTAATATGCATTTTAAGGAGAAGAACCGTCATTGCTTTTCGTCCTCATGTCTTCTTACAATCACGCAAGCTGTTCTACCATCCATTTAGGTAGAATCTATCGCGTTTATGAGATGTAGCGTGGATGCAGTTGTGAAGTCTTCTGAGAGGGCGCGTGAGCAGCATCAGCAGGGGTAACTTGAAAAATCACAAGGCGAGGCAGTAGAGGTTTGCTAGGAGCGGGATGCCGATATGCAGCCCACATCATCCTTAAACTATGTGTCACTCTGCTGCTTTAGTTGGCAAGTTTTTGCACTACCTTATTCCGAATGTGATTATTCCTTTTACGTTTCATTCTGCTTCTACAGGCACAGAGATGTTTTTCGGCTTGCGATCCCGTGGCTGAAGTGATAAGTGAGCTAGAAGCCTGAACTAGGGCAATGAAAACGAAGACGAGAGCACACTTGATGTGGTATGTCGACTGCATGGTCTCTTTGGTGAAATGCTTGGAAGTCGGCCAAGTGCGACGCGATGCGGTAATTTCTACGCTCATGACGTCGTTGATAGAAAGTGCCAATCGTCGGTGCGAGTTGAGAGTGCGGACACACAAGGGAGGGAATTTGCCAAATTGTAAGCGTACACAATCATGCATACATCTATTTGCATAGCATTTTTTTATTCATTCAGTTTAATTTGACCTGCCCCCTCGTCATTAAGTGTAGTCTTTTGTACCTGCAACACACTTGGGTGACTTAGGGCTAACTCGATCTCGAGTAAGCGTTTTGTTATTGCTGATACCCATTAAACAGCAAGGCTAGTGTTTGTGCTCATTAGCCTCTAATCATGACCCTGGCTGAATTCGCTCACTTTTGCAACTAATCGTGCCACTCGTTTCGCTTTTCATTGAAGTGCACATGCGCATAAGATTCTTAATAAATACAAGTGAAAGCTGTCAGAGTGCTTACTTGAATGCTCTAGTGTTACTGTTAGCTGATGGAGCATACTGGACGCCAAGCATTGATGCATTAATTGGCGTCATATCTCTTGCAAATGCCTGCAACGAAACACAATTCTTACCTCCGATTAAGAGTTCTTCCTTCTAGGTCATACCGGTAGTTGATGCACCGTGCATGAGCGGGTCAATTAAGCATGCTCCAGCAAATACACTCCTAACCAGAAGATATGTCGCTCTTTTGTCTCTTCCTGTTGTCTTCCAACTTCTAAGAAAGCTTTGCATTTTTTTGGAACCCGTGTGTTATTTTAGACTCAATCAAATTGTATGGAATCATCAGGTGGTTTTGTCGGTTCATTCGCAGTTGTTATTGTGTCTATGAAAGTTGGAACGCAGATGTTGCAAAGAGCGCTACATTGCTTGAATCTGGCTTTGTTCGGTGTCTTTATCGAAACCACCATATGAAGCTTCTTGAGCTAATAGCCTCGGAAATGCTCGTAACTGAGGCGTTTAGTGAAGATACAGTGTTATGGTAACTACCTTGGAGGCAACACACTAATCATCTCGGCGTGTGTACCCTCGCTGTAATAATGTGGTAGTCGCTACGTAGAAGTAATTTGCCTTGCCAGTGGGCTAATAGTTAATTGCTGGGTCGTAGATGCGGGTCTGATCCTACATGCATTTTTGTGCATTGGCAAGCACTAAGATTCGTTCGCTTACTTACTTTTCACTTACCTGTTTATGTGGCTATTTGGTTAGTAGGGATTTGAGTAGGTAGGTAGACAAAGGATGGGGAGCTGTTACTTTTCCTTCTGTAGAGTCGCCTGTCTAGTACTCGGCTCCTCCCTTTTCCGGTCTACCTAATTGTCTCCTGTTCCATCTGTCGAACCCACTACCTCCCTACCTCTTTCCTTAACGGCTTCACTGCACCAGCGGCATATCGTGTTAGATCGTTTGCTCCGTCTTGTACAATGCGTGTAAGTTGATCGAGATCTCCACACCTTTAGCAGAACCATCCGATTCTAAGAGAGGCCAAAACTGACGCCTTTCAGCCTTATTCTCTTCGTGGTTAGTGGTTCCGATCAGTGTTGCTTCAATTTGACTTGCTCATCACTGCTGGAGGCGCTTAAGCATGAGGTCGTCTCGACTCTGCTTGCCCTATCAACTTCATTGGGGTGTCTTCACGCAATTAACCAGTGAGCGAAGGGACTGGGTTTGATAGGCATGAAACTGGCGGCTAGTAGGCGGGGGCTGTTTGGGTACTATTCTGTGTGCCGGAAACTTCAGTCACGGCTCAATGTGGCAATTGCTTGACCTGAATCTTCGAATGGGTAGCAATGCACCTAGAGTACATCTCTGCTTAATCCAAACCACTTAACTAGAAAGGGTGCAAACTGGGATTCTAGAAAACTGAGTAAGGATGTCTGTATGGGGTTGCAGATACCCTAAGAACATACTCCCTACTGTATTTATTGCACAGCATCCGAAGGTATGGCATGTAGTAAGGGAATGTGCCGTCTGAATGTGGGTCGGTGAATTGCGCGAGGATGGATGCACTATTTTGAGGCTGCTTCTATAATCCATAATAGCAGTGAGGGATTGCATTGTCACTGACGCGCTTGGAACAGTAGACTAACGTGAGGATGGCAATATTGGGTCATTTTTGACGTGGCTAGTGAAAGACCTGTTTTACATCCGCGGCAGCTGCAAAGACAGATGTCATGGACATGTGAATGGATGCTACACCTTACTTTCCATTTTCATCAAAAGGCGGTGGACAGTGAGCTCTAACGACTGCCAGTTTGGCATTCGCTTCTTCCACTTACGTTGGAGGCGCAGTGGTGACTGACCGGCTGACTGACTGCTCACCTAAGTCGTGAGTACAGGTGGCACTTTTCATGTTCCCAACGCAATTCGGTCAATCTTGTGGCAGAAGGCAGTCATGGTAGGACATGGGTTGCGAGTGTGGTCGCTATGCCGCTGCTTCTTACGGTGTCATCGCGTTTGCGATGTAGTGGGTGGTTGGTGCATGGAGTGTCGATTTGCGCAGAAGTTAATTGCGAGCGCATCTATTTCCGCCCACTGGTGATGAGTAGTGGGATCAAGTCTGTCTGCATTCGCTCCGCCACTGCTGCTCAATCTTCCGTGGCACTCAAGCTCCGGTGTCGTTCGACCACTTGAACAACAGGGTGTTTTCTTTCCAATGGAAGGCGCGAGGGATTTCTCGTTTGCTGGAGCAATTATCTGTTTGGAAAGTGTTAACCTTGTGCTGTATTGCTTTTTGTGCATATCACTTCATTTCAATGGGCAGTGGTTGACTTTTAGGGTGAGCTTATTGGCTTTTGCGTGGGTGCCAGGTAGCCCATAAGGGGGGACAAATGGTGGAAGGAGATAGGGGTAAGATGTTCCACAATACTTTTCTCATCTTCTTGTCGTATTTCTGCATTCAGGCATGTGCGAATTTCTTCATTCTGCATCACAATCCTTCTTTTTTCAGATACTTTAATTACAAAAGCACCTGTCTAATCCTTGAGTCACCTTCACTAGGCATCAACATAATGCTCAGTGCTTTTGAACTCGTTAAATGTGGTTTTGTCTTGTTCCCAGTATCTAATAAAGTATTAAGTTAAAATGCTCTTTTCTGTTTACGGTCGGCCTTTACTTCTCTGTTCGCATTAACAAATTAGGTCGCACACAACGAGGAAGTTGGTTGTGGGTTGTTGAAAGGAATCGATAAGATGCAGGCCACTCGAGCAAACAACTTCAGTTTAGAGCGGATTCTGGGCGTGGGAGAGCTGCTAAGCACCACATTTGGTGGTGGTGACAAGTAAAACCATCGCACAAGGACAGCCTCTGCATTCTTCACTAACTACCTATTCTCACGTGCAGCGGATGCGAGATTTGTCCTCTGTATATTGTTATTACCGAGACACTTCGCTTTCGGAGAGCCAGAGAATCCACAACAACGCACTTCCGCATTGGAATTGGTTTATGTCTTCCACACAGCTGTCCTAGCTGAAGGTCTGCATTATTCTATCATCAAACGCTGCAAAATGACAATGACACAGAGCTGTCTTGAAGCATGTCTACCAGTAAGTTGGCTACTTCTATTAGAATAAGCAGGATCTTTGCAGCTTTGTGCAGCACGAACGCTATGCATCCCACCTTACCTTGGGTTATTAAAAAGGATAAAACCCTGAATGAAGTAAAAGTGGCGGGCTGCACTGATGAAGTTAGAGCTGACAGCTGCTAGTTTGTCGCCTCAATAGAAATAGGGTCACCACCCGGTCCGTGAAGTCCTGACTACGTTTTGATAGCCGATGCAGAAAGGTAATTAGTGCAAGCCTATTTTCTATGCTAATATTTTAGTCTTTGCTATCTCAGCTGCCCTCATTTTTTGGCCTCTAAGCACTTCTACGTCAGCAATGAATGCCCTTTCATGCTGGAATGGTCAGGAATGACCCGATTCCTCTCATACCTACATGCTATATTGACTGTCTATTTTGGCACCCACAAATTCCTTTTCCCTTCTCTCCTTATTCACCCTCCTGATCAGCTGCCTGCGATGCTTCTCTAGCATGTTCATTCGCGTATCCATCAAGATGCCAATCATTTGACTCGCAATTCTCATTTGTGGAATTACAAAGAGAAGATTCCCTTGCAATTCATGTATCGTTCCGCACCTCCTAATAGATGTGCTTGCGTGTTTATGTTTCTGGGTGGCTAAAGAGTTTGAGGCAAACACACTGTACATTTGATGGTCAAGTTCGTGTTAAAACACTCCAAAAGAATAAAAAGATGCATTCACGTATGCATCGAGTTAAGATAAATTACTGTTAAAGAATTAGTAAGATGACAAAAGTTAAAAAAAGAATCTAGTCACAATTAATTACTCACTAATTTGGTAGAAAACATTAATACACGTTTAATTTTTGCAAATACACAAAGGTGTATTTCTTGATTGCGTCTCAGTCATGGTATATCTAATGCGAGCAGAAAATTGAGACGAAAAAAACCATATATTTAATAGCGTTGTTGAGAGAATACGGGTATTGCAATAGTCCTTGCAACCTTTGTGAAACCTATAACAAAAGGGTCGCAATAATTTATACATCCGAATGGAATGCGATGATCAATCTGGTATTCATTGAGTGCTAGCCCGCGTTCAAAGAGGGTATATTCTGAGATGTTGACCAAGATTTGCAGGTATCGGTGGTAGGTTTTTGCCTAAAATCAGCATCGGCTTAGGGTAATCGCCATTTTGGCTTTGTAATCATGAATATCCTGATAAAGGGGAGGACATTATCAAATGAAGTATACGAAATTATGACTGAAAACCAATGGTGAGGTTTTCAACAGGCATTGGAGGATGGAAGCTTCGTGAGTGTCCATAACGCATTATCTGGAATACGTAGTTTCTGTCTGACAGTATAAAAGTTCTCTTTTTCTTTGGCCAGCTTCTCATCATGTGTGTTTACCTCGGCTCTCTGCAAAAATTTTGCGACTACTGTACACTTTGACCGTTCCTGGTTAATATTGTCATAACCGAGTTTTTCATGTGATCGTGCATATGAGGCGATTACACTAGCAGCCTCTGGGAATAGTTCCAACTAATTTTTCCGTTCAGCTCAAACCATTTGATTTAAATATTTTAATTTTCGTTACTGCTGCCGCTCTTACCCACATTGTTGCCGACCTATGTGTAATTTTGTGCTTTTGCTTCCTTGGTTTTCGTTGCAGTTCATCTGATAGAAGTGCAGCGATTTCCCATTAATTTGGGTAGTAGATTCTATTTACTCTAATTTTTATATATTAGCCGAGTCTAGTTACACTTAAAAACGATGACTGCTGACATGAGAATCGCAAAATGTGGCTCCACTATGCCAGTCAACACGCAACTCGTCTGATAATTACTCCTGCATTTCATAATCCATTGGGTGGTCCCACTCATGTTGGGTACGATGAAAACGACTTCAAAATATGGCAATATATGTTGCGTGAGATTGCATTTCATTTGCACAAGTCTCCAAGACAACATTTTTTCGTGTCTGTCTCCCGCTTGGTCATGAAATTCGTTATTGTGCTCTAAGCTCAGCCGATCACATAAGGCATGGTCAAGAATTATTGAAGTGTACAATAGGCAACAGAAACGATTTAGTGGCCAGTTGTTGACCCGTATTGTCTTGAGGGCTGTTTTCATTGCGTCTACCACCCGGTTATAAGGTTTCGCGTGTTTTGTGCTCTTATTATTTACTTTGTCCAATCAAGGGAATGGGTTTTCTTTGTCAAAATTAAAATTGAGTCAGCAGTCATCGTTGCAGCCCTCGTTTCGCATGGACTTTATGTATTGTGCCTTTTCTTGCTGGTCGAAATTAAAAATGCAGTACCTTCCGTTTTCCGTCATGTTCCATGGCAACCAATCTACTTGATCATGTAGTTTGCACATGGAGAATGTAGAACAGAATAGATATTTTTGGTACATTTCACGGCTACTTACTTTTGCTATAAATACTCTCTTAAAACTGTCACTCCTTCCTGCATCCTTCCTCAGATACACGTGTAGTTGGGTATGATGAGCGAACGGAGGCAGACAGGCAGATAATTATGCACACTGATCTTGATAAACGTCTATAAGGGGACACTTTTAAGACAAAGTATGGGTCAAAGGAAAGTCAAACATTTATACGCGGGCTGTATTTTCAACTTTATTTAACTTATTTGTGTGCACCGATCGCAATGGGGTTGAAGGGAGTACTTTTTGCCACACAATCTACGTCTGTGATGTCCGTCATAGCAGAAATGTGCAAGGTTGCCATTTCCACATTTGCAACCATTGTGCAGCACCGTTTATGACGGTTTGATTAACGTCAGCGAATTAGGCATAAACCATGAATCTAGCAAACTCTACCTCACTCAACGTGGGCTAATATTCACTTACAAGGCGAAACCATTACGTGTTCCTCAGTGAGCTACCAAAACTAAGTTCTGTGCAAACTTCTCACAATTTCCTGTTGTTTAATCACTGGGTGAAATCTCTACAAGTTCACTCGTAGCATATGTAAAGAAAGTGGGGTAAAACAGGCAGGATATTGGCAAAACGCCGAAGGGGTAAAGTTAATCAAGAGTTTGCAGCATGTTGCGAACATAGAGGACTAAAATGAATGGGTATTATTACTACGTATTTGAGCTGTGTGGAAAATAAGAATAGGCAAAGGGCAAGGCTCGTAAACAGGCACCGTAAAGGCGATGACTACTGACGTAGTCAAAATTTCATCATCCGTTGGGTGGATCCACTTGAATTGGGTGTGAGTAGGGTGTCTTCAACTAAATGTGCCGTAGTTCTTACGTTGAAACGCAACCCATTCTCTTAAGCACCCAAGTCGCTTTTTTTCGCATTGTCTTTGACTGTTTAAATAAGGCGCTTGTTATTGCGTCAAACAGATGACATGCAGTAGCAAGAAGTCGGCTAATCCGTTAAGTGTAAGAGTCTGTCGAGCAGTGCTAATGCTCAAGGCCGAACCTGTAATCTTAAGTGCTGTAAAAGCTGTATTGAAATTCATTGCCTTAAGTCTGCAGCTGGCTAATGAATTTGAAGTCATACTACTTCTGGTTGTTTATCAAGTGAGATGGAACGCGATATGACACGTACCAACGCTTTCCTTTTAGGTGAATGCCTTTCGCATTCATGTTGGACTAAGAGCTCCCTTAAGATGGCTGATAGATTTAATCTGTAGGTCCATGGCAAATCTTCATGCAGCCTCGAGCGGTGCACAATGCACCATTGCGCTTACTAGCCGGTCTCTATACTGTTTACGAATTTATGTTGCGGAGCTTAGACCTCGTGTCCACATGCAAAATTAAGGCGACTAGTATCGTTTCATTTAACATTAAGCGAAGTGAAATACAAGGCCAGTCCCAGTCGCGATAATAATTTTCGCACTGGCATTATTGTAATAGACATTCAAAAGTCCTGTGCGTACTAATCACGGGAAAACTCGCGTCGTATTCTCATCTTACATCACTCCACTCGGTGAATGGACACATATTCTCAGCAAGTATACCAAATAGTCAGATATTTGTGTAATGTTTCGCAGGACCAAACAACGGAGAAAACTGTTTAATTTGCATTCAGCATAATATCGTGCCGGTTTTATGCCACGCCCCTGCTCATCCGCAAGCAGTACATTAAATGGAATGTAAGTCACACATTTTTGTTCCTGCCCGAAGCAGAGTTTCACCTTCACTATCAATATGATCGCTTACAAACCCCAACTCTCATTTTACGACTTGTGTCTTATGCCTTAAAAGAACATCTTATTATTAGAGTAGTTTCCGTCTTTCCTGATGAATAATAGGCAGCGCTTTGGTGGGATGTCAGATGGCGGAGAAGAATGGAAAGTGTTAGGGCAGGTGGAGGCCGAAGACAAAAAAAGGAAACTTTAGGCACTTTTATTGCGAATATGAGTACAGAGGCCATCAGTTAACCTACTTCTCAGTACTCTCAAGCACAGCAATGTAAAAGACCGAGTCACCATTCGCTTCGACACTGTGAAGTAAAAGGGGGCACTCAATTATTTTACCACTCTATAGATGTGAAGACGCACACACAACGCATCTGAGGGGTTTTCTTTGTGCCTCTCACAAACATTCATAATGGTACCGTGGCACTTCTACACCTACATTTCTATTACCCACACTACCGCGTGGTCTCCACACCACTGCTCACACCAAGGCTAGCCTACAAAGGCCTGAACCCGGAGCCAGAAGTGTGCGTCATCGTTCGCAAGTGTGCATTCGCCAGCTAATGAGAAGAAGGAGCAGAAAGCGATGGCAGCTTCTGGTTGGATAGAAGCATTTTAGTATTAGTGCGGATTGGAAATATGCTCCTGAAGAGCAGCCGTAGTGGATATAAAGTGATGTTATGGTCGTGACATTCATCATTATCAAGCTATATGCGCAGCAGTTGAACATCTCTTGAAGCTATGGCAACTAGTCCAGCTATCGGTATCGACTTGGGAACAGCCTTCTCATGTGTTGGCGTGTTTCAGAATGGCAGAGTAGAAATCATTGCCAACGACCAAGGTTCACGCACAACGCCCAGTTATGTAGCCTTCACAGACAACGAACGTATCATCGGTGAGGCCGCAAAGAATCAGGCAGCAATAAACCCCACCAATACCGTGTTCGGCATAAAGCGTCTAATAGGACGCCGATTCGACGATGAAGCAGTGCAAGAAAGCATTAAGCACTGGCCGTTCAAGGTTATAAATGCGGGAGGGATACCGAAGATTGAAGTACAAATTCGCGGCAAGGCAGAGCAGTTTATTGCAGAACAGATCTCATCTATAGTGCTGTCGAAAATGAAGGAGACAGCAGAGGCGTACTTAGGCAAGAAGGTAACAAACGCGGTAATTACGGTGCCTGCGTATTTTAATGTCAATCAACGGCAGGCCACTATAGATGCAGGAAAATTGGCAGGCTTGAATGTGTTGCGTCTCATCAGTGAGCCAACAGCAGCCGCTATCGCCTATGGCTTAGAGAAAAGGAGCGAAAAGCAGCGCAATGTGCTGATCTTCGACTTGGGTGGCGGCACCTTCGATGTGTCCATTTTGTCCATTGAGAAGGGAAAATTTGAAGTGAAGGCGGTTGGTGGTGACACGCACCTGGGCGGTGAGGACTTTGATTCTCGAATGGTGGGCCACTTTGTGGAATTATTCAATCAACAGCACAAGGGGGCAGATTTAGCATCCAACAAGAAGGCTATTAGTCGCCTAAAGAAGGTGTGTGAGACAGCAAAGAAGATGTTGTGTTCGTCCAAGTACGCGAGCATAGACCTGGAATCCTTGCACGGGGACATCGATTTCAAGGCGTCCATCACAAGGGCCAGATTTGAAGAGCTATGCTTGGACCTCTTCCATAAAGCGATGGATGCGGTGAAAACTGCGCTGGGTGATGCGAAGTTGAACAAAACTGACATTCAAGAAATAGTGTTGGTTGGTGGATCGACGCGTATTCCCAAGGTGGAGGAGTTGTTACGGGAATTCTTTGGTGAATGTACAATTAACAAGTCCATCGATCCAGACCAGGCAGTGGCTTACGGTGCGGCGCTGCTGGCGTCCAATTTGGCTGGTGACAAGCCAGAGATGGCGCAGGATTTGATACTGCTAGATGTGACCCCACTGTCACTGGGTGTGGTGACGACAGGTGGGCTAATGACGACGCTGATAAAGCGCAACTCAAGAATCCCAGTAAAGAAGACAAAGTTCTTCTCAACCTGTGTAGACAATCAACCAGTTGTGCTGATCCAGGTATACGAGGGTGAGCGTCCTATAGCGGAAGACAACTACTTGTTGGGCAAGTTCCAACTGTCGGGAATCCCACCTGCACCACGTGCTGAACCCCAGATTGAGGTGACCTTCGACATTGATGTGAATGGCGTTCTCAATGTGTCGGCGGTGGACAAGTCGGCAAGAAAGCAGAACAGCATCACCATCACTGCTGACACGGGTCGTCTCTCAGAGGAGGAAATAGAGCAAATGTTGAATGAGGCGGAGAAGTACAAGCAGGCGGATGAAAGCCAAAGGAGCAAAATGGAGGCAAAGATAAAGTTAGAGAACTTCATCTTCAGCATAGTATCAAAAATGGAGAGCGAAGAGCTGAAGCAAACGTCATCGAAGGAGTCGATTGAGGATATACTTGCAATGTGTAAGTCAATGCTTAATTGGGTGGACATCGATCAAGATGCCACGAAAGAGGATTACGAGCTCAAACGTCAAACGCTGGAGACTTTGTACTCGACTACGGTAACAAAAAAGACCGATTCGTGAACATGGAAAGCTAGCTGAACAGATTGGTGTACGAAATGTGAGCGTTCGGCTTAACTCTACAAAACGCGAATTCACAAATGTATAAAGTACGATTTTTAGATGTAATTACCTAACCTTTAACCCACGGCGATTTGTTACAATGTTACATTTTATCGCCTGCAGATTCGCGCATTCATTAAAGCCTTTACACACCTACCCTTTGCTTCATTTATCCATGTCATTTAGACAAATGTGAATGTGGTTTTTAGGCATGCGTTATTATGACTAAAGGAAATAGCAGTGGGTAGAAAAATCCGGCACAACCCTAATTACCGCAAGAGTGGCACAATGCGCTGGTGATGTGCATTAACATATGCTCACGCACGCATACACAACAACCGAGTGTCCAGTGGCAGAGGCGACACCCAAGAGAAAACCTCTAACGACGCGACGCCTTGACCGCATGATTCTAGAACATCGGCAGGCCCTTGTTGGAATGGATGGCGAAGGATATGAATTCACACCCTACAAGAAGCATGGAAACAAAGTGGTCATTATGTTTGAACCAAAACACATGTTCCTAGAAATATTAACTTGCATGAATTGGTCTTAAGTGTCGAGTCAGTTTGATCTTCCATTATATTGGTAGTCTATTATAGTTTTACGGGTTGAAGTAATCAGCTTATGAAAAATATTTTTACATCTTTAACACTAACAACCCTTGAAGTTGGAAATCATATAGGTATACAAAAATATGTAGGGTTCAAAATAATGCGATACTTAGTCAGTTACAGAAAGCTTGATTTAAAAATTGCAACTCGTAGTAAAATGGGTGCCATGTCCCCACTTCTTTTAATATTACCTAAGTTTTTTCGCGCCAAAGATGTTTAGTCCATTCACATTTATTACTTGTCCCTATTCGGAGTTTACACATCCTAATTCAAAAATCGCTCCAAGTAAAATGGTGCACAACATTATAGTGCGAAGGCCAAAATTCCGAAATTGTCTCACAGATTATTCGCTTGTGATTTGTTTGAATATAAGGTAATATGAGATCAGTGCCCATGAACAATGGAATAATCCAATTTTTTCCAAGTTTTACGTCCCTGAAAAAAACCACACAAGTCACCACAGCAGATGAGCTGGCAGCCTTGACGCGCGATGTTGCTATCAATGCCTCACCGATATGTTCCATGGATAGTCTGTGTGGTCCAATTTTTCACTAGAATCGCAATTTGTGAACTACTGCTACTATAATGTCAGTAGTAGTGGTGCCAAGATTGTAGCACACCCTTAATGTGGAATGCAAGTAGGGTTATGATAGCTGCGGTCCTGTGGTGTCTTTCATGGGTCATTCGCTCTTCCTACCGCTGTACTGGTTATATTGGTGATTGAAATTCAGAAATGCCTTGATTTACTTGAAGTTACTTTGGGTCAATGCAGACGGACTTGAAGCGCGCTACCGATCAAAGAAGGTTTATTATTAATTAGCAGACTCTACGTTGATTCCGTTTTCGGTGAAACTGAATGCATTGCACTCTAATTCTTCAATAAATCGCAAGAATGCCAGAAGTGGCTCCTCAAAGTGCATTTTAACAAGCGGATTAAATAGTCAATGGATGGGCAAGGCTCTAAAACCGTATCCTTTTATAATTATTACAGACTAAAGGGTGGGACTATCAACTTTGGTCCGCTAGTCTACACTTAATCTCATTTCATTTTGCATGGGAGTTGCTGTCGATTTTGCGCATTCATAAAAGTTTTTGGTCTACTTTCTACCACTTAATGTCGTGATCAGTTAAAAGCCAGTCACTGTGGCAATTTGACTAAAAATGCTGTGATCGGGAGAGGTCATTAACTCGATCTGTGAGTAAATAGGATGGACGCTTGGCAGGTCCTGCTTATCTTAGTTCTGCGTAAACGTCCTAAATTAGAGTGAACACAGGATTCTGCGTTACCTTTAGGCTCAGCGCAGGATAAAGGAAGGATCTTGTGCGCACTCCTTCAATACATTTCTGCTTATAGGCCCACAAGCAGATGTGGGTTTTGACTTGCCGCATTTGAGGTAAAAATGCAAAATTTTAGATTTAGTTATAGCCATGGGTATACATTCGATTGTGCAGACCTCACAGTAGAGAAGTTACAGAAATAAAAGTTAATTGGTTGGACAAACGATTGCGTATTCTGAAAAGAGTGGGATCACAACTCAAGCCTTGTTAATAGCCCGATAGAACCATTTAGTGCATTGTCACGTGTACACCTTTCTGCAGCAATGCCAACATATGACATCTGTATCTACACGTTTCTTTGCCTCTGATTCCGAATTCTAATTAGTCAGCTAACCAATAGAGTCGTTGAGGGCGATCATGAACGTGATGCTCCCGCCTACTTCCCAGCAATTTGCACGTACGCATCTCCATGACCATTCTCGATCTCTCTCCACTGCTCTACATTTGAATAATAACATCCTCAGTCGTGTCCAACTTCTACTCTCACAAAAATAGCAGAATTAATAAAGCTTCCATATTTTCTCTCTTCTCCTGATGCTGTTATTCTCACTATTCGGAATCCAATGATCGACTTCCGCTTCTCGCATGATTTCCAGTGCAATGTTGTAATGTTCATGTAGATATAAAGTCGATCGTCGATAGGCACAATATTATCTAGTAAATATTTTCTACACATGACACCCACTGCTTGCTTTGATTAGACCAAGTTACATTAAAATACACTAAGTATGGTTATTTTTGGCAGTGTCAGCTATCTCACTGATTCTTCACAACACCCTTACTTGCTTTTTTAGTCCGATTAAGCATTCGTGTTTCCGTTTTCTTCTGCGGTCCGTCCAGTAGAGGTGCAGCGATTTCTCACAAATTTTGAGCATATTCCATCATTCCCTGTAATTTTTCTCGTTAATCATCACTAGTTGCACTTAAATCCGGTGAGTGCTGAGCCAAGGAATGCAAATATGTGGCCCTGTTCAGCCAGCACACAAGCCATCTGGTACTTAGTCCTACACTTAGTGCAAATTATGTGGCGGCACCTGATTTGAAACGTGATGAATGCTGATCTGAGAACAAAGTGCGGTTTATTTGTGCGAGAGTGCGCTTTGTTTACACAAGTCTTTAGACAAACACCCTCCGTAGTCTTCTCATGCTTAATAATGACGCTTGCTATTGTGCACAGTATGTCACAGCGCCAAATAAACTCATGCGTTGCCAAGTAATTCTAGCATCTAGACTGGTCACCGATCAACAGGCGCTTTCCAACCGCGCATTTCCCGCTGTAGCGTTGATACGGAACACCAGTTAGTGGAAAAAGTGGTATAGGACTCATGCCCTTGTGCCTGTATGTGTTGCGGAAAGCTGCCAGCGAAAGCGGATGATGTCTACAGGCCTGCCGATCAAAGTGCAGGACAAAGAGATGACATTCTGAACATGAGAAAAATCAGATAGTCACCGGTGGTTTTAGCAACGTCTATCTGGATACTAAATGATTGAAAAAAGCTTAATGAAACCGTTTTCTGTCTTCACAACTTTACACCTTGTCCAATCAAGACCACTGAGTAATTGGGATTAGCAGCAATGAGCAGACAACTGCGAAAAAGTTGTGCAAGTGGTGGCGAGAATTCGGTTTTATAGGTTGGTCACGAAGCTAAGCTCGCAATGTCAGACCTTTCAGAGCATATTCTCGTTAATCCGTTTAATTTTAACTCAACCGGTGCAGTTCTGTGTTATTTGAGAATCGACGGCCTTTATTCATGCGATTAAAATGTGCTCAATTTGAAACAAACGTGAAAACAGTCCAGAGACATTCAATTTAAAATAGATAATGCGCGAAGCGCATAATCAGGCTGTAGTAAACAGAAATAGCTTGGTAATTTTTAAGCTGATTGGTGCATTGAATTTTTTGCTATAAAGCTGATTGTAAGGCTATGTCCTGAGAGCGCTACGAAGATAAGGCGAATGCGGTGGAATAGACAAACCTGCCTGCAGTTTCACTACTACTTCTAGGCAACTCGTCGCATTACTATCTTAACAAACCGTAGATCTCAAATGCGGTCGTAGCGGGGTTTTCCGTTAGCCCGAGTACAACTTGCACGCATGGGCAAAGTAGTGGAATGCGATGCACCCCAAAACCCTGTTTCCATACCAGGTATGATAGTAAGGACTTAACGAGAAGATCACTAGTTGTGATGTTATGTAGCTTTGGTGGCTGCAAGTAGTTGGCAGTTGTAGAAAAATGGACCGTTAAGGTATTGCGTTTGATGTGGGTGAGTGAGTAGATTCTGAGAGTCAGTAGTGCGGCAAAATGCAAAAGCTGAGGGTTCAACCCTCCTTGGAGGCGTAACTTTACAATCCTCTATCCCTCCTTCCCGTTTCTTGCAATGTGAGTCCGCTTGTTAGTCCACGGAAGCAGCGTGGGGTGCACTTGTAAGTGGCACCTCATTGGATTCGCTCATCCCCTTTCCATCCATAATCACCACCACTTTCTCCAATCAACTATTTCTAGAAGATGCTGCCTATTTAAGGCAGTGGTGGTGCGCTCTCCTCGCAGTAGGTCTGCCTTTATAAAGGAAGTGTTTTGTGCTTATACAAGTAGTTGCTGAATAGGCGCGTAGTAGGAAGATAAGCCTTTCCCATGAAACCTTCAATGCCGTGAGACTGAGGAACGACAAAGGTGGCGTAAAGGCTTGATAAAACGCAAAATGCTACGACTGTAGCGCCTACAGCTTCTTTGAAGAGAAATGGTGGCACAGCTCAGACATCAGCCCACCCTGTAAAGTTAGTAGGGCACTCATTTGACTGTAACCAAAACGGGCAGTCGAATAATGAAAGCAATAAATCTGACAAGGATTGCCAAGATGGACAAGAGGACAGAAGAAAAGGGTGTGAGGTCAAGAAATGGTAAAAAATAATGGTGCTGAACCGGTCTTCTCCATTTCTACCATTTCTTATACCACTACTCTCAACTTTTTACTCCAACTTTCCGATATCTATTGAAGAATTAATTATGGAAGTGTTCCTC
This sequence comes from Taenia hydatigena, assembly GCA_036345935.2. Taxonomy (NCBI): domain Eukaryota; kingdom Metazoa; phylum Platyhelminthes; class Cestoda; order Cyclophyllidea; family Taeniidae; genus Taenia; species Taenia hydatigena. The sequence continues at coordinate 4,098,607 of JADWOT020000007.1, forward strand.
TCAATTGGGGGAGAGAGCAGTGTGGAAAGATAAGGGGATGTGACAAAAGTTGACTCTCGAAGTAGAACAGATCTGCATGTCAAAATACTTGCGTTTTTATGCATGGCTTCTAGGGCAGTCTGGTCCACTACGATGGTGATTATTTGAATGGGGAATGCTTCTAATTAAAATTCTCATGCTTAATTCATCAAGTAAGCACTCACCTACCTATTGCTTAAAATAATCCCTCCTTGGAGATTTAAGAAATGGTAATTTATTATTTTGTGTCTGGCAGTGTCTTCAAATCCATACGAGGCCTTCTCTGAATACCGGATACTCATTACATGACACAATTACCAGTCGCAAGTGGGCCTTCAATTGCAGCCTACCAAGTCGTATCTCCAGTTGGACAGTTCTTGTAAAGTAAATACTACGATTACCGTTCTTGTAATAGCCAAAACCCTTGGTCCTTAGAAGGAGATTCGGGTCCAAATACAGTGAAGAAGACGGTGAATTATACTTGTCCATTAAAAAGGGATTTCGATGGAAGAAAAATGTGTTTTAACAGATTGCGTAGAGCCACATTGCATTCGCGTTTATATTTTGAATCCCATGGAGCTTTCAACTAGATCACGCGTAGGCAAAGCCTTTAAGATGAATATTTTCATTGACTGACGTGTTTGCGTGTGCATGCATAGAAGTAGGACGTGGGTGCACATGCATGGGAAAAGAGAGCAGAGAATGCCGGATTTTGAATTTGGTTCGAATCTCCATCTATGTCGACTCATAGGCTTAAACGCATCTACGTCCTGATGCCAGATGAAGCATATCCGTGCGAATCTACGAGGCTGGTACGGGCTCTTCCACTGGACACTAGTTACTGTAGCCTATCTCCAGATTGAGGCATCGATTGGACGGACTCTTGACATGAAATGCATTAAACAACAAGTAACGATTTTGATGCACTACGGTTGGTGCCACGCTTTGAACCAACATTTCCTCTCAAAAATCCACATCCCAACAAATTAAAGAGTACCAAGCACGAGGTCACAAATGATGGTAGCGTCAAGGTGATAATGAATCCACCGGTAGACAGCTCATTACCGATAGCTGGCGGGTAGATTGTGGATCAGCCACGGCACTGTCTCTCACACATTAATGGGACATTGATGTCCTAAAAACGGCTTACGTTTGCATGGACCAGCTGATTTCTCGCAAAGTACTCATCTGATGTGGACCAGTAAATATGCGCAGACTTACATTAGGGCAGCCATTGAATCACGTTGAAGGCTCATAGGAGTCGCCGAATTCTCGATTTCCAAGCCAAGACTAGAATAAAGCGCAACGAGGGCAGAGAAAACAATGGATTAATTCTACCAAAACCGACTTCTTGCATGAATGTATTTTTAGCAAAAGAAGTGCCAAAATTTACCGACCAGAACCAACTTACTGTTGGCATTAGCATAGTGGTAAGGCACGACGACTTTTCTTTTTGGAGTCATTTAACGATCTCTAACAAATTAGGGAGTTTCACGCAGAAAGTAAAAAAGGCAAATTAAATTCGAAAGCACGGCCTACAAGCGACCAGCACGCTAAAATAGAAATCAACCATGAATTCAAACATGATCCTCTTTTAGATTGACTCTTGCATTATCTCGACCCTCTTAAATATTTTGTTTTTATTTTGTGCGGCACTATAAGAGCAAAGTTGTGACGCAGATAATGCGTCAAGGCTTATTAGGTTGATCAATGGTCAAAACAAAAAGTTCCGCCCAGCAGGCTACTATAACACTAGGGGTGGTCCAAAGATTGTAAATAAACTGTCTTTCATACGGTTTTTCCCAATGTGCGCACAGTTTATCCCATCCCAGAGTTATCAAGACCCGAAAGATTTGTCGTTAAAAGAAACAAGATGGATAGCGAAGCAAGCGAAATGTGCACACGAATTTTCGATTAAACAGCGCAGCTCATTACAACAGCATTAATTATTGCTAAATTCGAAATATTCACGTAAAACTCCTGCCATTTGAATCGGATGTATAAATTAGTGTTATAACTGCCACATCTTACGCGTTTCCTTTAAAATGCACACAAGTGACAAGCAAGGTCCTCTGAACGAGTACTGCTACGATTCGAGAGATAAACATCAAAACAGCCGCGCAGCCATGCAAAACCCATTGAAATATTTTCGGGGAACAGAATGGTAAAACGATTTCCTAAGTGGCCGAAATCAGTACTTTTGCTGCTAACAATAAAGGCTGATCAAAAATAAGCTCAGTGGTATTTCACAATTGAAGTGCTCGGTACTTATGTAAGGTGCGAACGGTTTGGCGACAAGTCTCTAAAATAATAGAACACTTGCTGAGAATGCAGTTATCCACAACAAATACCACCTTTGATGACGTGTTTTCTCGCGGTCGAACACTTTACGAGAGTTTGGTATGGGTAACGTTGTAGCACTGATGGCACGAGTTGCCACAAATTAATCCCGTTAGTCGGTCTGGGCATCAGGTCTTTGTGGATCATAAGCAGCCCTCTTGCCGTGTTTGTGCGACAGTCGCTGTGGTCCTTTAATGGTTTAGTCTCGATGTCACTTGTCATGCTGCATTTCAAGTCATTTAGTCTGAAGCGTACCTGCTAAAGCGCAATTTTATTACGCATGGGCAGCCTACAAAATCTTACCATCTAGAGACGCTGACGAGACCTTTGTCTTGTGACCATTCTTTCGTTAAACCTCTGTTCTCCTTAGTCTGAGTAGTTCCGTGCTAAATTTGCAGGGTGTGGGGCGGATTTTAGCTGTGCGGGTTGGCAAGAACTAGGCTTCATCATGGGTATTTACGCGAGTTTTTGCGCAGATTGCCGTGCCTTGCCTAGTAGCACCCGGTGTGCTCAATCCGGCAATGGTGGTTCCAGAATATTGTGAATTAAGCACCTTAGCAAAGTCTTAATCATGTTTCTTATAAATTTTACATATACACATTAAGTTCTGCGGTATAATAACTTTTTCAACTAAACTAAGGCAAAAATGCAGCGGATGGACGCACGTCAATTGTTCTTTTAAGTGGGACTCAATAACAAGTGGAATGATTTATTACGAGTGCAAAGGATTTCAGTCAATGGCATTAATGGATATCATTAAGCAAACAATCGGGGCTGTCACTTCATAGAGGTAGCAGGAGCAGTAGCGTAGACGATTGTTCTGGATCCACACGAAAGAGTAATCAACGTAGTAAATGGTCAATTCATCACCTGTGTTAGTAACCTTCAGACGGGCAAGCATCCGTGTACCTGTTGAAGCAAATGCAACCTACAGAAACATTCTCAACCAAGGAGACGTTCTTCGAAAACAGTGCACATGCTAGTTCTCAATGGAGGCGCATTCGTCCTGGGGTAGTTCATGGCCGTCTTCATGGGTTTGGTAGGTTCAACAAATTCTTGAATGTGCGAAAACATTGACAACCGCAATCCTCTAAAAAATTCGTACTGAGATTTCGGAAGTACCACAGAAACAACAAAATACTGCCAAGTTTCCTTTCCTTCCTAACAATACTTCCCCACCGATTGCCTTGCGTCTGCAGTAAAGCCGTAAAGGAAAGAGGTAGGGAGGTGGTGAGTTCGATGAATGGAACAGGAGACAATTAGGTAGACCGGAAAAGAGAACAGCCGAGTACTAGACAGGCAACTCTACAGAGGGAAAAGTAACAGCTCTCCCTCCTTTGTCTACCTATCTGCTCAAATCTCTACTAACCAAATAGCCACCTAAACAGGTAAGTGGAAAGTAAGTAAGCGAACGAATCTTAATGCTTGCCAATGTACAAAAATGCAGGTGGGATCAAACCCGCATCCACGATCCGTCAATCAACTATTAGCCCCCTGGCAAAGGCTAATTACTTCTAAGCAGCGGCCACCATATCTCTAGTATAGCGGGGTACACACGCCGAGATGATTAGTGTGTTGCCTCCAAGGTAGTTACCATAACACTGTATCTTCACCAAACGCCTCAGCTACGAGCAGTTCCAAGGCTATCATCTCAAGAAGCCTCATATGGTGATAGTAAATGCATAAAGGCACCAAACGAAGCCAGATTCAAGCAATGTAGCGCTCTTTGCAACATCTCCGTTCCAACTTTCATAGACACAATAACAACTGCGAATGAACCGACAAAACCACCTGATGGTTCCATAAAATTTGATTGGGTCTAAAATAGCACATGGATTCCGAAAAAATGCAAAGCTTTCTTAGAAGTTGGAAGACAACAGGAAGAGACAAAAGAGCGACATATCTTCTGGTTAGGAGTGTATTTGCTGGAGCATGCTTAATTGACCCGCTCATGCACGGTGCATCAACTACCGGTATGACCTAGAAGGAAGAACTCTTAATCGGAGGTAAGAATTGTGTTTCGTTGCAGGCATTTGCAAGAGATATGACGCCAATTAATGCATCAATGCTTGGCGTCCAGTATGCTCCATCAGCTAACAGTAACACTAGAGCATTCAAGTAAGCACTCTGACAGCTTTCACTTGTATTTATTAAGAATCTTATGCGCATGTGCACTTCAATGAAAAGCGAAACGAGTGGCACGATTAGTTACGAAAGTGAGCGAATTCAGCCAGGGTCATGATTAGAGGCAAATGAGCACAAACATTAGCCTCGCTAATGTTTAATGGGCATCAGTAGTGGCAAAACGCTTACTCGAGGTCCGCACAAACAAGCGGACCACACAACGGAGGAAAAAGTAGAAGGCGGCCCTAACGAGGGCACAGTTAGCCGTAAGTCACCCAAGTGTGTTGCAGGTACAAAAGACTGCGCTTAATGACGAAGAGGCAGGCCAAATTAAACTGAATGAAAAAATGCTATGCAAATAGATGTATGCATGATTGTGTACACTTACAATTCGGCGAATTCCCTCCCTTGTACATCCACACTCTCAACTCGCACCGACGATTGGCACTTTCTGTCAACGACGTCATGAGCGTGGGAATTACCGCATCGCGTCGCACTTGGCCGACTTCCAAGCATTTCACCAAAGAGAGCATGCAGTTGGCATACCGCATCAAGTGTGCTCCCGTCTTCGTTTTCATTGCCCTAGTTCAGGCTCCTAGCTCACTTATCACTTCAGCCACGGGATCGCAAGCCGAAAAACATCTCTGTGCCTGTAGAAGCAGAATGAAACGTAAAAGGAATAATCACATTCGGAATAAGGTAGTGCAAAAACTTGCCAACTAAAGCAGCAGAGTGACACATAGTTTAAGGATGATGTGGGCTGCATATCGGCATCCCGCTCCTAGCAAACCTCTACTGCCTCGCCTTGTGATTTTTCAAGTTACCCCTGCTGATGCTGCTCACGCGCCCTCTCAGAAGACTTCACAACTGCATCCACGCTACATCTCATAAACGCGATAGATTCTACCTAAATGGATGGTAGGACACCTTGTGTGATGCAATTGGCATAGTGTAATTGTAAGAAGACAAGAGGAAAAGTAATGACGGTCCTTCTCCTTAAAGATGCATATTAAGAATAATGCGTATATAAAAATATCAAAGACGCTTAAAAAATGAAATCTGTTGTCACCTGAACAAGGAACAGTGCAACAGGAAATCTCACTTTCAAATTCCCTTCCTTTCAGTTCCTATCAAGGCTTATTTATTGCATTTAAATCTGTCTCCAATTCTGTGTTATCACTCGCACCAAAAAATGCAATTATTTTGACAGATTCCCCTTACTTTTTGAACAAATGGAACGCATCCATTGGGGTCAGTCAGTTAAGAGCATTCCACACGCACAGGCAAAACGCATATCTTAAAGGTGACCTTGAAGAAAACAAATCAGCCAATCCATTGGGAAGTGAAATCATAATGCTAAAAATCTTTGCGAAAAAACAAATGCACACAAGCTTCTAAGCAACCGCACCGAAAATATTTTTCAACAAAAGCTGCACATAGGTCTAGAGCCGATACGCCCGAGAGTCGTAGGAGCGACTTTAGAGTGTGATTATACATTTTCTTTCTAAAAGAAAAGAAACTAAAAACGCAAAGTTGTTTGTGTGCATAAAAATAATGCAATTTAAAAAATGGAAGAAAAAAATTATGCTCTCGCTTGTCCTTGAAGTGTGGCGAAACTTTTTGGAAGATATAATACGACAGGATTCTTAGGAAGAAATTCCACATTTGGCTCACAGAAAGCGTTTGGAACTTTCGGCCTACCTTTGGGACTGGTTTACTCGGCCTATGCAAAACGATTAACCTAGCGCCGGTGACCAATACCGACACTCATCCTGCCCCTCGCGCCAGCAATCGCAGCGTACCCAAAATTAGAATAAATACATCCACGTGAAAAGCGAGCCACTCATCTGAACTTCGTGCCGCCATAGAGGTAATTTACTACTTTGTCACTTTTTACCATGGTGATTTGATTGGATCTGGAAATTCGGTCAATTTGGGAAACGGACTAAGAGATAAGGAATTTTGCTCACCATTACGCGTGCCTACAGCTAGACGCAGGGACCCATGCCTGAAACCAGGTTTCCGAAACGGAATATTAAATCAAACACAATTCCATAGATACATAGTCTTGCGCACATTCACATTTTTGGCATCTCTGTGCGGATGTGGTTAGAAGCTTCATAGCAAATTTTAAGGAGGTTCAGAACTATGCCGAATCGGATGTTAATAACATTTTAAGGGAATTTAGATGTGAAGAAACTGTCGAAGGAAGACGGCATCGTTTTCAGCTACTTTGTTATAGGTCGTCAGTGGTTCTCTCATATGTAGCAAAATGCGCCCTTTTTACCTTAACAGTAGAACTCATAATGGATTATCGTCAAGATTGCGTTTGCTTTCCGCTACCACTAGTGCATCACCCCAACACTTCCTTAGGGATGAAAGAATACGAAATACTAAGACAAAGAATCTGTATTTGGAGTTGAAAAAGGATCGGTGTTTCTAATTAACCATTGAACAATAAGCACACCTCAGAAGAAGTAATCTGTTCGGTCCTAAGGTGGCCGAATAGGAGAAAGGTAAATGAGAATATTACTATACTTATCAAAATAATATATTTTCTACATCCACATAATAGTAGGCATACAAGAAATGTATCATCAAGCCTTTGTTGCGTATGGTAGATGAATATGAAGACCACCGATCCCCTTCACCAAACACTTTAATTAATTGTAGTTAATGAGAACTGGTGCAGAAATTGAGATTGGGATGCTAAAACCATCCCTGCTTTCGGACACTCTGACCACTCGTCTAATACAAGGTTTCATTTGTTTTCCCAATTTCCAACCTGATGGTGCATGTATAACAGCGTGAGCATTACATAGCCTCCTCATCTATTCGAGCGTCGTATTTAGCGCCATCCCTATGAGCCGCCTTTGAAATTGTCATCGGATGGCTTCCTATCTTTCTTTGGTGCACACACTTCACCTTCGTATCCGACTGGTGGTATACCCTTGCACCCTCGTGTTTTTTAGTAGTGAACGGTTATTGACTGGGCACGGAGTTGCGCATCGTAAACAAGGCAGTTCGTAAGTAAGGGAATTCTTGCGACACAAAGCGCGTTTTTGCTTCAAGGGAGGTGAAATTTCCGGTATGGTATGTGCATTTGTAGGAGGTTGCCATCTCGGTACACGTTAGTCCTACTCAGTCAGTCCCAATATTTCCTTTGGATGGTGTGGCATTAAGTGCTTCTCTGCGATGCCTAAAAGTTTATTATTACTTTATGGTAGTGATTATTGGGACTTCTGCGATTATTAGCAAGGTATCGAAGGGTATCTTGAGTTTAAGGGCCTGTGAGCATCTTGAATGGTGGAAACTTAGTTGATTTATGAATCGTAGCTCTGTATGCGAGAAGATCATGCTTTGTGCTTAAATTCAATTTTCAGATCGCGCAGCCTTAATGGAAGCGTTTAGAAGTCCGGTTAGAGTCAATTCGCCCGTTGTTATGCCGGTGTGCAGGTCTGAGAAGACTTGCGCAATTTTGCAGAAGTCGACTTTCGAAATTGTGACCTTGATCGCTTTGGATCAATTCGAGCACTCCTTGCTGACCATCCACTGATTAAAGAAAACTGAAGCGACGCAATCAGAGTCCCGTGATTTCAAGGGCTCTATCCCGGTTATTTTTATTAAGCAGCCAACCATAACTGGCGAACACCAGTTTCTCCGTGTGGACGCATGATGCACATGATCACTCTTTCTCAAGGATTCCGTGGCATTGGCTTTAGAGGCATGCTGGTTGTATTTTACAATATTTTGCTAACTCTCATTTGCCACTTTGACCTATGCATAGCGTTGTCCCTTTGTGACGTCAGCAACCCTCTATCATGTGTTGGGTTTAATGACAAAAAATGGAGAACATTCGATAGTAGTTGTGTTACCTCATGACTACCGATTTGTTGTTTTTTTATTGCTGGCGCCCTGATGTTTTCTTTATGAATGATTTAATCTTCTCAATGGGATGGAAACGCCCACACTTCTGTGCAAACGACTGACAGAATATTAATGATGTGGACCACGAGCAGTGTAATGATACATAATGCCTGTTGCTTTTTTTCATTAAGGCTTACGATTCGCATTTACCAGGAAGTAAGGGTCAGATTGGAGTATCTCAATGGGGCCAGATAGGTGGGTTTTGAATGTATCAGATCACTGCTGCTGCTGAAACCGCCTATGAGAGCCGGTGAATAAGCTGAATTGGGCGTGAGAAGGTTAACACCTTTTATTACATAACCCAGCGGCATTTATTCTCTTTGTCTCGTTCGTAATCATTAGGATGACGCCTTCCGCATTTACTACTGATTCTTTCATCCATACAAGTGAATTGGCGGTCGAACTGCTGCAGACATGACATATTTCTGGCCCACCGTGGTTGTAAAATGTGTATAGCAGTGTCGTTTTTGCCAGATGTGAAACGATATTGCATCACACTTTTTCATTTCCCCTTCCCTTTCGGTTCCCTTACCTGCCGATTTCGCCGTGCAATGGCTACCGAGCTCCAATTAAATAGCACCAGCATTGCATCACAAAATTTATTTGCTGTAAACCTTCTTTGAAACGCGCGGACCACTGCTTTTTAACTATGTGCTTCGATTTCACTTTTTCAAGCAAAGGAAGGTACAAAAGCTTGCAAACTTTAGTAAGGTAAGTATGTTAGACAATTGTTCTCAACATGCATCATTATTAAGGGTTCGCTTTATGAAGGTCGTTTTTCCAATCGCTTAAGAGCAGGACAGTAGCAGCAGCCATATTCGCCTACCTAACCACTTGTCCTACCCTTTCACAGGCTTCTGGTTCAATAAATATTCCAGGGGGAATCAAAAGATGGAAAGATCATGCAACGTAATGAAAAAACAGCAAATCAAATGGCAGGTTATTGCTGAAAAATTGGAAGTAGTGCAATAATCATTGCCTACATCCGTCGGGGTAAATATCCTCCAATTACTTTTAGGAAAGTTTGAGTTGAGTGCAAATTTCCTATTATTTATTCCTCAGCCAATTCCGCTTCTTGCCATTTTTTCACGTCGTGAGTGATCAACTTGTTATGCATGTTGCAAATGTTTTTTGCTTTTTGTTGCATGGAGTTTGCATTTTAGTTTTGGGCAAACCGCCAAAATTTTAGGCGAATACTTCTCTTGTTTATGAAGGTAACTTAAATTTGTCGACGTCGGTCAGTCGTCTTGTACATTTTTGATTATTTGCTTGTGTTTCGAGTGCGTTTACTTGACTTCATTGTAAGCAAAATTGGAATGCCAAAAGTGTGATGTGCCTAAGTAATCGAGGCTCAGAATTTGCTGCCTGTTTTGGTCAGATGATGATCACTGTATGTAGACCCCAATTAATGAGCTGCTAGAGCATGAATTAGCAAATTGATGCGCCTTAAACATCGAAACCCGTTTATCGACTGCAAAACCACATCGCATAGTAGCTTTACCTCCGCATTCACATTCACATTATCGCACACCACCATGACATGACTGACAGGCGTATGTAAAGCCGATGAAAAACAAAATAAGATTTGCTTCTGTTCTCAAACAACAGCCCAAAAACTTAAGTTACACGTGCCCTTTCATTACCAAGATCAGCGTAAACATTGGTTGGGTTTCGATGCTGTCTTATAAAGGTTTCATGAATTTTTCATTCCAACAAAATGCCTAGGAGATAAAAAACATTTATTGCTACCAAATTTGGTTAGCGAAATTGACAGTTCACTGATATTCGCGTCGCAAAGCAGAGCCATATAATAGGTGCAGCCAAAAGACTTTTGAAGCAGAGAAATCCGCACCTCGGTAAGAACAATAAAGACTAGTAGAAACCTGATAGGGCATACATGGTCAATCAAAACATGAAAGGTTACAAAGGTACCCTCGTGCTATTGATTGCCTATTGCTTAGCGACAAATAACGATGCGCGGTCTGTTGCAGCGTCCAATAGAAGAGATGAATCCACAGGGTTCTCCTCAACAATCACTACAGTGTCAATGACCGATGCTTCAATCGATTCCACAGCAGACACTACCTTGGCTGCAAACACAACGCCACCGACGATAAAATCTATACTAACTACTAAAACGTTCCAGAGTACAGATGAACCCACAATCCTCTACACACCAATCACGACAGCGCCAACGACCGATGCTTCAATCACATCCACAGCAGACACTATCTTGGCTCTAAACACAACGCCACCGACGATAAAATCTGCACTAACTACTGCAGCGTCCAATAGAACACATGAGCCCACCAACGACTCCACTCGAATCACGACAGCGTCAATGACCAGAACTCCAGTCACTTCCACTGCAAATACCAACTTGGCTCCAAACACAACGCTACCAACTCAAAACTATACGGTAACTAATGCAGCGTCCAATAGCACAGATGAACCCACCAAAGTCTCCGCCCCAGTCACGACAGCGCTAACTACCAAAACGCCAGTCATCTCCACAGCAAATACTACCTTGGATTTAAACACAACTCTACCGACTCAAAGCTATTCGCTAAGTACTGTAGCATATAATAAAACTTATTTTAACTCCACTATCGCTAACTCAGCCACATCCTCTGCTGGTTTTTCTGCGCCAAATGACTCTTTTATTGCTACCTTTCTTTTAGCAGTTTCCGTTCACACATTTTCTGCTTCTTCCTTTCCCCTCCGCTTCAGCTGCATCCGTTAGTTTTTTCCATTATTGTAAACTGTCTGACTCTTCTTTCTACCCTTTTTCGTCACTTTTTTTCACTCCTCTTTTATGATGTAATTGATCGCTGTCTACATCGTCTTTTCTATAAGGCTTCTCTGTGTTTGGTCCATCAAGTACATTGCCGTCATATGAATCCAATCTTTTATCAATTTTTTGGCCTTTTGGAGGGTGTGTTGTCAAACAAACGGTGCATTAACGATAGCTAATTTGGTATTTTATGCTACATAGTTCTTGTGCATTTCTCATGAGCATATGATACGTATCAGTGTAATTATTTTTTTGTGGATCGATGGGGAACTTCTTAGGCCAAATATTAAACATTTCAAAGGCAATAACTTTACTGTTTGTTGTTGCTCCAATTAGACCATTTCAATTGGATTCTTATGACAAATATTTAATGCATGCCACCAAAGCAGTGCAAATTTTATACATTTTTCATGCACTGATATTTCGTGTGCATTGTATGCTTGCCCTACCTGCAATTTTTCAGCAATAACCTGCAATATTAATCTCCCATGATTTCGCTTCATGTTACATGATTTGTCGATGTCTGCCACAACGCATCTTCCAATAATGATCCCTACAGCTCAAGAGCCAACTTTAACCTCAACACCATAAGATTTTGCAGTGACCGCAGGCAAGTGCCAGCAGCGCTAGTTCCATCAGCAAGATATGTGTGTTTTCCATTTTGATGTGTGGTTAAGTGACTGGTTCGTTTTATAGTAAAGAATCACAAAGCATTTGTACTCAATGGGTACAATACGTTTTGGCATTTCAATTAGCAACTGGTCTTTCTATCCCCAAAGCACAAACCTCTTTCAATGCACAGGATTCTTTGTTTCGTGGCTCGAAATTTGCGCTAATCTGAATAAGCTATTACAGCATATATCAAGTGCATGTACGTGATTCCTCCGCAACTTGAAGGATTAAAATGAGGGTTCTCTATTGCTTCCTTTGAACTGCCTCGAAATATTCCAACTTGTGTGCAAATGTAAAAATGTTGGACATGAGTCACACCGCACATAATGTGACTTGAATGAAGGCGAATGCATCGCCGAACACATTTGAAAATGAATTTAATAGGTGACAAGTATAAAACTTAGTGACGAAAAAACACGTTAGAAAACATTTGCCTGCTATCCGACACTCGTCAAAGAAAATCTGTGCTTAGAACGCGCCCGTCGTAATGTGTGTCTCCTTTTCAGCCACTCACTGCAGGCGTTTGGTGCAGTAGAAATCGCAGTGCAAGCTGTGCTTAGCTTAATGCAACATTTGGAGATTGTTGTTGTTTGTAAAATACGAAAAGCTGGTAGACGTGGTAATGGAGCTAAAATCAGAGCCACACTTCATAGTCGGCACTGAAGAATCCCTTGAATGAGAAGGGATCTTCTAAAATGGCTTTAACTATCAACGCTGCTTACTCACAGCATATGGCACGATAGTGACGCGAACAATAACCCGCGATCACATGGTGTGAATATGATATGAGGTGAATATGATCTCGTTTATTCTGATCGCAACATGTTCGCGGTTTCGTTCTCCTTTTAGAAGTGCAGATTTAAGGAGTGGGTGAAATTGACCGGTATGGTACTACTCAGCATGTAACAAGGATACATGGCCAATGAATTTTAATATGCTAAAGACCATTGATGATGGGATCCGACTACAAAGAGAAGCATTAGTCACCAGAACTGCTTGTAGCTGTTTGGAGTTCATACTGCTCGTTTGCTGTGCTTTGACAGTTAACCTGCCCGTACCTCACTTGTGGGGCTTTGCTTCATCATGCGTCAATCTGCCAGAGGCAGTCAGAATGCACTGTCTACCAATCCCTTTTGACTTTGATAGTGACGATGGCCCACAACTTATGAGCCACGTTGCAGCCAGTGCGTGTGGTTCATAGTGACCTCCTTTCCAGCCTGTGACTTCGGTATTATTTTGTAAAAAAGCCCAGAAAGAAACTTGAGGCCACTTAAGGGATTTTAGGTGGTTCCTGTAGATCGAGCACCATTTCCTGATTTCCTACGGCCGCCAGTTTGCATGTGCAGCCAACTACGAACCTCGACATGCCCACAGTTTCGAGCTGCTTTTTGTTTTACTTAATTCATTTATGCTTATTCAGTATGGAATGCTGATATCAATGCAATACATGCTATTAATCAACCCTTGTCGTCTATACACTTTAGCCAAGTAAGAAGGCCTGGGCAGTTTTAATCGTATGGTGTCATTGTATATGGTAGCGCTAGTCTGCTTAGCTTCTCTAGTGATGATAATTGATTTAACGGGCTCTGTGAGGCTTAATAGCCGAGGTGTGGTTTCCTGCAGTGGACTAACATGGGAAGAAGGAAAGACCGTGTGATCGAATGAGGCACAACGAGTGCCTGTTAGCAGGCCCACTTATACGTTTCCACTTAGTTTTGATTTTGGTCACACGCGAACATGCTACACAAATGAACTAAATCGAATAACATGCTTTGACAGACATCATCTTCACAAAGTTCTGACCTATTCAAACAAAGGATTACAAGGCGGAAGGCAAGAAGACAAACGGCAAGCACGCCACATCCTTATTCACCGTTTAAATCTATGTTGCTTTTAATGCACCCTCGATGCCAGGGGTGGAAAGGAACTTAGAACTTCGTGCGTGATGAATGTCGAATTCGCCGGAGCCGACAGAAGCCACTATTCTACTTTCAATTTGCAACACATCCATCAGTCTGCTGAAGGATAGCGTTTTGAGTCTCACATGTACTGCATAATTTTGAACACACCATTTCCAGAAATGGGTGCTATTAAGTTTGCGCGGTGTTCGGTTCCTTATTCAATTGTCCACAAATGTTTTATAAATGCATACCAATTTTTTACATGAATCCGCCTTTGACGATGAACCGCTTGTAATTATTATGCAATTTCATGGGTTCTAAAAACTAATTTATTGGGTACTTCTGTATGTTTAGGGTTAGGAAGGTATCTAATCAGAAGTTTTTTTATTTCAAGCAGTTTCAAGGTCACTGGCCGTATTTGGTATATTGTCTGTCGGTATGATGGGTGAATTATGTGCTTCAGTTGCGGCGGTATTTTGGCAAAATATGACCTGTTGGCTTCAAATTGAGAAGAAGTGTCGAATTTCAGGCTTCAATTGGTGTCAACGATGGTCCGGATCTTAAGGATAACAACGATGCACCTGCCTGTGGTGGCGCGTCTAATAAGCTCTGAGAACTTTCAGAAAAATTGTCAAATTCGAAGCCTGGTTTCTCTATTGCTCTCCACTCTGTAGCAGTGCAAATAAGTTTCCGCCTATAAGATAGCATGAATTGTGTTGTGCTGTGACGAATCAGTCGTTAATCCTTTTCCCCAAGTCTTTTCACAAGAGCAATGTGACAGCTGCGTTATCCAAATTGTTGCATTAGCCATATTGGCAGAATCATTCGTGCTCATCGGACGCGGATTCGGTTGAGGTGCCCTCCGAAGGGATGCTCGAGTACTTTTTCTCCATTTATAAACAGAATGCCGTCGGCGCCTTCAGCTTCAGCAGGCGCGATCTGAATAAGCCTAAGCCAAGGTCGTAAACATTCTGCTACGAACGAGACTTCAACGTGCATTCTACGCGATCGTCACAATAAATGTCTATCCATCGGTTTGATAGACATTGCTTCCTGAATACTCAGCCTGTTCCTACAGATACGAGGATGTTTTTCGGATGAAATATTTGGCGGCGCAGGTGATGGGTGGGTGCAAATATTGAGTTCTGCTGCGAGAAATGGAGATGACTGAACGAATGAAGCGGCATACCAGTAATGTTTCCTCGGAGTGCAAAGGACAGGTGTTTCGTTAAGGCTGTGCCAATGCTGAATGTCGTTTTGGCAACCAGCGTTCACCGATGGATTTTTGCCGAAACTGTTGGAAGTCTGCAAAGTAGGGTGCAAGCGGTGCCGTGTCGTGACTCCTGCGTTGTGACGTGGTAGGCGAAGAGGTCCAAGTCAGTGCGTGTGAGGATTGTGGATAGATGATGGAGGAAGGAACCTGCCAATTCATAGGTGCGTATAAATGGACATTTTATGCACATCTGTAAAGTCTCCACTTGTACATGCTGTTTGCTTGCTGTTTATCTACTTTGATGAGGTGTGACGCCTGACTGCGAAGTGTAGTCTTTTGCAACAAGCCGCAGTCACTGCCTGTTGAATGGGAATCCAACGCTGACTCAGGACTAACTGTGCCTCCTCTTACTATTTTGTTTTCCACATGTTCCACTTGCTTGCTGTCATCGGTTGTTTAGATGCTTCCATCCAGCACTGGTATAAATGAAGTAGTGGCAGTTCTGACTTTTGCGCATTTTGTTTTGTTTTGCTGGTCAGATGGGTAGGTGGTGTACGTCCGTCGAACACTTGTATTGTCATGGAGGCCTAACTGGGGCAGATTGTGTTTAGCAGGATTCGATGAATATGCATGTGCTCTTTGAGAAGTTTGATTGAGAGAAATTGTTTATGGTTATTACAAAGTGTGTCGAATTTGTTGTTACTGGATTGAGTGTACTGGATGTTGCTAGGTAAGAGAGATTGATTTGCGTCATGCTACTTCTTTGTTAGTCGGAACGGCAGCATAGGTGCTGAATACTTTTGCATTAAATAAGCATATTCTACTGAAACTCCTTGTGGCTTGATAGCTTGTTGCTGGTTTGCTTCTTTTAATCGTTCTGTAAATTTGATGGGACTTTCGTAGGTATATACGCATTTTAGGTGCACTCAGATTTTCCTGACTATTAGGCAATTGCGTTGGTCCCTTCTGCTGATGCTAGTTTATTTGTAAACGAACGAAAAGGCAGGGAAGAATATGCGACTTGAAGTGAATTCGACTGTTTACTGTTCCCTGCCTAAGGCACCAAACTATGCACATTTATCATTATCAGGGGAAGCCTCCAGAGATGTCTGCCTCCGAATTGCTGATGAATGAAGTGTTTATGGGAAACATAATGTCACGATGGTGACTTTGAAGACGACTCACAAATTGTCTTGGCTTGTTCACTTCTCCTGTAGCAATGCAGCAGTCTCGACGTAGTCCTTCTCCTCACTCTTCCTCCTTAGACGTAGTAGTAGTTAGCGTTGGCTTTAGCTGTTTTGCTTTTGGGCTAATAGTTGACTGGCAGGTAGTGTGTGGACAGACAAAAGTGCAGGTTGGCCATGTTACTATTCTTGACGGCCAGTAGTCAGTGGACGTCTCCCAAGACACAGGCTAGTGTAATTTGGCAAGCGTTGAGCTTCATCGGTTTATTTACTTGCGCTCCTTCAACTTATCTGTTGATTTGGTTATTTGGTTGGTGGGGTTTTTGCTGGATAGTCAGGGGAAGGTGAGGTAATATGTCTACTTATCTCCATCCGTTTTGCTTTAGCGATATAGGATGTGGAGTTGGAACAAGTGTACGATCCTGCCTGATGTGAACGAACTTGTTGAATCCGCTCCATCTTAGTTAAAACATCAGACTGTCGGAGATGCTAAAATCAACACCTCTCTGACGCCCTCGTGACTAGTTTATTTGGAGAGCATTGCTTCACTTCGATTACTTTGTCGCTACTAATAATGCGTAGTTTGTAAGTTGCTCATAGCCGGAAGAAACGGGATGCCTTATTATGTTTAGCTGCCTTGTACACGGTATGTGTTCTGCTGTTTTGAGCACATGCACATGCGCGCTTGGTCTATTACACGTAATGTCCATTGTCTTTGATTGTTGTCATGAGCGTGTCAAATGCAGCGGAGCTGTGGGTGACCCTAGGTATCGGAGAGGGTGGAAGGGGATGTCGCTGTCATCGACAGGTCCAGGGCTTAGTGCATGCGGGCTCCAACCGCATGTTCTAGCACCTGATGATATTGAGCGGTTTTCGCAGCCCGCTTTTAATGTGGCGTCTGATGTTTAGCCTGCAAGCGCCGCGGCGACAATGGCAGAGACCCAGTGTGGTCCAGCCTGCACCCTAGCCTCGTGACATCGATTGGTTGTCTCCGTTGCGCGAGTGCTTTGTGCGGCGCATGACCTTAACACGATAGTCATGTGTAGGGAAGAGTTATTTGTAAAGCATTAAAGTTCTTCCATTACATATTTGCGTTCCTGTTCTTTGTTTATTAAAATGATTAGTCACCTGGTGGAGGTTTGGAAACGGAGGCTGGGTGAGGGGGTAAAGCCAGTGCTGGCTGTCTAATGATCCTTTTGCCGCTCTCTATATTTCAATTTCTCTATCTGCCAACCTATCTACCTACCTATCTGTCTACTATCGATCTATCTCTTTGCCCATTTTTTTACTTGCGGCATACAGAAGATATATAAAACCGGTCCAGATGGGCCTGTTTGCAGTGCTCACAAAAGGTATTTAAATGGTGGGGAATGCAGCACTCTGAATGGCCGAGATGCTAGAGGGAAGCACATTGGTCAGCTGGATATAAAGCTTACTGAGAGGAGTTGGAAACATCAATTTCATTTTGATAGATTACTCAATTTGCTAGGCTTTGCACTGACTAAAGTCAAGAGAGGGGGGCAGATGTCAATTACGGTGCCTCTAGGAATGCAAGTTCTGTCGAGAATGAGGTGTAGCAATGCTGGATGGCTAGCTGGCTCACACTAGGCATCCATCGACGTTGAATTGAAGTGGGTCACGTCATTGCCGAACTTTGTCGGCACACTTTGCCATGCCTCAAAGCCGCTTTTCTACCAAGTGCCGTTAATAACAAATCGTTCGACTAAGTATATTGTCTGTAGCATAAGATTTAGGCTTCAGATAAGGGGTTGCACAAAGCAGTATTGGCTGGTTGACCGTCCAAAACCACCAGATGCAGATAAAATAGCCGCGTAACTCATCATTACGGTCTTATCTATCAATGTGGGCTCAGCCACAGGGACGCAGGACCCATAATGGGGATGAATATTGTCAACCCACGTTTGTTCTACGAATTGCATCGTTAATCACCCAAGAACCCATAACTCAGTCAGCATCTATCCACAGTGTTACCGGACTCAATGAGGGATGATTGGATCGAATTGTGTCAATCACAAGAGTCACGAGACTCATCATCGAGTGCTTGACGCGTAGTATATTTGCGACTTACCTCTGCGTTATTGCTTCTTCCCACTCTGCTACCGGTTCAGTTTTTACTGAGAGGCGTAACTTCTTCCTTTTTGTGTGGTAAGTTATCTTATCATCGTTCTCTTCACTGTCATGCGTTTGTTATTTTCCAATGCCTAATCTTTTGCAAGATTTTGATTAAGTAATGCCTTATTTTTAAAGTAGATTTGAGGAGGGTGATTGAGCATAGAAAATTACCCGTTTCCCTATCTTCGTAACCGATGCCAAGCTTTGGCTTCCAATGAACGAGTGACGACGTGCTCCTGTTAATTGGTCTTCGCTTATGGCACCAGATTTTCTGATTTCATTCACTTTTATAATATTTTCGTGAAAGCTAGTATTTTTGCAGAAAGTTTAAAGTCGGCTGTTTGGAGAGGTAGGGTCCCTTGTCTTTTGTTAGCCTGTAGGGAGTAAACATCAATCCATTAACAGGCTCTTGGTGGGGCGTTAGGGTTTTCGCGTTTTGAACTCAACTACTACGTGTAAAGTCAAGTCGGTTAGCTCTTTTTCTCAAAAGGCAAGTTTTGCAACGATCCTGCTGAACCGCCTTCATACACTGTTTCATTTGGCCCTTTAAACTCTTCTTCGCCCATGTGAAATCCTTCCTTTCTTAAAATAGGCAAAGAGGCAGCCATTTCTTTTCGGTTGTTTGGTCTGGCAGGCATTTTGCGCTTAGCTTCATTATTCCTGTCTCCGAGCTTGTAATTAATTCATCAATAGGTCCAAGTTTCATCTCCTTTTAAGGTATGAAATATAGTAGTTTTTATCGATCTAGCTCCAAGTTCTTCGGTTGCATCTTTTTTCCTGTGCAACCTTTGCCTTTAGTCTGCAGGTACTTACCATTTATAAAGTAGAGATTTTTGAGTAGATCTCATGCGCTTTATTCCAAGAGTTTTTCCTTGTCCCTTCTCTTAAATGAGCCCTGGATGTGCCATGTTTTTCTCTTGGAATGACCCCTGCGATTTTCACCCCCACTCACAAATTTGGTTTTAATTATGATCCCTTAGATATAGCATGTGCGTTATTTTCCACCAGAGTTTGTCCTTATATGGAACAGCAAAACGGGTAAGTGCGGTCTACATTTCATTGGTGCAAATTGTCTGGTGATATATGATCTCGATTAAGATCCAGCTGACGACGACCAGACCGTAATGCGTGTGTAGGGTGATGTACAGAAGGAACAGTTCCACACCCATTGCATCAACTCGGTTCTCTAAACATCCCAGTTGTGATTTCCTGTTAGTTGAGCACAATAGAGGAGGGGATGAAGTTATAGCAGACGCATCCGAAGACACTGAGCAGTTGTGCGGTGGAGTTGATGGGGAAGATGGAGGAACGTTTTGGTCTTGTTGAGCTGAATGAGCTCTGGGTGTTACTCAGGAACTGATCTTGACATGCATGACAGATTGGTCATAAAGGTGGTTTCTCTTTCCTTCACTACAATCCAAATGAAGAAGGAATTTTGGATCGTAATTGCCGTAAGCATTAGTACAAATGTAGTCATCCCTGGTAAAATTTTACGACGGGTTATGCTGGATGTCAATCGGACCCTGGGCATCGGAAAGTTCAAGCAACCAATAAACGTTCTCAAGAATTACCACCGTGTGGGTTAGAGGCATCTCGACATTTGAGGAATTGCCATTGACTGATGGACGTATGTACGCTCAAACGTATAGTTGTCGAGTAGGCTGACGTCTCCTGCTGGTACGGATATCCACGAGTGTGGCCGTCTTCTTTTCACAAGGAACTTGTCCCATCACCGCACCTTGTTGTACACAGGCACTGCCGCTGTTCTGTGCCATTCTTAATAAGTGATGTCTATTTCATGCATAACGTGAGCTAGCGTAATCCAAGAGCACATTCTGTAATGCTGACGATGAGAAGCATAGGGGCAGCAGGACATCGAACAGACTCAATAGACTTCCAAAGCACTTGAAGTTGGATGCTTGCAATCACCAAATTAGCCTTAAACACTTCCGGTTTAGACCGAACTTGAACTGGGAGTTTTAGCAATCTTAATCCACGCAATAGTCCATGCAGCCCTCGTGAATGGATAGATCGTGGACTGTCGGAAATCAAACACGAACACCCTGTGCGTGAGCAACGTATTGTCATATGATGAATGGACGTGTTGTTACATGTTCCATGTTCACACTACGCGTGCTCACACAGACGGGAGTCGTGGTTGGGTAGGTACTAATGGCGGTTTGGTGGCAAGACAGGGTGGCCGAGTGTGGTGGTGCAGGATGCAGACACGAGGGGAGGAAAAGGGGGAGACGGAGGCGAGGTACCACCGTGAGCAGTCATCTATTCACCAGCTGCGGATGATGAACGCATCAATCGAGACGGGTTTAAACATGCCAGCGTATGGGACCAGTGAATGATCTGATTCACATTGTCGCCGCACCCGATTCACAAGCCCACATTGGCATAGGTAGAGTGCGACGGTTTGAGTGACCTCGACGTGTTGGTCAGTAAAACCGCTGTCATTAACCTAATAGTTACTCCAGACCCTCAACTAGCGCTGTGCTGTCAAGACCGCAGGATTATTAGACATGCTGAAAAGGTTAAATAGATTTTACTCAAACAAGTGCGCGCTAAGTAATCAAGGGGATTGTAACCAGGTAAATGTGACACTACTACATTGGATTTTACTGCCAGCGTGCAATGTTCGTCAAATTTTACATTCGCTTAGATTTTTACGACGTCTGTAAGCACAAATTCAAGCTTAAAATCATGACATGATGGTGCGGCTACATTAACGTCTTTTTTACTTAGCAGTTACTGATGGCATAAATCAACTTCCGGAAGAAATGACGCATCTATACTTGAGAGACCAACTTAAGTCTAGGACAACTGCGCAGACGAAGTGCCACAGAAGATTTGCAAGTGGATGAAAGCGGTGCATGAAGCTTCATGCATTGATGATCCAGTTTGAAGTGTCCTTTTCCGCTGAGACAAAGCTAACAGATAAGATGACAGATGATAGTAAATAACACAAAACCCTTGTAAATATGAGGTACATCGT
This sequence comes from Taenia hydatigena, assembly GCA_036345935.2. Lineage (NCBI taxonomy): Eukaryota > Metazoa > Platyhelminthes > Cestoda > Cyclophyllidea > Taeniidae > Taenia > Taenia hydatigena. The sequence goes on from JADWOT020000007.1 coordinate 4,119,914, forward strand.
AATTAAGATGGAAGAAGACGGTAAGACACTGCTTGCCAGCATCGATGGCATGGATGCGCACACTTGTGGAACTATCAAAATGGAAGCCGTCCAGACAGCAGTGTTCTCCAATGCTAAGTACACGATCGGGTTGGTTGGTTGAACAGTAAATAACGTTCTTTAGACCAATCGGATCTTCGGATAAAAGAATCAGGTTTACTCTTTAACGAATTGTGGATCTTGCAGAACTAGGCGCATTTTTAAATGCTAGCATTTTGGCCGAGCTTAATCTTACAGGCTAGTAGGAAGTCTTCACTTGAGCAACTCGAGACGAGGAATGCTTTCAATGCATTGTGTGCAAAGCAGTACAAAGAACAAAATTTATGAGAATCATTAATCGCCTTTGCAACGGGCGATTTAACTTTTAAAGAATCTCATATCCTCCTAAGTGCATAGTGCAAACCACCGAGGACTGAAGGATTAACAACCTGCTTAAATCATTATTTGTGTAATTAAAGTAAACATGCCTGGATAGAATGTTAAATAAAAGTGCTGTCGTTCAAAAAGAAGAAGGAATGTTTGCGCTATTAGCTCAGTGAAGGATGTAAGTAAAGTTAACATCTTTCGTCATAAGATCTGCTATGAACTAAGTCGAATGGATCAGAACGCGGTCTTGAATTCCACCTTAAATCGGAGGTTTGGCTTGAAACTGAACAAATATTACTTGCGACAAGAAGATCATGTCTTACGAGTTCAAATTTAACATAATTGCGATCGCGAAAACTGGTGTCTTAGAACTCGGATGCACTTTTCGTAAATGGGGGAACCGTTAAAAACATATGTATTGTCACATACAACAGTATCTGCAGACGCCATTTGACTCGCGTGGGACCACAACCTCTAACTGCGAGTCCAATGAATTATTGGATTCAGTACCGCCCAATAATTGCCCAGTTATTGAAGCATTGTGACGACAATCGTTGTTTTTATGACGTAAACACTTTTCGCCAAAACCAAAGTTATTTATTTTTTACACAACGTTAAATCTAGTTGTGCGGCAAAATGGACGGTCACTGTGCAGAAGGGAATGGTTCCAAAGAACTTTGGAGGTTAGGGCAAGCATGACATTTATGTCTATCAGCGCGACATGGAACGCAATCGCAACAACTAAAACCAACGTCATCTCAAATCAAGAGACAGTTCTAGGTTTCCGACCGCGCCTGTGCCATATATAAAGAACAATCAAAACATTCGTGCTTATAATGGTATCATTTCTCCTCCTATCCGCCTTACATCCACACACCCACCCACCCATCAGGACCCGTCCCCACACCATTCCATTCACTATTCGGCATCATGCATCCCTCACAGCCCTCTCTTATTCGTCATCGTAGCAGGCGCACGGGTCAGTGCAAAATGAAGCGTGACAACTACCAAGCAGGTTGGCGCCGATGTTGCCTTTTCTACATGGCTTGCTTATCTTCTTTATTTGCTAGTCATTTATTTTTATCTATTACATTATCTGTTGATTTTTCTTTCTTGGTGCCAACCACTATCCTCCGTACTTTGGCCGTGTGGTTTATACTTTTTGAAATTACAGCATCATTCAATTTTCATACGTTATTTTCTGCTGGATTTTTATCCCTAAATGTGGACATGAATGTGTTTGTTTTGCTGTTGCACCTGATTGGTTTTAAGCATTGCTGAATAAGCTTGGTTTAAAATTTGACTCTCCTATTGCTCCATGATTTCTCAGGCTCTAATGAGCTTATAATCAGTAGTTGTTGTGATGCGCTTTGTGTCTTTTCGAGCTGAGCATTTATGCCCCATAAAAGGAATCGCTAGCTCTTATGTTTCTCAGTTCTAAGTAATTGCTCGGCAGCATTTATATTATCCGAATATTTTCGGTATCATTTTTGTTTAGTGAAAGCGGCACGGCTGTGATAACCATTAGAAGGGTAATTCAGTTTGCTTTTCTTCATCAATGAGCAAAAATTGCGCCTTATGCAACTTCAGTAGACGCGATTTGAAGAAACCTAAGCCGAGGTAGCGGAATCCTCTGACGATCGAGACGTCAGCGTGCAGCCTACGTCACTGTCAGACTAAGCACAAGTCTGCCTATTCTGTCAGTAAGATTATTGGAGAACGTCACCTTGCCCGAGAATATTAATAGTCGTCACATTTCTTTCGACATGTAGGTGGATGCTCTTCGGTTCGAGGACCGCTGCCACAGGTGGTGGGTGGACCATTCCTTACGTGTATCACCTCTTTGCATTGATCTTATATAATCATCTATTTTGCTGCTCCCACTGCTTCTACGAGGTGCTAGGTAGTCTTCAATCAGCACTGGTATGCTGTATCCGTTGGCAGCTTTAAGTTTTTATGCTTATTGGCATCCGTTTAATTGCAATGACCGAAATGACACCCTCGTAATGGGCCATTCTACTTGTTTGCGTAATCCGTTTAAAAGAAGAATTTGCGTGTGCTTTTTAAGGACCATGATCAAGATATTGCCAAAGTGTTTGCATTATGATATTTTAGAACCATTGCTACCGGATTGAGCATGCTGGATGTTGGCAGTTAAGGCGCGGTAATCCTAATCTTCAAATAAGTTTTCTCAAGGCAAAAGAGCAGTATAGGTAATCCCCTAAGCAAATCGAGATGGTTTCTTTTGTCGCCAATATCCAGTAAGCAACTTCACCATGGCATCTTGTAATAACTCTGCCACACATAATATGGTCCGTACAACCCAAGCGTGCATGGCATTTCGCTATCGTATTGTCACTACTGCGACGCGTTAGCACAAAACGTGGCAAGTGTGAATGTCCCTTGCCTTTTTTGGTGCATGTGTGATTGGACTTGAGGTTAAATGCGTTCGTTAGAGATATTAACTCAGAATTGATTAACGGTTTGGATGCTAGTGCCTGAAGGTGGTTCACGTCATGGTGGGCAGAGTATATGGTACATTTGGTACAAATGCTTTTCAAGTAGGCGAGCATTGGAGGAGCCTTATGAAAGTTCTTGTGGCTAAAGGAGATGGAAAAGCAGCCATCTGGTAATTCCTGCAGTTGCATCCGCAGCAACCAGTTTATCATTGACCCCGCCTCTACTACAACGGCTAAAGCATAACACTGGAAGTCAAATTTTGTGCTTGATACATCCATTTTTGCTTTTAAGACTCGTACGAATTAATCAATAAGAATTTTTACAAACGGGGACAATGGCAGGGCCAATCGCAAGCTCATGTGGTGCGCACACCTCGTAGAAATTTTTACAGTGTGTAATGCGGTCCACGCAAGTGTCGACGGTCAAGCCTTTTTGTGTGAATGCTGATTCCTCACTTATGTTCCCCTCAGGTTTAACTCTACATGGTTGTGAAAAGAAGACATTCGAGGCGGATGCTGACCGCGACTATCAGTCACTGAACTTAATCGGGTCCGGCATGCTGAAATATAGAAGTGTTATTAATGCCAGTTGAGTAGCATCATTGGAAATAGCAATGCATTTTGAAGGAACCAGCAAAAGGAGGAGCAAACGAACCAGTCGACTAAGGCACTCATTGAGCCCATTCGTTAAGAACAAATTCTGCAGTCACTTATGACTATGAGGTGCACTTCCATGCAAAGGAATGCTTCTTATAAAGCTATAAAATTATTGAAACCAATAGTAGGGAATTGTCTGAATAATCGTGGCTAAATAGAGTGAAGAGATGCCTGAGAAGAGGTCTCGAGCATGGCCATTAGCACATCAATTATGGAAAGGCCAATCACCCACACAGAAGTCCTTCGAAGCAGGCGCTTGCTCAGCAGCCGAGCGTGGTGCAGTAATTTATGAAGGAACCACATTCATTGTTGGCGTTGCCGCAGTTACTGATCCCACTACGGCTATATCGGAATCAATTTCCTGTAGGAAACAGCGTAAGCTGACGATGGAGCACTGCTAATTGAGCACTTGCATAGGGCTTGCAATGACGATTACCTGCTCGACATGACTGCCACTTCTAGCACTGAGAACAACTTCGCGAAATTGCCACACGTATTTGTGCAACAGCGGTGGTACCCGAGGATCGCAGCACGCTTACATCCCACTTCTCCCCCTACACAAAACACATGAATGCTTGTGCTACTAACTACGAACAGTGGGACCTCAGATTAAATCATGAAAAGGGACATACGTGGGTAGCAGTGCAGCCATTTGATGCAGTATGCGATTGCGAAGAACGAAACTATAAACGAAGGGAAAGATAAAGAGTTAGTAGACTCAGTCTTTTATCATCTAGTCTTAACAATGCTCTCCCACCCTGATGTCTTGTATTCAACACCTTCAACGACTTTAAACACACTACCCTAAACATCCGACGAACCATCGCCTCTGATCGAATGATACACTTCTCCTTTTGGGTTGTCTACACATGATGATGCAAGTTGATACAACCAGCCCGAAAGTGAGATTGCATGCACTCTTCACAGATATGCTGAATGAGTAGAAGTGAATGAGCACTTCTGATCACATCACCAAATAGGAGGTTTTAAGAGCAGTCAGTCGTCGCATGCCGATTTGTCATTTCGCCTTTTCACACGCACGATGAAGTGGAACGAAACAACCAACTAAGCACGCCTACCCCATAACGACGCTAAAATGACAATTTGTTGAGAAGGCAAAGCGTTTAAGCCGCTCCTACACCCTCCACCCCAAAACACCCTACCTGGCACAAGAGCCAAAACATGTCAACCGCGGTAATGATAGCACCTTTCAAATGTTCAATGTTCAATCAGCGACCGTTATGATATTATTTTGAAGTGCTAAGATGCCTGTGAGTGGCCACAATAAGGCGTGATAAGGTGGGGTTTTCGTCCTTATTTCGTGCAATGGTGTCTCGTAATATGCACAGATACTTGAGGGCGTAGAGCTGACGCTTGTCCATAGACTCCCTCACCACCGCATGCGATTTCGACGGATACTCAAACGCATTAAACTTCGGTTTCTTGTAAATCTAATGTAAGGGAACAACAAGACGAGCAGTCAAACAAAATGGAGAGTGCCGAATAGGTGGAGCAGAAGAGTGATACGTACACGCAGACAAAACTGCTGACTGCGTTGTAGAACCTCAGTGAGGAGAACCTGATCAGCTAACATGCCGCGAAGCACCTCAGCCAAGTAGAGCAGATAGTGTGTATCTGAGCGAGCATAGTCTATCATCCCCTTGGGAAGAGGTCTAAGCGCAGAAAATTCCCACAATAACCACAAGAAGTGGCACTGCCTATTACAACAGCATAGCAGACTAGGCAATTCATTGCGCAACATAAGTTGACCCTTACTTCTACTACGAGTGCCTCCCATCATGCCATCCATACGTGCACTACTATAGTCCTTATGCATCACGGACATCGAAGCATTCATCATAGGCTCCTGGGCCATGCAACATCCTACAGCGTCAGCTGAGACACTTGTATTAACTACCAAAGGATATGGGAAGTAGTGAGGAGAGTTTATCATAAAATAACTAGCACAATACAAAATGTCCTCAAGTGCTGAATAAGCCAATAAGTGAGAGTAAGTAATTATGGCTTGCGAAGTCTTCACTTCTCCAATGGGATATTCTGCAGCCGCAGCCGCAGCATCACCATTGGCGCTGTCTCTTTATGCTAGAGAGCCATATCTATTAAAAATGCTGCCAGCGTACAGGACTGTGAAGGGCCTCCTGACCAGACTCATAAGGCCTAATCCACAAGGTACAACAAAAAAGGCAAATTATTTCTACGCGCTATACTTATAAAAAAAGCAAAACTTTTTAAATCACAAAATATTCATGGCACTTTTCCAGTTTGAGTCGCATATTAAAAGAACCGCAATCAAGCAGGCGAGTTGCTGGAGAAACCGAGGGAGATCATCACTTCCACCGGGGATATTAAACTGCTGTTTCACTCTCGTGGGAGGAATAAGAGCTGGACTGTCAATGACTGGAGCTGAGGATCCATTAGCAGCAAGTCCAAGCGCAGTGATCTATCTCTGTGTAGAAAAGCATAGGTGTGACCAACTACTAGACAGTAAATAAGTAGGCATGACTGAAAAATCTGCACTTACGGTGGCGCTGAGGGTTTGATTTCACCGCGCCTTAAGCGAGGCAACAACCGTTCAGGAACGTCAAGGAAAAGCTCTTCATTTGAATTTTTGATTGCATCCTGATGTCCTTCATCCAACAACGACTAAAGGAAAGTTACAGCCTGTATTTCTGCAAAGTAAAAGACCGCGACGACGGAATCTATTGCACTCCCAGAAAACAGAGTGCGCAAAGTGCTAAGTAATAAAGAGCTTCGAGTTTGGGCCGCAGGAAGTGCAACTCAGTGGACTAAAGAGAGTTTTACTCTAAGCTTGGGACTCTGTTTTATTGATTTCGACTCAGTTAGGGATGTTGGAGTCGATGAATTTGAAGGCGACATTACGGGCTTACTGACAACGCCTCGATTAACGAGCCTTGACTTCCTAGATTCAAAGAAAGCAACATTAAAATGATGCTAAGCTACGATTCGGGAAACCTCTGAAACGAAGTTTTATAGTGAAAATAATATTTATATCAAATCTGCCATCAAATATTTTTCTGACGTCAGATCATCCTATACTATGGCGACAAGCCTTCATTGGGAGAAGAATCAAGCAATGCAAGCATTAATTCGATAAACTACGGATCTCTAGTTAAAATGGTTTGCACTTCTGCTTAAAATATTTCCTCACCGTAGCAGACCATGCGTCCTCCCCAGATAACAAGTTGTTGAGTGAGATAAGGCCCCTCTTTGAGGACACTCTTGAAGACGTAGGCTCCAAAGGACCAAAGCTATTGCATCTTGCATTGGCAGTGTTAACTGCAATATTTTCCGTGGCTGTGGCAGCCAGAGTGTTGGCCTTCATAAGACCCGGATATTGGAAGACAATGTTTTGGACAAGGCTCTTTCACATTTAGAAGATCATCTTACATCCACAGCAACGAAAAGTAGAGGCAGTTTTACATCGCCTCTGCTTGGCTGACCGACCTAGAGGTATTGTAGTCAGATGAGACTGTGGCATCTCTTGAGGCCTCCGAGGCATAGCATTGCCACGGTGTCGAGGGCTCACTCGAGACATCCGTAGTTGAGCAACAAAGCAATCGATATAGACCCTGTCGTTTATTTGCCTTGTGCTGATCAAGGGTTCGACGAGTCTCCTCATTACTTAAGATTACCACCTTCCCTTCTCTGCCGTGCATAATTTCAATGTGCTTTCTCAGATCCCACTTCCAGTTGTTACCACAGTAGCAAAATGGTTTTTAAAGGGTCAATATCGATTGCTTTGTTGCTCAACTACGGATGCCTGGAGTGAGCCTTCAACATCGCGGCAATGCTATGTCTCGGAGGCCTCAAGAGATGCCGCCGTCTCATCTGACAACAATACCTCTAGGCCGGCCAGCAATGACAGCACGAAACTAGAATCTTTTTAAGAAATCGATACATGCACCCCTCTGAACCCACACTGATATCAGCCCCAGCCTAGTCTAGTCCACTGCTAACTCCTTTTCTCTCAATTTACACCAAAGGCATTCGGAAAAGAAGTGCAGCCTCTACCAAGGATGGATTTACATGGCCTTGAGGTCTCAAAATAGGCCAAGGTACGGTAAAGCAACTTTTGTATGGCCACACGCCATGCATTACTTATTCTGTGAGAACTGTCTTAGCACTCCTTTTACCTGAGTAGGTGATGGAGGTGCTGCGATCGTGTGGTAAACATAGGCTGTCTGCCTCTCTGATTTAATTCTTTGCCAGGTGGAAGTGTTTATTCGGATTGGAAAATTCTACCCACAGCAAAATAGCAAGTGTGCAGGCCTGAAAACGAACAAAATAACCAGTTAATTGACCGCTTTTAATGATCATGACTAAAACTCTTTGATTAGGAAGAGCAAAGTACAGATGCGAGCTAGAAAGTTTGTAGCTCTGGTGAGATCCCTTTAGAGGATAACAGCGAAATCGGCTCAAGTGCTTGGCCTTCTGAATGTCTGAGGACTAGTTGAATGCCTGAATGTGTCAACGAACTAATGGATAGAAGAATAAAAATAACCGATTGCAGTGTAAGAGTTAAGGCCTACAATCAAACACAAACCTCTCTCAATTTTGACCTCCCTGGCAATAACAGCAAGCCCTTTGTTTTTGAACCAAATTAATTGTTTCCTAATTTGACTGAAGCCAATTAGAGAACATATGCACGCAAAGAAAATAACTCATAGCCACCGGAGCCCCTAAACACGTCTCCATGACTCTCAAAAGATAAGCACTTTCCTCGATTGGACTTAGGTGGAGGCTTTTACTCCTCGAATGACTGTGTATCCCTATTCATCCCCCACCTCCCTCCTTCCCTCTTCGCATTCGAATTATTCCAATAAGTAGTCTGCTACTAACCCAGAAGCGGTTGTGTGGCAGAGGCATTAGTCAGCCTAGAAGAGGAACTTAGTTTTCTCATTGTGGGAAAAGCGATCCTTTGTTCAAGGTACCAGAGTTAGCTAGACTTACAAAATAGACTCGCTATAAAATGAATTGGCTTAAAATGATACTAGCAAGAATGTGGACTCTACAGGTAAAGGAAGGCAATCTTTCTAATTTTAAATTTTATTCCAGCAATGGATGTCCGATAAATTTGGTTACTAAGGTAGTGATCATCTACTAAGCCTGGATCAGCTGACTAGTAGCGCATCAGTTCAAAACTTTTTGACACATCAACAAATATAAGCAGGTGAGGACTTACTTAGACTGAATACTCCTCAAATGTTTCTATCAAGTCTGACCAGCGCAAAGGATGGAGGAGTTAAGCAATGTTTTGATGACAGCAAAAACGCGACTTAAATAGGCACGACTGACCAATGTGTGGGAGCGACCCTAACTGCCAATTAGAAACGTATCTAAGTGCAATCACTACGCGTTCAACCAATGGTGTGCCTGCCTCTTGTGCGCAATTTGATTGGTTTAAAGAGCATATCATTCCTTCCTCACCCAGCCTGACTTTTAGATTGCTGTTTCGTGCAGAAAAAGTACTAATTGCAAGTAGAATTTGATATACTCATTCATGGTGAAAAATGGCTAGCATTACTAGCGATCGCCAACGCATTTTTTCGCAGGACGGTGGGTGTGTGCATGTGTGACAATTGATTCGGTTGTGCATTTTTGATGTGAAGCTTAGCTGCTATCGATTTTGTCTTCCTTAAGCAGTTTGGCTGGATTTTCTTTTTCTGGGAACCGTAGAATCGAAATGATGACCACAGTTGTACTAGGATTCTAGCTCTTCAACTAGGAGCTAAAAAATTTTTACCAAGTTCCATTTCGCTTCTACATGTGCCAAAGGCATTCTACGCGCCCCAAGGCAGAAATAACAGGCCGAAAGGCCTTTCCTGTCATTTCAAAAGTTATTTGCCTTTTAACAAATCTTTTGAGTTCTCTGAATCAATGTCAAATGCATTCATGCATCAGGTGCCTAATCTTGGACCTTTCCATGTTGACCATGCAAGCGATTGTAACTACCAGTTTATTAATAATTGGGTCATCGAATTACGCCGCATTGTTTGCATTTGGAAAGATGGTCGAGGAGTGGAGGCCCAACGATCGTCGTCGCGATAGGCAGAGGATGAAGGTGAGGAGAGAAAGTGAAGGTTTCAGTTATGAGGTCACCTTGGGCCAGATGTTTACACTTTAAATTTATTGTAAGATCCATTTGCGTTGTTGATACCTGAACTTGTATCTTGCAAATTCTGAGTGGCCAACTTTCAAGCGTGAATCAAGTTATGAATAAAATTAAAAAGAAAAGGATAAAAATGATTTAGTGGACAAATCCTTGTGGCATAAGTACGTGGCTTAATTTGTTAAAACCGTTGCTATGCATGTGTGTATGTCTGCTGCATGATTTAGATTCTTTTCGTTGTCGTTGACAAGCAATATTTTGTTATTGAAAGAGATCACAACAGCGTTGAACCTACATTATGAACATTCAGCGCGCATGCTAGTCATAACCCATTATCTATGGCGTGTCTGCGGTCATGCCAGTAATTACACTGTTCAAAGAGGAAGGTCTTTGCTCAAATTACACAGTCTAACTGCATAGAGACGTAAAAATGTTGGTGATTCGTTTTGTTAGACAGATTTCATAATTGTTAGTGATGTACATAAGCAACACATTTTGTTTCAGTTGATTAAGGCGAAGTAACCGCTGTGTTTGATGTGGTGATTTATGACATCTTGTATACCAGACAATAAACCGTTGTTTCCACGGTTTTGATATTGCTCATCTTTTTAAGAACAACGCTGCTAATCTCCCAAATTGCTGCCTTTAGTTTGGTTATCGTTCTGATGGCTCTTTTCTTATGTGGTGTTTTAAGATGAGCAGGCTCAGAAATTGGTTTTTTCATATATGCCTATCAAGAATGCAATAAACAAAGTCTTCACTCAATATCGTCACTCAATAGTGGTTAAGCAACAAATCAAATCGTGAGAAAGTGAGAGAAGCGGACCTAATTCGACCTCATGTACCAGGCCAGCAGCAATATAAAGAAAGCTGCCTCAAATACGTAGTCAACGATCTCGTCAACCAATTTAAGAATACGCACCTTTGCGGTCAGTGATCGAGGTGGAAACCCATTTTACTAACCGCTCACTAACAAAACTCACTCGTTGAGATCATTTTGGTTATAAAATAAGCTCGTCTTTATGCATATTCATGTGACCGCACTTCACTACACGTGCCATCGAGCGAAGATCAATGAAAAGCTTTCTGCTACTGAGACCTCACAGCATATCAGCAGAGTAAGCGAAATTTTTTTTCCGCTAATTAGACACTTGTTTACATAGCCACTGCAAAGATATCTAAAAAACAGGGTGATGGAAAGACTTTCGAGAATGGTCAATTTTTAGCAATGTGAATATGCTCCGAATAAAGAGCCAGGCTTTGCTATTGTTTACTAATGCGATCAGTGAAGCAACTGCTCTAGCAAAACGATAGGCAAAAGTTGCCTTTTTTGCTTCGTTACCTTAGGTGATTATAAACAAAAGAGACAGCATTGGCAAAAACACGACAAAGTGAGAGGAGGAAGAATAAGAGGACGTCTACCTGATGTTGGTGCTTTATTATTTGAAGTTGCGAACGAAGTAGGACGCCTGAATTTAGAACTGCCTTAAAGCAACTTAACTTCATCTAATCTATATTATCTTCTCTTTGGCTTTCTAGTGAAAACTAGTAGCGTTGGTGTTGTAAACCATGCTTCCACCTCTCCAGGCATGCAGAATTTTAACTGTTGATTAAGTTTTGGTAGGCATCGGCACAATCACTTGAACCCAAGATTCTGTTTTCATAAGGAACGAGAAACGTATGGCGTTTCGTAGGCAGAGAACAGTGGCAAAAGGAATGTTTGTGTTTGGCTTCCGTTTCTTCAACTTTGCAGTCATTTTGTGTAGGGCATTTAACCAGATTGTGAGAAGACCCTATTATGTCAACGAAAGGTTTAATTTTCTGACGAGTTTTATGAAAACTCAATAAATGCCTAAGTGAGTTACAGCCACTTCACCAATACAAACTAAATATTAAAACTGGACATGAATTCTGTTGGCTGATGTTGAAAGTGTCGACAGCAGCCAGAATGATAAAATGAAGGTCATGTAACCACATGAGGAAGGAGAGTAAGAGCGCATCAAGAAAAATAATTTGCCTGGCAAAATGTTTGATCTACTTCTGGCTGATTTGACATGTGGCTGTACTATCTGGATCAGATTGGGATTAACTCGTCGCAAGGCTCTGGATACAAGCCAACTTAAGAATTAAAGATGTATTTTTTAACTCACCCAAGTGGGCGAGAATTCAATTCACGATCTTCTAGATGTAAATCATGAAAGAAATTAACAATGCAAGTTAGGGTTGGATAGACACATACCACGGCTTTTAACTTGAAACGCCTCTATTTTGTGCCTATGTAAAGATGCAAAGTTTATTCGTAATTCCAACTTTCTTGATGCGGTCATGGTATAAGCCAGTTCAAACCCGCATTGTGTATGCAAAATTACTATTTACTCAAAACCCTTGCGCAATTCACTGCTAAATCATTCTAGCAGTGGTTGAATCTTAACTGGTTCTGGGAAAAATAATTCTTTCCGGGCTTAAATTATGACAACGGCCAGCGATGCACTGCAAAGCTCGGTAACCTACTGTCCCACAGAGCAAGCATGTTTGAAAAGGAAGCTGCGTTGAAATTCTTTTGTTAATAGTGAGTTGCATTTTTTGGGGGCAGATTTCATGATTTATCTGAGTAGATCATAAAAAATAGATCATTCAATGTAGTGAATTAAATGCCTGCTTATCACTGCTTAGACGCCATAGAGGTGGTGGTGGGATGGCTTTTGGAAGTTCACGTCTGTTTGGGTCTGATGACATCCTCAAAATGATGCGTCTTTGGTAGGCGTCTCCTTCGATTCCCACTACGCTCGATTTTCTCCCAAGTATTGCGTCTCGCGTTAATTCCCACCCTGTGCACTCCGTGCCCTGAGAAGGGAGGTGAGTAATCGCTTGCATATTGTTTCCTTACCTTTATATTGCACTTTGGTGCCACAAGAATGGATCGCTACTCTGTCTCCCTCACGCTTTTAATAGCCTTTGTCTTTTCCAAATGCACTGCCAAGCTGCTCCTGTCTTTGTCTTCTCCTCCTACCTCATCCTCTGCCAGACCCTCTTAGCAAGTCTTCTTTATCTCTCCCCTAGTCTCTAGTGCAAGCTAGAGTTAATATGAATAAAAATCGCTTTTTACTTGTTTTAGCATGACTTAGCTTGAATTGCCACACTTTTAATCCCCATCTTTTAACTGCAGCTGTAGTTTGTCCAACACCATCTCGTTTTAGTTCCATCTCCTACTTCTATGCCTACTCCCTCAAAAGCGAGAGTCAGTGCGTTGCTTCTACTTCTACCTCGTGATTCGCAGGACGGCTCTAACTTTTACCTACCCTTCTTATTATCCACTCGTTCTCCTTGTAGAGATTGTCTTAGGCTGAATATGACCTTTCCTCTTGCATCCATCTGCACTCTGTTCACTGTGCGTGTCGGCTTCTCTTTTCCTGTCGTCAACACTCAAGCACCTGCCCAATAACTCAACATGCCACACCTAGCACCACTTCTCTCCTGCTGCTCCTCCAATTTATTCCTATATTTTAGATTGAAGTGAGCGCCTCTATTTGGGAAGAAGATCGCACCAAAACGTTCAGCGTGCTTCCATCAGAGCGGGAAATTTTGGGTATGCAGGAGCCAAAGGGAGGCAAATGAGGCACCAAGGGAACTCAAAATGGCTCAGACTTCCCTGTTAGATGGAGACAATTTGTCTCATTTAGTACAAGCATTCCTAATTACCTACATGGGAAGGACAAAAAAGAGTCGGCAAACTGCGGTCGCTTCAGCATCACTGCTAACGTTGATGGCAATGGATGTGGAGGCAGTGAGGTTGGGAGACGTCGACTCCCATTTGCACCTGCAACAACAATTAGAAGAAGGGAGTGGTCAAGTCAAGCTTTCACTGCTATTGCTGCAAGTGATAGACCAGGTGAGTCGGTGTGATATCCACTTACGCATGAGCAGGTTCCCTTCTGCGAAGTGGCCTTGTTGAAGGCGGTACTGTCGGTGGAAGAGGCGAAAGGGAGCGGAGAATCTGCAAACGCCTTTACAACAACTCGGCATTTCTAAAAGTGCGAGTAAACATCAACGTGCAGTACATTGATTGCTATTTTGATCAGTTAGTCAATGGAGAAAGGTGATTATGGGAGGAATGGATGGCAGTGATTACAAAGCTGTGTTCAGTTAGACTTGTAGGCGCAAAGTGAAAAACAGCTTGAAGTGCCAGTTAGCCTGTGTAAAGGAATGGGGAGTAGAAGAAGGTGGGCATAAAATGTGCCTTCTAGTTTTTTTGGTATTTGACCAACTCTTTTAACCAAAAACTGCAATTGGAGTAATGTTGTTGACTGTGCAATTGCTGAGGCGCCTTGATGAAGTGTGCCGGCAAACAAGCAGATTCCACTTTGCCTTGATTTTGCCTTGGGGATCTTTTGGTAGGAAGTAACCTTAGCTCAGATGCGGTTCGTTAAATTACTTGCCAATGTAACTTCAAAAGTACAGCGTTTAATTGAGAAGTTGCTGATAAAAGACTGAGTTCTTTAGTTCGGGCTATAGCATTAAGTCCAATCCTGTGATACGTGAGTTTTCAGCCGCACTTCTTAGCTGGACCATGGAGCCTAACAAGCTGGTTACATGGATAACGCAGACGGCTCTATACAGTCGCAAACTTCCTACTCGATGTAGTCGCATGAAGCCTTGTCTATGAGGGAGTGCGATCCATATCTGTCAAGAAGAGGTGGTCAAAGCAGAGCCCTAGTTTGGATTAATTGTGTGGTTCGGTGTGTTGATCGTACTGGTGCAGCCGCTGTTAAGATGAGATCGAGACATCAGTCTGACATCAGTAAAGAAACTGCGGTCAAGAAAGGCCGATTAAAGGTGGCGGGTTAGATGAATGATAGGCCACCTTACGTACTTCTGCTTCAGACCTTCACTCTGCTTACATTCTACCCAGTCGCTTCCATAGCTGCACTCATTTTTAAGGTGCTATGAGTTGACATTCTTGGTATGTGTGTATCCGTAGGATAATGTAGAGCAAATGGAGTAAAATATTCAAATTTTAGCGCGAAATTCATCAGCAATGCGAATGCCTGACAATGTGCTAAATACTTCGACTGACCGTGATCTCAAAGCGTTTTCTTCCTTCAAAAGTGAGGCAGGAACACTGAAGTGCATACAATATTGTATCCATGATTATAGGTCAAATTAGCCTCAAATTAATTCTAAAAAATAACGGTCTTAGGAGCAAAGACATCTTGGGAGGATTGTGCTACTCGTTTGCGCAGTAATAGGCTTGGTAGGAAGTAGAGGCCAAGGTTGTGAGTCGAATTCGCATTGGAGAGTCAATTCAATGCACAAAATAGTGCTCTGCTCCATCTCAGCATGTAATAGGCTTCCGCAAGGCAGCATTGACAGGCACACTTTTGTTGCTGTTTTTCAATTATTTCTTTAGAGGTTTGTTATTTGGCAAACAGTGTCAAGTTATCAATTCACGCGTGGTAAAAATGCTGGCCAGAGGCGTCTTCCATACACGGATTGGTAATGCCGCACTGATGACGAGACAAATTAGCACATACGCGAGCGGTCGAACTCTACTGACAGATGAATTTCCGGAACTGCAACCACTGTTGTGCTTTTTAGAGTTGGATACTATTACAAATCTAAGCAGTTGGTTTGCTGGCTAGCCACCTTTACTGTGCCTACAAATTCGTGATATATTAGAGCCTCTGTGAAGAATAATGCTTTTTGGTTTTCCTCTTTGGGCACAACAGACACGCATTTTTGGTTGCAGATCTGCCGATTCAGCAGAACGGAATTTTTCTTTGAATTAAATATCCTGTTAGAACTTTTTATCACATATGGACTTAACTTTTGGCATATTTTGCAAGTGACATTGCTTTAGGGCTTGTCCAAGGCTGCCGGAACTTCAAAGGTCTAGGCTTTTGAGGATAGGGTGCTATACTAGCACAAATTTATCCAAGTGAAGGCAAAACATCAAGTCAAATATGCAAACCAACTTCAGGTGCACCAACATGCAAGCTAGCTAACTCAGAACTGTAGATGAAGAGATTGAAGCCGATTTCTTTAATGCTTAGCACACGTTACTTCTTTGCAAAGCGTGACTAACATTGGCATTTCAGATGCCCAAAATGCAAGCGCCAGAGAAATCGCAGGCACTTATCTTCTTTGCATAGAGATCAGCATTTTTAAGTAGATATCCTACCAAACACCTCGTTGTTTGATTGCTGGCAGTTATTTGTTAATCAATCTGGATGGCCGAGTGGCAAATCTATGACCTCAAATGCATTTCAATTAATACAAATTGGTGCCGGCTGCCTAATGATAAGGCCCACTAATAACAAGCTTTAAAGTTAGTAATATGCCATTAGAGCAGATTTCGGCCCATATTCTAGGGTAGATTGTGGTCATTGGTGGTGGTGTCCGTAAGTACAGATCGATGGCCGGAATGAGTGAACTTGGCCAGTAATGCTACGATTGAAGTCTCAATGCTACATTATTAATTTGACTCTTCTTTGTGCAGACATAATGCGCTTTTTATTTTAGTGAAGGGCGCGTTTTTACGAGCGTCTGTTGAACTGTGTGGGACTTCTAGGTTATTTTAAATCCAATTATCTGTGCAGTAGTTTTCTCCCCTCATAATAAAACGGATGCCTGCTAAAATGTCATTGAACCACCTGTGCTCATTTTAAATGCGCCATCGCAAAGCTTGGCATACAATAGCAAATAGCATCGTTGACTACTTGTTTACAGCGATAGAAAACAGCAGTTCTGCATATAAAGCGCTCTATCGCTGGGCTTGAGAAGACCTCATCTGATGTGTTAATGCGATTTGCATGGTCTCAATACCAGACGAAAGGTTATGTTTCCTACCATGTAATGCCTATGTGAAAGGCGGAATAGAACTCGAATTCGTGCTGGAGAAGCTGTATCAACCCTTTTGCTTCAAGACTATAAATGCACCAATATTTTCCTACAGAAGAAGTCGCTGGGAAGGGGAGGTTAACGACAACAGTGCTACAGTCGTAATCTTGCTGGAAGCATTCTAAAGCTTGTATGCTTTAGAGCCTGTAACTAAGTAAATACCAAAAGATCCACAGATAAGCACGCCGAATATTACTGTAGAGCATTTGTTATTCGTACAACAAAAAACAAAATTAATCAGATCTAATGCGCACAATTTTGTTTGCAAAGAGATGTAAGTCCCGTGGTGGGTAAGGAGGAGTGGCTCTCCATCGGCTCGATTCAAATGATCAGTCAGTTCGACTTCACTTCGCAAAATGGCCACGGAAATGTGCCATCTCCATTTAGCCCGTCATTCCTGTTATGTCTATTTTAACAACTTTGTCTGTCTTTTATCCTCCCTCCTTTTGGTCTCTACTCTACTGCATCCAAACTGTGTCCGCACTTATGCAATCCTGATGTTTAAAATTGCTTTTCGCTACTTAAAAGCTTGATGTATAACAAGTTTTTCTTTTGACTTGACGAATGCATTTGCGATCTCTTTTGGCTAGAAAGTGGATTAAAATAATTTTAGGAAATAGAGATATATAACGAAAAACTCTGGCGTAGCGGAGGGATGAAATGAAATTAGCCAGTTGGGAGGTGTCATTCGTACACTTCGCGTTTGATAAGCTTTCTGCCGCGCGTTGCAAAGGCCATGCCAATTTATTAAATCAGTTGTAATTTTGTGGTAGACGAGTTTTCAAAGAGCTTTAAACAGCAGTGCACATGATACAGAACGGCATTTCTGCATGCTCAGATATTCAGGCTCTATCCTATAAGAAGATGCAGTGCCAATATCAAAAGCCCTCAACTGCGTCAAAATGGCCAAATTATGCACTGCAGACGAATGCGAAGGAATTGGATGCCTGTGTATTCAAGAGAACACGATTAATTCCCAACGTATGTTATGTTAGTTGTAGGATCAACAACTTAATAAGAGCACTCACTTAGCATTGCTCTATCTGCCTGCAATTTAGTCCAAAAATTTGCATTTGTTAGACATTAGTCACGTCAACGGACATCGAAGCTTCCAATTGCATTTATTAACATGGCCTATCAAGAGCTCAGTCTGATTTTGGTTATGGCTGCGGACCGCAAGTCATAAAACTCATCAAACTTGATTTGATGTTCTCTGGAGGGAATAACGTTTAGGAAGCCTAAAGCAAGCCGCTTTAAGGCGAACTCGGTGTTGTCTAATCCGAGGGTGGCTTTCATTCGGTCTTCAACGAGAATTCAGCCTTAAAGTCGACCATTTTAAAGAAGGAAAATGTGTCCATCATAGCAAGGACTTCGGTTCTTGAAATGTCTTTTTACAGCGGAACATTATAAGGGACACTTAAAATTAGATTAAGTGCCATTTTATGCAAATCAAGCTTAAATCCCTTCCCATATGCTTCCATGTTCATGGGAGGCGAGCTTTTTTGCTGCTAAAGCGCCAATAACAAGTACTCTGTGCACTCACAGCGGTCCGTGAGATTTCTAAGCTTTATATGAGTTTATTTTACGCGATAGCTGCAAGGCTTACATGATTAGCAACTTTTTACGCCTTCATTTCGATTATGTTTGTTCTATAGATGTAGGAGATGCAGTATCGAAGTTTGGAACAGAGCAAATGCGTCTCGATGTCTGCGACCAAAATGTCAGCAGATTAAGCGGTCTGCAGGAAGAGACAGAGCCAACCGCGTCTCAACAGAAAGTCAAGCATTCGAATTAACAGACTATTAAAGACTATAAACAAACAACCTTGTGTGCACCGAAACTGCAATCAGCATTTATTGTTGCTACTTGAAAATGCACTTAACCTTATGCGTAGTAGATGAAAGATGCGACAAAAGACAAAATAACTGACCATGCTGAGAGAATGCCGCAAATTTAGCTAATACGAAGGCACTCTCATTAGCACATGAAAACTGATTCTGTTCCAAATCCACCCAACACATAAATAAAATACACAAAACTTTTTATGCATCTCATTTTAACACTTTGCAGAATGCCGTCATAGACCAGGTCGTCATAAATATTTTTAGGCGCGGTAAGTTCTACTCCATATGACACAAAGACAAGCCCAGCGAATTATCTCTGCATAATTGATCATAACTTTGTTCTGCCGCCTGTTACACCAAATGCGCCATCTACAAGGAAACTTAAAGAACGGGGAAATGAAAGCCACCCAAGGCTTCGAACGTCTTCTGCATGCAGTCCACATTTGTAAAGGATGTATCATTTCCAACATCATGCCAATCACAAAAAGTGTTTGCTCAGGTTTAATAATATCACCTAGGGCAATTAGGTGTCCACAATTCCGATTTCCTATATCCGAGTAATCAAGGCATAAAATGACGCAGTCATAATCGCTCAGCCGCATCCTCTGACCTTCTTCTGCATCCATTTCGCACCATTCACATGTGTTCACTAAAGTGCTACCTGTTGCCCTCAAATATTGATTCCACTGACTTGAGAAGTACGGGATATCCGATGCCACGGTCAGCCAGAGACGAGTCGAGGGAGAAGTATGTAATACTTGCAAATCGCATTTGTATCGTCTTACTATGTACGGTGATTTTCTTGTACAGCGACATGGTGTGGTGATCGCACAGGTAATGGGAGCTTGTAAATCAACAGGAAACTCTTTCGACGCAAGTTCACGAAAGAAGTTCTCTACTTTGTTGTAATAACCGATTGCTTCAGGCAAAATATAGGGACTGGTTCGGAAGATTTCATTAAAGAGCATGAAACGGAGGTCCTCATCCACCTATTTCATGTAATTTACACTGTCATTGCTACCAGGAACTTGAGTCGGAGGGTCTTGATTCGGTGGTGGATTAGCTGGTCCCTCCTAAAAAGTGTAGTCAAAGGTGACTTTCAGTGACATTCGTAGAGGATATGCGTGTCAAAGAAATGGTAAATTCTTACAGCGGATGCAGAGTAAATCAAACCTACCCGAGACATTACGACGCGGAATCTGGCGCAAACCACCCCAATGAGCTTCACTCAGGCGACAAGAGGTCACCAGCCAGTCCTAATCACTTTGCATATCCAGCCAACCGGCAAAGCCTATTAACAAACTAAGATTCTCAAGTGCTATTCAGGCGTGTTTGAAAGGATGCGTGGAGTTACCAGCAGCCAGCTCCGCATACGAACTTACACGTTTATGCATTTTGTTGGCATTATCGTGTTTTTATGGTATCTCTAATGATGCTATTAACAGTTTCTGTAGTGTCGTAATTAAAGCGCTGCCAAATTGAAAGGCCGGTGCACCCTGTGATGTGCCTTGGTAAAACCGGTATAAAGCTGTGTAATTAATGCAACATGGATGGCATAGGAGACTCTAATCATGGACAGGTGTGCACAACATCAAAACGGTGGCCAAACCAACACAGATTATGAGGCGGGCATTTCTTTGCACAGCCCTGGTAAACAGGTGATCCTAGACGCACCTTGCTGTCACTGACCTTGTCTGACCTATGCTGACAAGGGCCATTTTTAGAATATTGGCTCTGTGCTGATCCAACGTTGCGCCCATGGTAAAAACGTCATTTTTTAGAAGGTCTCAAAAGTATAATGAATGTTCTTCAAGGCGGTGCTGAAGAGGATAACGGCGCTTTTACGACCTAGACGATTTGAACATGCCTTGAAAGGGGATAGACTAATCGTTAATGCCGATTTACTAGCAATGTCTGATTATTTTCCAGCTATATGGAGATGGGGGCGAAGCATCAGCTCAACTGTTTGGGTCATCATCCACTATGAGTCGCTGACCGCTGAATTATGAGTGCATGACAAAATTATTGGCATGGAATTTAAGATTAAGTAGGCTTGTTTAAAATCGGAAAGCTATATTCTTGCTATTTACTTATGCAAAATCTTGACGGGTAGATGAAATTGATTAGCTTTAGAATACATAGGATGGTTAGAATAGGGTGATGAGCAAGCGCAATTTCTTCCATTGACGCACATGCTCGACGACTTCTGATATTCTTTTGATCACACCATAAGTCAGGCAGTTTAATTTCCCTTCTGGAGAGGGACACTCGAAACATTAAAGACCATTCAATGGCAAGTGGTATTGAGAGAGGCTTAGCGCACTATGATGACACAACCGATTTCAGAGGGTAGTAAGGCTTTTTGCATCAAATCTGTCAGCTGTAAGATGAAAACAGGGAGCAAGCATCAATCGTCTATAGAGTGTGCCAATTTTTACGTGCAGTTCGAATTATGTCTACTTTTAGCCACACCATTTGTTAAAGCAGATATTTGCCGCTGTTAATCAACCAAAAGCGTATTTAGGTGTAGTGGACCCTTCATTCATGAATTCATAGAAATAGAATCCATGCTGCTATTTAATTGAATGACAATTGTGCCGTGATTCAGCCATGAAGCCTTTCGTGCAATTTAAGCCACGTTCAAAAACATGCTGAAATTATTTAGTAAAGAAGACGAATTTCCACTCGATTTTTTAGTAGTTAGGCAAAATATTCGAACAAAGAAACGACGGTCAGCCTGTTAGTATGCGGTATAAAGTGCGTCCACAATCCACAAACAAAGATAGTCCATTGTCTTACTCCACAGCACTAACGAGCTTATATGTTCCTGTTCGCATTTTTTAAGCATGCTTTGTTATCACTCCGCCTTAAGTACTCACTAAGGCTATTCGTGACGGCTAACCATCTAGCACTTGTCTGCAGTTGTGTCTCGATCTCGAAAGGACTAATGCAATGAACGGGTGAATGCACTCTGTAGCATAAAAAATTGCGTATAACGAATGGTACTGCCATGATTGGTCAGCATTTGAACGAAGATGGGATGAGTTTAAGTAAGTAACATTGGGAACTTACAAAACTTTTGATGGTAAATGTGCTTTACTAATTATGACTGTGTCATTTTGGACCTTGATTACTCGGATATAGGAAGTTGGAATTGTGGACACCTAATTGCCCTAGGTGATATTATTAAGCCTGAGCAAACACTTGCTGTGACTGGCATGATGTGGGAACTGATACATCCTTTTCCAAATGTGGACTGCATGCAGAAGACGTTCCAATCCTTGGGTGGCTTTCACTTTCCCCCTTTCTACAAGTTTCCTTGTAGATGGCGCATTTGGTGTAACAGGCGGCAGAACAAAGTTATGATCAATTATGCAGAGATAATTCGCTGGGCTTGTCTCCATGTCATATGGAGTAGGACATACGGCACTTAAAAATATTTATGACGACCAGATCTATGACGGCATTGTGCGAACTGTTGAACAGCTTCCAAAATAGATATTAAAAAGCGATGCGCGATAGGTTTTATGCACTTTACTCATGCGATAAGTGATTCCAAAACAGAAACGCAGGTGTTTTGTACTTGTCAAGCGATGAGTAAAATATTGGTATCATATCTTTCTGTTTATGAGGGGTGTCTTCCCATAGGCCAAATTCGAGCCACTCACCTAACATGTTCAGTTATTCCGCCTTTTCATCGCATAAATTATTCCCTGCGTATAAGTGTAATAGTCTTTTTAGGCAGTAATAATAATTACTAATTGCAACTCTAGCACACACATGGTTGTTCGCTTATGTCACATGCCAAACAGTCCGTTACACTAAATGCTTGATTTTACTCCAAGACATGGTCGACTGTCTCTTTTCCTGCGGACCGCTAAATCTGCTGACAATTTCTTCGCAGCCATGAAGACACAGCTTTCTTGTTCCCAACTTCGCTACTTCATTCCTCACATGTATGGAACAAATATAATCACACTGCGGTCGCGCACTGTTATTAGTCACAATGGTGCCCTCGTGTATTGCTCTGTGGCCATCGCGCAAAATAAACTTGATTTAAGATTAAACATTGCACGGGCCTCTGTGAGCGCGCAGAGTACTCGGCACTGGCGCTTTAGCAACACATTTTCTTTTGAATTAAAAACGACGATAGCGACAAATACATGTGATGTCTCGTTATATCGTTTCTCCCCCTATGCTCTTAGGCGTATGTCGGAAGGAAACTGAGCCTGTTTTCGCATAAATTGACATCAAATTATAGGTGTTCTTTCGAATGTTTTAATGTAGGATGACGTTTTGAAATTGAAGAACCTGTTATTGTGGGGTTATTTACTGCTTAATAATGTTCTGATTTAACGCAGGATTCTCAAAGAAGATCAAATGAAGGCGATTTTGGGATGAGGCAACACCGGTTTCGCCTTTAAGCGGTCTACTTTACACTCTCTAAACGTTAGTCGATCAAGAGGACATCAACTCAAGTTTAATGAGCTTTGCGACTTGCGGTCCGCAGCGGCAACCATAACCACACTGAATTCTTGATATGCCATATTAATGAGCGCGAATAGAAGTTCGATGCCTGTTGACGCAGCAAATATAAAACAATGCAAATTTTTAGGCTGGATTACAGACAATTAAAGCAGTGTCAAGTAGGTGCTTTTACTAAGTTGTTAATCCGGCAACTAACGAACCTACATTGGGAATTAATCTCGTTCGCCTGAATGCGTAGGCATTCAATCTGCTTGCTAACACTCATAGAACATGATTTGCCCATTATTGCGCAGTTGAGGACTTTAGGTGTTGGCGCTGCATCTTTTTATAAGACACAGCATGAATATTTGAGCACGCGAAAGTGTTGTTTAGTTTCATGTGTGCTGTTGTATGAAGATTTTGATGCTGTGTAAGATGCTTTCACTGGGGTTTATTGGGTTGCTACATCATGATCCGATTGCAATGGTAAACTATTTATTAGGACACAGGTCGCTGTTGAAAGTGCAGCGTTCACCATAAGAATTTTTTAAGGAACAAAGCATTTTTGATATTGCGCTTTCTTTTAAAACAGGTAACTGCTTAATCGCAGCCGGCTTGTCTTGCGATGGTGAGATTTTCTTACTTTACCGCATATTTCTCGTCAGCCCAGTGGAAGTTACTCCCATCCTAGCATTGTGTTTATTTACAATTTGCCACCAACGCATATGATAGTCATCATTTTACTTTGTGGTCTACTCTTTTGTCGGTGTTAAGAATAAACTCGGAGGATTTATTTGCGTCGTGCGTCTAATCATAATCAGGCAGTGCTAAAGCTTTTCGACGCGTTTAGTTATCAACTTGCAGAATCACTTTGTCTTACGCTTATATGCTTCTTGGTTGCTTACGGTTTCCTTAGTTAGGCATGTGATGTTCATATATAAAGATGTATTTCGCTTGACAAGTGAGCAGTCAAGATCAAAGTTAAGACCCTGTGGACCTCTTGAACACACTATATTAACAGGTTTGAAATGCCATCGAACGTTTTATTTGGGGTTGGAAGAAGTGCAACAGAGTGTAGAGGAAGTGCGATGCAAATTTGAAACGTTTATCGTTTTAGTGCAAAACCGGCCTTAAATCTGTAAGAACCAGTCTATATTAAATGACATTTGGGTCGGACTCAAAATGTGACTGCGAATGTGGGAAACCAATGCCGACTCATTTGGTGGTAGCGACCACTAGGCTAATATGTGCCTACTAGTTTATCGAAAAATTGTCTTGAGTGAGCAAATGCTCAGCGTAAGGGCCAGAAGCTCCCAGTCGTGTGCTACTTGGCAAGCTGATAATTTTACGGGCACCCATTGCTTTCTTCTAGAAAGTAAGTCGGACCGTTTGCTCTTAGTCAAAGCACGAATAAGGAAAAGAAGTAAATCACTACTATACGAAAATTGAAAACAGTGCTTTGGCAGCAGTGCCTTCTCAAAAATCTACTTGCAAGTAGATTTTTTCATTATTAACCCTTGCTTCTCCCCATACTGATTTAATCTCCCAACCGTGGGGGAATCCCTACACGCCTACTCAAGACATCGGCAGAAGTTTAGTTTGAATTCTATGGGTAATGTGTTGGCTAAATCTAAACACTGCATTTAAGCCGTATGACAAACTGTTGCAAAATGTTTTTTTTGAAATATTATACAATTTTTATATAGAAGTTTTGCATGGTTTTGCCACTGTTACCACCGCTGCAACGATGCGATTAGTGAGGTGACTTCGGTGAGGCGACTTCTCACAAGTGGCATATGGGGCAGGAGATATGCCTACGCAATTGATCCACTTGCGGATGCTTTTGAATACGAATGTGGCAGGATGCGCACAGTCACATCTCCATCATTACGCACGTCACGTTGATAGCTATTATGTTTAAGTCTTAAGGTGGAATGCCAACACTACTGACTTGATGCTTAGCATACATCGCTTGACATTATTAGCAGGGTTGGGATTCGGGTTGAGTTCTAACAAAGGCCAAGTATAAAGCTTGAAGAGAGGCGTCTATCTGACAGTGGTGGTAAAGTCGTAGTCAAGAAAGGGGCATTTGTCAGTTTAAATGATGTTGGTAGTCATTGCAGATGGTGGTTTTGGGAAATTGCAGCTGTACGGTGCGGCAATTTTCGCGTACATGACGTCGTAGACCGATAGCACAATCTATTGATGCAAGTTAAGTGTGCAGATGTATGGAGAAGGGAACCTGACAAATGTTGAATAAGCAAAATGATGCACACACCTCCTAAAACTACATTACATTATGTATTTTAAATCTATCTATGTAGTTTAATTTGGTATGCCTCTTCGGCATTAGGTATGGGCTTTTATATCTGTGGCAGGTATTGCCGATGGGACTAAAATCACACTTGGATGACTTACAGATAACTGTACCTTCGTTAGAGTCGCTTTTACCTGTTTCTTGTGTGGCACACTTGCTTGTGCAGATCTTGAGTAAGCGTTTGTGGCACTACTGGTGCCCATAAAATATTAGCAAGTCTAGTGTTTGTGCTCGTTAGCCTCTAATCACGCCCTCAGCTAAATTTCCTCAATTTCGCAACTGTTTGTGCCACCTGTTTCGCCTTTCGTTGGAGTGCATTATGCACAAAATTTTTAACAAATACGAGTGGGAGAAGTCGTCACAGTGCTTACCTTAACGTTCTGCCGCTACCATTAGCCGACAAAGTACACTGGACGTTGATAAATGTGATGCATTAAGCGGCGTCTTATTCCGTGTAATTCTCCGCAGTGAAACGTAATTCCTGCATCCAAATAATGGTTAATTTTAAATCATACTAGTGATTGATGCATCATGCATTAGTGCATCAGTTAAGCATATTCCAGCAAATAAATTCTCGTTGTCTTCCAAATTTGAAAAAAAACCTTTTTTTCAAAATCTGTGTGTAATTTTATACTCATTCCAATTTTTGTGAGGTCACAAGACAATTTTTTGGTTAATTTGGCGGTTTTATTGTGCTTTGGAAGGTTGAAACATTTGGGATATTAAGGATGCTGCATTGTTTACATTCAGAATTAATTTGAAAATTTATCAAAGTCGTCGAAGTCGGGGTAGTTTATCTTCACAAGACGCCCCTTTCGGCGATCGCTTCTGAATTGCCCACGAATGTGACTTTCAGTGAAGATGCAGTGTTATTTTTACTGCCTTGAAGGAGGTACACTAATCACCCCCGCGTGAACTCCTTAGCTGTATTGCTCTTTTGCCATGGACAAAAAATTTATTGATGGGATGTAGAAACCTAGGCGAGATGTGAATTTGATCCCGCCTGCATTTTTGTGCATAGCTAGCGTTAAGATTCTTTCACTTCTGCATTTTATGCGAACATTTGGCTGGTAGATAAGAATCAATAAGCAGTCACCAGCCTACATGATGGTTTCCTGCTTTATCTGCTGAACTCACTACTCCCTTACCCCTTTTCTTCATAGTGATGGCAGAATAAAATATCATGTTGGGTCGTTTGTCCAATCCTGCCTAACGTGTGTGAGTTAGTCGAGATTTCTATAGCTTTGGAAGAATCATGCGATTCTTGATGATGCTAAAACTGACACCTTCATGACTCATTCCCTTCGTGGCGAGTGTTTTCGATCAGTATGGTTTTATTTTGATTCTATCCTTGCTGCTACAGGCGCCTAAATACAAGGTCACCTTAATTCTGTTCAGACTACCAACCAGACAATGGATGAAGAAATGGAGAATTCATTAAAGGTGTCTTCATTGGCTTAACAAATGAGCAAATAAGAAGCGGTCAGTAGGCATTCAATGGTGGATAGGAGGCGGAAGCTGCCACAATCTGAGTCTGTTTGGTAGCAATTCAGTCACAGATAAATGTAGCAACTGATTAACCAGGATCTTTGAATAGGCAGCAGAGCATCGCGAGTGCCCCTCTGTTTGAAATGAAAAAATCGACGAGAAAATCTAGTGGAGGTGAGCGCTTAGATTCACCGTTTCTTTCTAAGGGATACAGGTCACACAACGACTGCGAAGCACGAGCTTTGCGTCTACATTAGAACATGGACGCTTGCTACACAAAGATCGCTCAGCTTACATGATATTTTTGCTCAACTGTTCACCATCCAGCTTAAATATCTTGGCTAGGTTTAGCCACCACGTTACCCGTGAAACCAAAACTGCACATCTACCAGTAGTTGACTTCGTCGTATGGGTATTTTTACTAATTAAGGGAGATAATAACTCATAGGGGCAGTCAAGGATTCGACAACGGGGATGTTAGTAATTGACTGATTAATATTTCGAGTTAAACGCATTTGTAAGGCAGTCAATAGACCACATGTTGTGATAGACTCGCACTTTTAGAAATGTCAGATCGCTGTACAGTTGTTCGCAGATTCAGCGCAAAGCTAAACAAGAGACACGGTCAAGTTTGAAAGTGAGCAAACTCAGCCAGGTGCATGATTAGAGGTCAATGAGCACAAGCAGTAGACTTGCTAATCATTAATGGGCACCAGTAGTGTCACAAATGCTCACTCAAGATCTGTGCGAATGAGTGGGCCACATGATAAACAGGTGGGTGAAAAGTGGCTCTAACGAAGGTGCAGTTAGCCGTAAGTCACCAAAGTGTGATTTCTATCCGATCGGCAGTACCTGATGCAGGTACTAAAGGCTGCACTTGATGACGAGAATACATGCCTAATCAAATCATATAACTGAAAAATGCAACATATAATGCAATGCTAACAGATGTATCATGATTACAAAGGCTTACAATTTGGGCGAGTTTCTGCCTCTGCATATCCGAACCCTCAGCTCACACTAACGACTGGTGCTTTCTGTCCACAATGTCATGAACGTGGAAATTACCGTATCGTGCCGCAATTAGCCGACTTCCAACAATTTTATCGGAGAAGGCATTAGGCTGGCGCAGTGCGCCGCGTGTTCTCTCGTTTCTGCTTACAGTGGCAAAGTTCAATGCTCTAGCTCTCATGTCAAGTTAGTCAGGGGATTTCATAACAAAAAACCGTGTCCGTGCTTGGAGAAACAGAATAAAATATAGAGATACAACGCCAATCGCAGTCAATTTCTATGATAAACCTACCAATCAAATCAGCAGACCGACACCTAGTCTAATGGTAGTGTGGACTGCACATCGACGTCCCGTTCCTGACAGAATCGTTACTATCTCGACTTCTGCCTCTACAAATCATACTTGTTGATATCGTGGAGGAGGCGATTCAGTCCGCTGATGAAAAGGAGTGTGTACAAGCCCCAGCTTGAAAAATGGTACAATTGCACTTGTGCTAGATACCATAGGCACGATAGATTATGCCTAAGTAAATATTAGAACAACTTGAATGACACAACTGGCACGATGCAGATGTAGGTAGACAAAAAAGAAGAATAACTGAGGTTCTGCTCATTAAGCATCCACATTGAAGGCGGCAAGAACCGAACATGCATCAAAAGCACTCGCAAAATGATACATGTTCATGTCTGAGTGAATTGGAAACAAGAAGGTTCAATTTCAAATCCTGTTTCCTTCAATTACCACCGAAGCTTATCTGCTGCATCAGCAGAAAGAGAGACATTCACATTTATCTCCATTTCAGCACCATCACAAGCACCAAAGGGACCAATGTTTTCCCAGTTCCCTTGTAACTTTCAGTAGCTTAAAATTCTTTATCCAAGATCCTAGCTTTAGCATGATCAGTAAGGAGCAGCATGTGCCCACAGACAAAATACATACAT
This sequence comes from Taenia hydatigena, assembly GCA_036345935.2. NCBI lineage: Eukaryota > Metazoa > Platyhelminthes > Cestoda > Cyclophyllidea > Taeniidae > Taenia > Taenia hydatigena. The sequence continues at coordinate 4,148,552 of JADWOT020000007.1, forward strand.
CAAGCGATGACCTTCAAATTGCCAGATCATTTTATCCGTATAAGATTAAGATCGTTCCGCGAAAAATTTTACACGAATAACAAAACTGCACAAATTTAAGTCTAACCATATCTGAAATGCTTTTAAACATACGGTTGCAAGTATATTTATAATCGACATTCAAAAATTTACGAAAGCAATTTGTTAGCGTTATTATACATGTTTGATTCAAAAGAGGAAAATGCTTCAATGCGATATTTTTCGTTTTAAGATAACGTTTAAACGAAGATCTTAAAAACAAGCAGAGAAACATAAGCCATTATTTGTCACAATGATATCTTGAAACTCTCTTTTACACAAATGGTACAATATCCCTCAGACAAAATATCTGCATTTGGCCCCCAGGCCAGCTTATCCATCCGGTGCAAAGGGGTCAATTAAGTGCGCGTAACCGAGACCGAGACATAACAGACACCATGCGTCAGTAATCACAACTTATTAAGCGTTATATTGAAAAATACTCATGAGCGATTGGTGCCGATCAGACTCGAGACTCTACACCTTCTTTTCTCTCGCACTCCTATTGGATATGCCATGAATAAACATTCATTGCATTAAATTGCCCTTATATGGAGACCACATTACCAATGGCAGGATACTCATCAAAGACACAACTGATGGGACGGCCCTCTTCATCCGATATGCTCACTGGTTTGTAAAGAACCCTGACTCTCCTATTGCAACTCTCTACCTATCGCTGCTTACAATGCACCACTTCTTCTAGAGGACTCCATTCTTAAGTGCCTGAATAAATAATCAAGAATGATAGTGATGAACTAGACAAATTGTCTCCACCTGAGATTAAAGTTTACGCCGAGTTTACATCTTGCGTTACCTATTTTGCCTCCTTTTGACTCTTGTCTGCCTAATTTTGCCCACCCCGATCGACGCAAGTTAGGCGCTTTGATACATCCCCTTTCTCAAATCAAAGTCTCCGCTTCAATCTAAAAGATAGGAATAATGTGGAGAGTCACAGAAGCAGAAATGGGGTCAGATGTGTGGTTGTGAGTTAGTTAGCGGGCGCTGGATTGTTAATAATGTGTCGGGTTGAAACCAGTTGACCATTAAGCGACCAACCGAAGTAAAGTCTAATTCGTTCAGTATGGGACCGTATATCCAGTCGTCTAAAAGGACAAGTTTGAGAAAGACAATGGGATGCACTCAAGTATCTCCACGCACACATGATTCCACTGTTAATTTTAACCCTCTAAAATGACAAAGATAGGAAGAGAGCAATGACACACAACTGCAACCTTAGGACAGGCAGTAAAACAGAATCCGATGCACATAGTGAACAGAGTGTAGGTGGACTTAAGAGGTAAGGACGCATTCTTGCCCACCATGTTAGGGCGCCTGATTGAGACAATCTCTAAAAAGTAAAAGGGGGTTGGTAGTGAGATAGAAAGGTAAAAGTTCGGCCAACCTGCAAATTGCGAAGTCGGAGCAGTGCGAAAGCAAATGTTGGAGTAGGAGGTGAAACCAAGGCTAGACAGTAAAAAGATGAAAACGAAAAGTATTTGCCAATCCAAGCTAAACTATGCTGACACAAGTGTAGACTTTTAGTAAATTGTGATTTAGTCACCTTCAGTCCAGTCTGTGCTAACATGTTCTAGACTATGAATCTTGACCTTGTTTATTAATGTTATAATCAAAGGTGCTATTGGTGGAGGGGTAAAGTGGATTCACCAGGAGGGCGCTGGTAGAGAATGAAGTGGGAGAGGAGGAGGCGGGGGCGACCCGAGGTTGAGCTCTAGGAAGGTGAAAGCAAGAGATGCGTAAGGGAGGCAGAGGAAGGTGTGATCCTCATGGGGCTAAAGTGGAAAGACAACAGTGAGGAAATGGAATGCAGGCGGTTACCTACTACCCCCCTTCGGGTGAGCTGAATGCACGAAGAATACTCGGCGGACCATGATGCACTCAGCAAAGATGAAGCGCAGTAGGATGTAAGAAAGAAGTGAACAAGTGCGCCTTTATCCCTTTAATTCGAGACCGCCATCAGACCCAGTTCTTGCGCGCACACTATGATCCATAATATCTGAAAAGAAGAAAGGGAAGGCCTCATTTCACATGGCATGGAGTTGTGCCTGGTCAACTAGGCGGGCCAAATAAGATGCTGTGGTTGACTTGAGTGGTAACGCATGAAGGCTCCTCTGAAGATGGGGTAGCGTTAACTTGCATCTTTTCAAATTTGTCCAAGCCTGCCATATTCTATCTCAGGTGACTTATCCACTCTGTGGTGTTACGGTGAAAAATAGTCTAATCTAGTTCGGCATGGTCTTGAGTACCGTGCTATAGCGCTTTCACAATTTGACATGGATATGGGGCAAATTGGTGCGTGCTCGCAATCCTACGCTTGGACGAATCATTGCCTCTTATCACAACAGACACCAGCAGCACATGTATTTCTTCCGTATGCGTAACGAAACACCTCGTTGGCTGATAGACAAAGGGGTGGCCTAGATAGAGGCGATGGGATGCGAATCTATGGAAATGAGAAAGGAGGATTGGAATTGGGCAGCCTAGGAAGATCCGCTAAGCTAAATACGAAGAAATCGACTTGGTAGAGGGGTTCATATTCATTCTTAACAACACACTCAAAGAGGCCGAACACAACTTTCCTTTTCTTAGTGCTTTACACTGGATATCAGATGCGATATTATCAAAATGACGCACGCAAATTTAGCAAAAGAGAAAAAAAGATAGCATAAAGAAAGGGCGAGGGATTGGTAGTAAAACCTACCCCAAATTTCTACCACATTTATCTGTTGTGGTCCTTTGAGGTCCCGAGAACGGCGGGTTGGGAGATTGGGAATGACGAGCTGATGGAGACAACGGAAGCGGAGGATAAAGGGAGACCGGAGGCAGAGAGGAACCCAAGCGGGAGGGAAACACTGACAAAATAACACGCAGCGAAGCATGTCTGGAGGTTGGCTGTGTGCTTGACCTCCTTGAGCCTGACACGTGTGAATCAATTAGTTGCACGTGCCGCGTGGTGGCCTCCAATGTCGACTAATGCGTGCTTTAGGCACCATTCTTTGCTGATGTTTTCGCAAGAGCAGCCATCACTCGCCTTTGCTTTCCACCTAGGCGATTTGCTTGCATCATCGTGCATGTAAAGGAGAAGGTACCGATGTTCCTTGATATTCTTTTCTGATGCTGACCTTTGGATCGGTCACCATTTGGGCATTCAGGTATCTCCCTACTCCACCACGAGATGCCTACCTTAATCAAAATAATGTGAAACAGCGATGGGCAGAGTGGCTAATAGATGGGTATGATGATTGTTTGATGAGGATTAATTGAAGAAGCAACACTTTCAATTCAATCAACTTTTCACGCAGCCTTTTCGCTGATGTGCTCTTCTAAGTTAGCAGGAACGCTTCGGCGAAGTGCGCTGGTGGAAATGCTGGATGAGCGCAGCCTAGAAGGCTGTCTCGAGTGGCAGCGTTGACGATGCTCTCACTGATGTCGCAAAAGTAGGCCATCTTGACTAGTGCTGTGTTGTGTTTGACTTACGGATGCCACCTTGCTACTTGGAGACCGCTCTTCAAATGAAATGATTATGGACCGCTACATTGTAATCCGGTCAGCGTTGCCATGCTCTACTCTTCCAGTGAAATATTCCCAAATATGCCACGACCCTAAATTGTCAATGCTCTACCTTGCGAATACGACATGCTCGGCAAGATAGCCAGGCTAATGCTAGATTTCCCTTGTGCGCAAATCCTTCATAACGTTCAACGATGTCCTTCTCAGCCATATTCATTTACAATGTCAGCTGATTGTCTCTAAACTTAACGATTGTTTACCCGGCGGACATAAAGCGATCATGGAAATGGCTTAACTCTCATGCACAATAAAATAAATGGATAAGAATTCTTTATGCAACAAAAGATTGTCAATGATATAAGTTACCCGCAGACCGGTCTGCAATATCTTCTAATCTGGCGATGCGTTATCGGCATATATATGCAACTATCAACTGCCCTACGCTGAAATTATTCTCCACTCACCAAGCCGCGTATTCATTCGCAGTCCAACTCGCCTTGGGTCAAGTGAATTAGTGAGTGAACCAACCGGCTGGGCAGATAGCCGGTACGCAACTGGTACACAGCAGGTCTTATCGACTGTATTGATCTATTGAGACTAAAGCTATTTTCTCTCTGCCAAGCCTATTGAGAAATGCCCGTAATGTTGCTTGACGAAGGTGAAATCCACCAATGAGACCCGATCACCATCCTCCGTTTTTCACCCTTGAAGAATAGCATGTCAGTTATATGAGGTCGGACTAATCAATCTCCAACCGGCGGGCAACGCTCGTGACCAGGTTACACGAGCTAAAACGTTTGAATTAGGTCATTGTCTGCAATTTCCGCTCGTTTTGGTGGATTATTGATGGATATCCGTTCATATGATTTTTGAACACAAAGCATCTATTAGCGGCCTTTGATCTACTGCACCCATTGGGCCACAGTTCGAGATTCACTTGATGACTTAGGTCTAATTATGCATGGCGCAGATTGTGCGACTATCTCAACACAATCATCCAGTGATTTGTTAACACAAACAACACTAAGCGCTTCGTAAGTTTGTTCTCAGACTGGTGCTTGAGACATTTGATATTTAAGGGAACGAATCGGCAATTAGTTTTTTCATAAACATCTGAAAGTCTACCAAAAGTTCTTATGTTTACAATTGTTAGCTTATTCACAAATGATTTGCTCCTTAATTACCCGACCTAGTTAGTAGAAAAATAAAAACGAAAGGACTAAAAACTCTACATTTCGTGGACAAAAAAATAGACAAGAGCGCAATGGTGAAGACTAACAAGGAATTGGACACTATGCCAATGGAAGTTAAATGCAGCTCCCTCGCAGCTGACCTCCCGAGACTGTGTTCTCTAATGTACAAACACAATGTTTAGCATACTTGTAGGGTCTCAGATTTGGATTGCGATGATCACTCACCAAAAAAACTTAGTGATGGCAGGTGTTTTACTTGGTTCTGGGGAACCAATTGAATGCGCGCACGGTGCGGATTTATTAGGCATAATTGACAAGAACAGGAAAGTCGAATCACCGCGAGTTGGGGAACAACCTTACTTTTGGATTATACGAGCTTGATTATCGCGATTTTGCAGCCTGAGTTGTCTTGAAAGTCTTATGGAGGAACACACAACGCTGGTGAATAAAAAGTAGAAAATTATTGGCATGGCCTTTGTGCCATGCTGCAGATTGCGAGTCAATTAACAAAGGCCGAAGTATCTGCATACATTATCTGCAGATTATTAAATCACTACGCGTTACCTATTGGCAAAATAAAAGAGTTGTTAAATCGTAAAATACTTAGGCAGTTGCGACTAGCGCAAAGAAACCCAGAGCACATTCCGTACCATCGTAGAAAATAGCGGCAACAAAACTAGGTTTGCTTGGAAAAAATTGGGTAATTAATTCTCAAGTGCTTCCTTTATAATCACAGCCTAAGAAGTGCCCACCATCTTGAACGAACAACCATTTGCAACCCAATTCGCCTGCACTTTGTGGAATGGAAGAATCCACTGAGAGGATATCGATATCATGGTTTTTGCATGCTTCCTTACCTACAGACGGCGAGCATATTAATGGACAAGAAAATAACTTACTAATGCTAGTTAAGTAGCACAACCTGTGGTCTGAACCCGCGTACGATGATTTGAATGAACAAGTGGCAAAGCGAATCCCCATTTCCCCATTAACTGTGTATCATTTTGTCACTAATCCAACGAAAACATAGGCTTTAAATATTGTTTTCCACATTTCCTTCCACATTGGGGCGTAAGACACAAGCAAAACTGTGAAATTATTTTTATCTGTCCTTAGTTTAGGCAGGCGTTTTGGAAATGAATGGCGAAAATATTTTTTGAACAACGAATTATTTCATTGGTTATGAAAGCGGATGCAAGGATCTGATAACAGATTAAAGGATTGTGATCTGAATATAAGGTATTCGCAGTCTTTGCGGCCATTCCTGGATTGTGTCTCGAGTGATAATCCAGGGCGTGGAAAGTGGCGTTTATTGGGCGATTTTCCGTACATTTTCCTCCAAACCGTTTTGTGGTCTTGCGTCCTTAGCTGGATCAAGTGAATTACATCTGGGTCCCATCGGTAGCTTAGTTTTTGATTGGCGGTCCCTTACGAAATCCTTCAGTTTTCTTATTTAAAGTGGAAGCCTTAGTATAACGTTTTCCTTACTCCAACACCACCCGATTGGGTGCATCAAAGAACCCATCAACTCACACGCAGAATCAAGGCTGAAACGGTGGAGAGCAAACACGCCTCATAACATGCTAACGGGAGTAACGATTAAAGTAAAGCTATTTGAAATATTTTTACGTAGTTTGTTAGCACGTCAGTCCTACAGTCTAAAGTTTGTAAGCCGCATTGTGCTGCACAGTGCCACAGTACCGCGTGAGCATACCTACCTCGTATTCCATCTTTTCTCTCCTTCCTCGACGTCCACATTCACCTCTACTTCCGCTGCATCACTGTCTATACGTCACTCAGCCAACTAGTAATTGTTCAAATGCGCACACACACACCTCGACCTTATGTGACTGCTGAAGCTTACCAATGTGGCCTGGCGTGTTGCTGGTGCCAAAATTCAGGTAAGAGATAAAATAATTTAAGATTCGCGGACAATACAGGTAGAGTGGCGCATCCAATTAACGTGATCTGTGCAAGGGAACGCTCTGCTGCGCGGATGTTGCGGAGGCCAGTCTGATAACAAAGGTGGCTGTGCGCTTGTCTCCTAATGATCAAGTAAACTTAAAGTCAACCTCGCGGATAATGAGCTATCACAAAAAATCCAGAGTTCTGATTCAAAGGCTCATAAAATTTTAGAATGGAAATCCAATGTGGTTGCTATTTTTGTATCGGCGCAGAATGGGGGAGTGTAAATCTACATCGGCAAAACACAAATGGGCTTTGACAATAAAAATAAAGATGAAATGTACGTGAAGGGGTAGCGAAAGGAGTTTCTCCCCATGCAGTCCTCAAAACAGTTAATGCAATGCTTTATGACGTCGTTCCTTACTAAAAGCACTAGCATTACTGAGACACGAGAGCGACTAAAATGCAAAATTATGCAAAATCCTGTACTTTGAGTTCAAAGAGAGTTGGATTCAAGAGCAGCCTTGCTAAAGGTTTGAATTTGTGTCTGGACGTTTTTGTTGAGTATGCGTGCAGCGACAAAAGATATATTACAGCCTAGTTCCTTGAAGGTTAAGTAAAATTGAGATGCGTGTACTAAGTAGGAATAAGTATAAAATGTCATATTATCCTCATTATTAGTAGCAAAGTGACAAAATAGCGCCAAAATGTGACCGAACAAAGCTTGATGGCATAATTTAACACATTTAAAAATGTTTGGGATGGCTTACGCATGCAAAGCCAATGAAGATAATCTTTAAAGTGCTTACGGAGAATAGGAAAAGGCTCATGGCATTTGTCATAATGGATTCGGACTTAGCTCTAGTGCTTAAATGTTATCAATGCCTTAGCACAAAGGCAAAGTAAAGTTAAAAAGGCCAACTAGCTCTTCTGGTTTGAGACTAACACATGGATATTCTCGCCTGACAGCTTACAAATGTACATATTTTACGAATGTAGTTGGATTTGTAAATGAAAACTGAACTAAAGGAGGACTGAAATTACTTGATGTAAGGTTAGTTAAGGTTTATTAATGCAAAACACTTAAGTTGAAAGTGGTTATTTCTGTCACAAATCCATTCTCTTAAATACATCAGCTTTGATTGCAATTTTATAGGTCAACGATTCGCCGGACTAAGTTACAACTACTTTGAAACGAGACGATGCTCAATGTAGTGTTTTTTAAATAACCGGTTTTGCATTTTGGCTAAAATAAAGCAGTATCATAGCCGTGACAAATGCAGCAAGAGATAGACTATAACGAAATTGATAAAACAAACGAAAGTTGGCTATTAATGCACAGTAGGATATCCCTTAGGATAGACCATGTCCAAGGAAATTGAGGTTCCTCAATCTGTCGATGGTGCTGCTGCTAATTCTAATGCAGGTGTGCACAGCGCTCTGCGTGATGATTCTGTGTTGAAGCACATCGTTCTTTGTGGTGTGACTCTATGGCTTAATGTTGGCCCATCAGACTCCAGATCAGAAGGCTGCGTGCTTCCTCCTACCTCATCCTCTTTTGCCGCTGCCTGCAGCACACGCCTTAGCTTGGGTTCTCCTTCTGTTGTCGATTTCGTTACTATATCGCTGCCCTTACTACTGCCGCTACATTCGCGGTAGCAACACCATCGTCGCAAATGATGTCCCCTACATTTCCATGTTCTTTGCTGTAAAATAATTTTGTTACCCCTTTTGGTTACTCTGGGTGCCATGACAATGTTTAAAATTCGACAAATTTTTACTGGTGTGTCGCGGTAGGAGGAATTCTGAGCTTCATTGATGTCAGTGTCAAAATAAAAGCTTTGTAGGGACAAATTCACCCTTGCTTAAGCTTTCGTATAGTAACTTCTTTAAGTCCTCTCTCGCATTTCACGCCACTATAAGGCAATAAGATAATAAAACTATTATTATTTTTACGTGAGCATCAAAGGAGACGTGCTTCCAATAAAACATTTTTATCAAGGAAGAATAACACACAGGAGTATACCTAAGCGACAAATGCAGGGAAGAATACCACACTGATCGATTATTTCATCGTTTTTCATCTGCATCAGCTCGCAAAGATTCCCTATTGAAGAGATGCCTGGATCCAGGAGGCATGCAAAGTACAGTCTGAAGAGGATTCGCATATAATGGTCGATACAAAGACTTACTCAGCATCAAGTGAGGTTATGTAAGTGGTTATTATTGTTTGTATGCGCCACTACCTCTGCATGCGCGACTTTAGCACCAAACTTGTACTAAGAAAAATAATACGCGGAAAATAAAAATAACCTGCGAAAACAGCAGAAGGATGTTTAAATTGGGCTTAAGGTCTCTCCTAATCTGCGTATATGTCCGTGTCACACAACAGCACTTACATTAGTCGCATCAGGCCTAATAGACTAGCTTTTGCAAGTATTCTCATGCTCAAGTCATCCGAGGTAACTACGGTGTTGAATTGACCTTGCAGCTTTGTCATAGGAACCCAGTTTTAGCGAAAATTCATGCCCTTACTAGCCGAGATGAAAGGTTTGGTACAGGGTCGTCACCGTACGAGTCACACCCAGTCAGAAGCTTGTCATCACATAAGCTATCAATTCAATAGGTCGTAGGTATATCAAAATTCATTCCATCTGGACGTGAAAGACGATAAGAAGACAAAGAATTGTTAAGAGGATACTATCATGCGCAATTATTTGGCAAGTTAATTTATGGCGTTGGGTCTTAAAAAACGCCTACGATCTAGTGTGGGTTCTTTCAGCTAAGCTCGTCTTCTTTCTAGTCATGCATAGCAAACAAAGGGGTACATGGTTACTCGGTCTAAACCTATTCATCTAGGAGCGTCAAGCGGCGTGTGCACGACAGAGCATTATTAATGCCTGCAATTGCTGGAATACGAAAACAGTCTTTTCATTTTCGTAAAAAAATGTGATAGTTGTACACGCAACTCGCCAATATTGGTGCTGTTCGTATGCCTCCTTACGAATTCCATCGCTTGCATACATACCACAATTAACGCATTACAAAATCGCCAACTGACCAGAAAACTGCTAATCAAAAGCATCTGTGAGTTTGAGAGATGACGAAATTTGAGGTAAGAACACGCCACTCTTAAGTGTTCAGCAAGAGCCTCACTTCATTTGCGTATCTTTCCAGCCTCAAAATTAACCTTGCTCACAGCTCATGAGCTACCAAACTTAAATTGACATTTCCTCTGTTGACCAGAGCTGGAGCCGCATTAGGCCTTGGGTATTAGATCTGCTGCGATGACAGAGAACATTTACTTCGGCGATGGAAACAGATAATCACACATTGTTTTCTGACCCGCTGAATACTCCTAGCCGACCGTCTAATTTTTCATCTGTGTAAATATTTAGCCAGCACTTTCCTCAAGCCTTGGTTACGACAGCTAAAATATGAGTCCATTCGTGTGGTGTACACTTCCTTTGCTTGTGTTTCCTAACTTACTCGGTTTGTTGCACTTTGCAAGTAGGCTATTCTTTTCCGGTCTGATTTTATGCATGCACACCGAAGGCACTGTCTAAGCTGCACAGAAGTCCTAGTATCATCGCAATAGCATTTGTGGCCGCTTTTTCTCCAGACACTCGTTCTTCCACCATAACTGCTGGCCAATGAATGCTAGCAGCTGCGACACATGCAAGGCGGCATTTGTGACTAAAAAAACACGATCTTGGGGCTGAGTTGCCTCCCCTGCTAGACCTACGAGCAAGTATGTAGCAGTAAAGGCATCAATTAAGATTGTTTGGAAATAAGGAGTTATGCTGCGTGTGTTTATAACTTTGCTTCGATGCTGCATTTGATAAGATTTTCCCATGCTCATCTTATCAAAATTGCACCAGATATTTCATTTTTGTCACGATTAATGGAAGTAGCTTTCCAAACAAAGTTCCAACTACGTCCGCTTAGTTAAGCTTAGTAGCAGAGGAGAGTGACAGGATTAGAAGGCGACTGGTATTTGGCTGTTGAATGTTTTTTAGTTTAAAACAGAATGAAGCACAGAGGTAGTTGTCACCTCATAATGCTCACTCCATTCATTCGAGCAGAGTAAATACTTTAGTGGATGTGATGTGTTGAATGACATGACTTGAGGGTTGTGAAATGGTATTTTAAAAGGGCAGGCCTATTCTTGTGGAAGTGGTATTGATAGTGAGTGCCATCACTTCAAACCCATCTTTCCGTACTAAAGTTTAGGGATTGTACCGTGGCGTTGCAAAACCAATAGCATTATCTAGGCCTTTCTGGTTTCTTATTCTCAAGGGCATTAAAGAACAAACTTCATTCGCCTTTTGGTACGATCAGTCACCCGTCTACCTTCTCACACAAAGAGGTGCCGCATGTTGTTGGTGCACAAGAATGCACTGCTTTGATTGTTGGTACGTGCAGGAGTTGGCATGTCTCTCAGCTCCCTTAATCAACTGGATAACTAGCTGCAAATGCTGTAATCCTCCAGTTTAATAGTGTGTGCAACAAACGCATCTACTTATTTGGCTCAGAATTTACAGCCCTCATGTTGTTGGTGCCAGAACCGTGTGATTGTTTGGAGGTTCATCATCATTTACTTGTAAGCATCAACTCGTGCGCAAAAAAGCAAATAAAAAACTTGCGAGCAAGCAACCAAGCAAGACATATTTGCTGCCAATGGCGGAGCAAATAATCTAACTGACCATGTGACCAGAAGCACCTTCATTGAAACGGCATTCACGGCTCGAGTCTTTCGAGGGTGTATGAAACTTCGTCTCTGTTTAGAAGAAGCGTTCGAAGTCTGTGGTGCTGCTAATGAAACATGGCCTTGTTGGGGGTAAATTGCACACTTTCGCATTGGTCTTTTCCCAGACCAGAGCGAAAGCCATTTGCCTCAAGCAGGTTGTGTATCGAGGTAGAGAGATCGAGGCGGCAACTCCTGGCATATAGCTGTTAAGCAACTGTGCTCCAAAGGTCATATGGTATTCTGACATCAGTGACGCATCTGACTTGCTAATCTCCCTTATCCCATTATGAAATCACCACTTAGCTCAGCTTCATTGTCTTTGTCATGAGCGAGCAGACATTGTCTTGGATCCCGTTTGAACCACAACCTGCTTACATTTCACTTGTTAGCTAAAAGTAGTTTAGTGTTTGCTAAATTTTAGCGCATTTACGTTCATTAATTACCCCTTTTTAATTAGCTATAATCTCACTAGAATGTAGATAAATGTGCAAGAGGATTCAACTTTCAGCATTTGATGTTCTTTGCCCTCGTTATAATCGTGAATGGCTATATCTCTCAAGCTTTCTAACAACCACAGTCTCTCTAAAGCATGCAGACGAGTTATATGTGGAAAACGAAAATAGACTAGTAGATATGAGCTGCCAGTGTGTGAACCATGACCTCAAAGCGAGTCAACCTGTAAATAATGAACAGTCTTGCACTAAGGGTTGTAGGGGCTCATCATCAGATCCAGTAGCATTTCCCACTTTCACCTAGTCTCCTCTTACTCCTATGCTGTTGCTTCCTTACCTCCTCAATTCAAGCCCTGTGTAATAAAATGCCGCTCCATGATAGGTGGATGCCCCGATGCAATTAGGCCTTTAAAAGATTTATTTTCCTTCATTCACCGTCTACAACGTTAACGGGAACAGGCTTAGCGCATGTCGGAAGGGTAATGCCAAAGTTAAGCATACCAATGAAGTGAGTGAAATCAATCACTTGTCCTTTACGACTAGCTTCCCGCCGACAGAGCGCACGAGCACGGTGCCTTGAACACAGACCCCAAGCCAGGGTAGTATGGACTGGAGACTCCATACAGGGTACACGGATGTTAACATTTATATTATTGAATTGGTTGAGACCAACCATGTCGCGAAACAATTGAAGCCATAATGCTAAATTGGGTGTCTGAGTCTCTACTGCTAGCTTATTCGTATAATCACTGATCTAGTGACTTTTGAACACGCCCATTTCATCATTGCACGCATTATGTTGATCTATAATACCGTGCATAATTTGATTTTCATATGGTTCCGAGAACTTTAAAGGCCCGTTTTAGCCGTCATCATTATGCTTAACTAAACGGGCACAAATAATTTGTTAGCAAGATTTGATTGTTATCTTTTACATTTGCCTATTGGTTTGGCAAGGTTCTACATCCGAATACCTGGACTTTATTAAGTAAAACGAGTTGATAATTTTCGAGAAGGAGACGTAACTCACTGGCTCTTGGTCGGTCTACTTACGGTTCCTCTCCTGCCTCAATTTGTCAAGCGCTTCTTCGAAGTAAAATTTAAAAAGGGGATGCATCGAATGCTCGGAAACAAATAATTGACAAAATACCTAAATCACGATAAATGCGACTATGTACTTCAAATATTCAAAAATATGTTTTATCTGCTTTAGTGCCATTAGTTCTACCGGGCACCAACTGGATAACCAATGGATGAAGCGTTTATTATAGACAGGGCAGATGAAGCAGAAAAGCAGAGTGAATGCTTGACTGTTTCAATACTCCTAATGGATCACACCGCTGACCCTTAAGCATCACATCTAGACAGCATTTTGTTTTTGAATGCGCAACGATCTTTACTTCTGTTATGCACCAAGCCCGGTATGTCAAATCAATTTTAGCACTATCACCGTTGGTTGCTTAAGGTGATTGACGGTTTCTTTTCAGACAGTTCCTCTTCGTGGTCGCTGCCAGCGTTAAGTGTTTAAAAATTGATGGAAGACATTGATTTCCGCAATTCTTCTGAATTCCAATTCACTCTATGTGGAACGTAAGTAACTATAATTAGAACAAATAATGATCTCCATTGCAGAAATAATACCAAATGCCACTTTTTGGAAGTAGAGTGAAATAAAATAAAAGTGGGACGTGGTAAAAATATAGCCTTCGAATTAATGCAAATTGGAACTGAGTATTGCCAACCACACAATACTGAAAATAAGGGCACATCTGCAACAGTAAGGCCACTCAACCCAAGAGAAACTGCCTAGTCACCCTTATCAAGCCAATGATGCCAAGGGGAGAAAGAGGAAGAGAAGGAGTGCATTTCATTTGAATGTGGTCAGATATTCAGACAGGCGGTGCAGCTGTGGTCACGTGCACGTGATACCTCCATTTCCTTGCCTCCACTCCCACATCATCAATGCGCATAAAAAATTAGAACAACTTTGCCTTAAAGAAATCCTGCATCCACCTGCTTAGTTTCCACCCACAAGTCATCTATCCGTCAGCACTTCTTTGTTGCTGCCAATTTTGCTGCGATAAATACGACATTGGTTTCAGTCAGCATCTTGTGCAATCAGTTCATTCAAAGCATAAAAGCGCAACTAGAGCCCAACAGCATACCAAATTAAAGCTATTGCAGCATAGACAGGGCGAAGAAATTCGTCACGAGGCAAACACTATTAACAGGTGCAAATGTCCTAGTGGACGAGACCTCATCAACTCCTATATAAAGCCTCGATTGAGCAGCTACGATACTGAAAGTAGGCTGAATGTGACCTACACCTGATGATCAGTAAGCAGGAATAGATGTGTTTAGAAGGTGGATATTAGTGCAAATCGGGGATTGGATAAGGGTGGAAGAAAAAAGCGATTACGGGTCAATGATGCAGTACTTATCAAACTGAGAGCTAAGAATAAAGAGGAGTACAAAAGAACGATACGCATGGGCTCTGAATGGGTCAAAGGGTTTGCCCATCGGTCTATGTGTTGCATATCGTGATTGATGTGGTGCAAGTGGTTCTGTTGAGACTACACATACAGCCAGTGGAGGTGTCCAACGATACATCCTCTTATCATACCAGAAGGTTATTTTACCTCCAGCTAACATAGTCTACTTCTCTGGTGGTTCGTTTCTTACCTTAGAATGCTACGAAGTCCCGACTAAAATAGCATGAACCGGGAGTGAATTGCGAGTATGCCAGTCGCCTTAATGACATTGAGCTAAGTAGTTGCTGACATGGAAAAACTATGGGAATCAATGAGCAGCTTTAATTATTTGAGCCTTATTTCAAATTTACATGTCTGCAGTAGAAAGCTCAATGTACTTGTGCAGAACAAAGGCTTTTTTAAAAGATGTCCTCTCACAAGATGGGAACGTGAACACCTTCGAAGGAGAGGCTGCCAATAGGCCTTCAGACCTTACTCGAATCTGGTTTATTGCGCACCGTTATGAATCTCAACAATTTCGGGACGTACTGGCACTCTTTTGAATTTGCGAACGCTCCGTTTCTGTCACTGGTGATTTTCGATGGAAGGCGACATTGTTTACACTTAAATTCTCAAATGTCCTTCTAGGCCACAAATTGATGATCGTCTTCTCAGAGTTTGAGTTCTATTAAGGCTATCGGTTCTTCCCCATTGCTATAAATTCAGTGCTTCATTGTTGCCTTCGCTATTAACGTACCTCCTGACCAATCGATCAAATAAAAAACTAGTGACCTGTACAAGCTCGTTCATTCAAGATAGTCAACTACAATGCACAATTGTGACCTGTGCAAAGGAACACTCTGCTTGCTTGGAGGCTATGAATGTCTGTCTCTGATAACTAAAGGTCATCATGCGCTTGTCACCCAACAGCTAGGTAAAGTTAAATTCGATTTCATACACGGAGAGCTATTTCACGGTCTCTAATCAAAAAGCCACTGAGCATCAACTGTTGGGTCTCGGTGACAAAACGCAGTGAATTGTGCCAAGCACTTATCGCACCATTCTGCTTCCATCATTTTTTGCGAAAAAAGGAGTAAACCGAGTGCTTGTAAATTTATAAGTGAATGCTATAACTCCTCTGACTCATTGCAATGTTGCTTCGGGGCAATGGTGTTTTAGTCAGGTGCATGAAGGGAAAGAATTAATACACACATTTTTAATTGGCCTAGCCGCTCCTCATTGTGGCGGAACCAAGTTACTCATCATCAACAAATGCGTTCATTCCAATTTTTCGCTCTCTTCGACCGCGAAGGATTGTTAAATTGCATAAATTTTACTTTGATACGTCTTGATAAAGATCTGCGGGTTGGTAAAATGATTTCAAATCTATAGCTGCGCTACAATTTGTGTGCGTCTTGCATAATTGGCTTTGATAGCTTGCAAGTCAGTTTCATCCTACGAGCATTTGGACTCGGAAATGCCGGTCTCTTAATTTTGTACTATCTCCTGTTTGCGTAAGTGCACAAAGCCTGTAAATGTGCCATTGGCCATTCTGTTCTAGCAGTGCCTTGCACTCTATCATCCTGATAGAACCTTTCTTCTTCTGTCCTTTATTCCTTGCTCTTATGCTAACTATCACATGTCTTGGCATTGATTTCCATCCCACAAATATTCTTTTCGTAGCTAGCGATTGCTTTTAATCTTTTCGCTCTATTGTTGCTTTAAAATTGCGGTTCTTATGGTTTGCATTCTTACCCATTTTTACCGAGCCAAGGCAGAGCTAATATTTTAACGACTGGTAAGCGGCCAGATTCCGTGTGCATAAAACAGCACCCGCTTCGCTAATGTAAAGAGTACTTAATATAACTCATGAGTGATTGATGCAGAAAGGCTGAGTGCAGACGAGATTGTGACCGTTCCCTTCAGATTATTAAAAGGAATCGGTTTGGGTGCGCGAATGTGTGTGTGTATGTCAGATGGTAAGTGGACGTTGTCGTGGATAAATACAGGCAATTGCAATGAAGGTAGGAAGTGCAAGAAGACGAACAGAGTATGGAGGTAATGACACTTCGGATCATTTCGCGGTCTATACCAAATAAATTTTTTAATGGCAAATGTGCACCTCATTCTTCTCATGTTAGAGCATGTTTGTGGCACATGTCATAAAACTCTTGGCAAAGTTGAGGCGGCAAAATGAATCATGTCATGTCAATCAAGTCAATTATCGCTTGTGTTGCTTTGCACTAGAAGAAGAGCAACCCTCTCAAACCCAGGTGTCGTAGCGCTCAGTGGCTCTCTGGTGGCATGCAACTGCTGAGAGCTTCACCATTCTACACTGAGCATACGGTGTTGCAGCTTATTCACCAATCTCATTGTTATCCTCATGAAAATGTCCCCAATGTATCATATTCGTATGCCATTCGATCTTTATCACAGCTTTTAACCTTGTGAGTGTGTCCATTTTGCGATGAATGTGTCTGACAAGATAGCCTCAAATGGCAAGTAATTCCGTGATAAACCGCTGGCGTATATTATGGCTCTGCTATTTGGAAAAACAGGTAAGTTGGTATGTCGTCATATGAAAACAGCACTCCCTATGCACCATGATTTTCGTTAAAAGCGATGGATGCGCTGCTGCTATGCAATGAACCATCAGCACCAATCGTCATAACCATCGCCAAAATTGCTAGCCACCTAACCACACACCTAGCATACCACCTCGAATATTACTCCGTCCGTCCATTAATCGCCTGTCAATTAATATTTTGATACACCCTCTCCACAAATACCAGTGCAATCTATATTAACATGCCTTATCAATTCCTTCCACTTTTTATTAGCAATGGGATCCGCAAGCTCTTTTTATTGTAACACCGATAGAATTGGCTTTCTTGAGAAGTCGACTTTTTGAATGTCAGCATGGCACATGGGACCGAAAATCAGTGCAACAAGTATAATTTCTCCTTCCGCTTCTCTGTTCCTTAGCCGCTATTGAGTCCAAATCTTCTTGCTTTCTGTGAGAGCATCTCTTTTTCGACACGAAGGAACACAAGCTCGATGAATTCAAAGCATATGCATGGATGTGCTGCCTAAGTTATAACATAATTACTTTGATATTCTCTTGCACTGAGAGCCGGATTAAAACCACAAGGTTTTTTGCATCAATGCTAAATTGAACACATTGTAACGAGTTCGGCCTTTAACAATTACCGGCGAACTATCCGCACCAATCGTTAATATCGGGCACATTTAAGATGTTTGATTAAACAGGCAACTTCACTCCGTCTAGGGCTTACTATTGGCTAAGGAGCGTGTTTGAGAATGAAGGTGGTTCGTTGGCCTACGTAATGAATATTACAAGAGGGATGGGACTCTGCGATTTTCTGCTTAGTTTGTTTTGCTGTCGATTCCGGTTTCCATCCTCAATATTCCAGTCTAGCATGGGATCTTACGAGAGGTGACACAGCCAGAGGTAAATTTGTTACAACTGCGACTTGCTCCCAGCGAAAGTTGGCTAGTGCTTAGTGGAAAGTGCTACTTCTGAATATTAGATATGAGCCAGTAACTTGAATTTCACTCTTCTACCTACGTTTCGTGTTATTGACTTAGTCCTTAAATAGCAACCTTTCCTGGGTTGCTGGATAAATTAGTTTTCTCCCACAAATACCCTTTCCTCTGCGATCGTATGGCGCTCGCTATGAAAACATGCAAAGAAGTGTACTTGATGTAATGTACTTGAAATCGCGGAAAAGGGGTATGTAATCTACAACTCAGTATAGGCTGGTGGATAGTAGTTCGTAAACAGTAGAGCTAGTAATTACCGACAAACTAAGATACCAAGGTAAAGCTAATTAAGACACGGGTAATTTTTGACGATGAATATCCTCGTTAACGTGCGATTGGAGGTGTCTTAACAGTTAATCAGATCACATCAATACTGTCTCCCTGTTATCTCCAAGTTATGGCACCAGTGGTCAGTTTTATGCCTTGACTAGGTTTTGGCGCATAGCATGAAGAAAGGTATTGTGTAGCAACTACCTGGATACGGTTGGATGGATGAGGGATGTGGCAAGGGTAATGGTGAATTTGTCGGTCTCCGGGCGAGTGGCGGAACCGGCATCGCAGGCAATTTGAGCTCGTAGGAGCACGTGCTGCATCGCATCGGTTCGGTAGTGGCACTTAATTACTTTCAACTCACTTGACATCACTCTTCCTCATCCCCACATAGCGCATTATTTTTCCCATAAATTATACCCATCCTTCTTATTTTACCCCTCACAATATCTATTCCCTGTCTAACATTCAGAGTGCCCTTCTCACCTGTTCACTTACTTCGTTTTATTCGCCGTTCATGGAAGTGTTCACACAGTTCGTTCACAAATCACACTATTTTCCAACTAATTTAATTGTTCCGCTCCTGCTTGTCGATTATCCTTAGCATTTCTTTGCTGATTTTGTAAATACGAAGTATCTGAGTGATTGTAACGTTTTCAAACAAAAAGGTGCTGTCGACCCCACGTGTGTAAACTGTCAGTGTTTTCAGAAATGTTACATCTGCCCGAATACTTGTTGATTTCTGTTGCCACTGTTAGTTCCCTGCCGTCGGGGAGACGCCTAGTTTATATGGATGCACCACTTTAGCCGTGTTCGCCTTATTGGCGACTGCTAACAAAGGTTGGCATGCTTCGAACCTGTTGTGCACAATTTCTGTACCCAGCACTGTGACAACCCGAAGTCTCGTGTAGCCGCGCTGAAAAGGATAGGCATCCTCCTGTGGCATTTGCTTGCTAATCGATGCTGGCGTCTATTGTAGTTCAAATTTCACCTGAGACCAATCGCATAAGCTTGCATTAATTAGTGAGCACGATTGACATGCGCCGACTGCTGCTGCAATTTTGGATGATGGGTATTACCACTCACCACAAGGTCGAGGGATAATCAGCCCATAAATGCCCCCTTTTAACGACTCAAGGTAACCACGGCGGGAAAGATGAGCTGCTCATCCTGGGTGGGACTCGAACCCACAATCTTCGGCTCCGGAAACCGACGCCTTATCCATTAGGCCACCAGGACTAAGCTACTTATTGCATTAAAGTATGTTTGCTAATTTGCCGCATCGTTCGTGCGGCTCAGTGGTCTAGGGGTATGATTCTCGCTTTGGGTGCGAGAAGTCCCGGGTTCAAATCCCGGCTGAGCCCGCTGCCTGCGGCGCCTAAAGTAGGCTGGTAGCATCATTTGCTTTACTTTTACCTAAACAGTGCTAGCACTGCTTCCCAAGGTCATTGCTCGAGAACAGGTTTAACTAGCTTACCGGTGCATTGTCCAGCTTGTCTGGATTTCCCTAAGATTAAGGGCGACCATGCATTTGAAGCCGAGTACCAATCGCATGCAACCTTGCATTGTTTTGTCTTCGCACACCTTCTTATGACTGCGTGCAGAGTTGGTGGATGAATGTGGCAAAGCACTAGAAACCTGTGTTTTGCAGCACGTAATTGGAAAGCGTTTCAAGTCATAGGCGAGTTTTGGTACATCTCTGTGTTTGCGACCTATTTGTATGTATCCCTCATTGTGTTTCGCAGCTTTTTTTGCATTTTGGAGAATAAACTTATTTGTTTATGTATTTTGTGTTTTTTTTCACATGTTAACATCCTCATGAAGTGATCCAACACGCCGAATGTAAACAAATTTTAGTCAGTCGACCAGGTGATATGAACTGTCACGGAATAAATCCACCTTTATCTAGAATTGGCGTCTTCATCGTTGCTCTATACTGCCCGCCCTTCGGAACTAGAGCTCAGCAACCAATGCCGTGTAGCGTCTGGAACGTCTTTCGAAAGTCGTATTCCTAGTCAATAATATCTAGCACTCATCTGAACAGTGCGGTGGGTCTTGTGAATACCGCAGTGTTAGATTAGAGATTTAAGTGTCTTCGGTCTCATTGTCACTGTTTTGTTACTCAACCCTCTGCACACGCCTCTACACGAGCATATATGGCCAGCAATATTCTAGCGAAGGCATTAAGAGTAAAGCAAAGCGAATTTCGTACGTGACCCCGTGTGAAGGTCAAAAGAAATGTTGTCACGACCAACCGTCTTCTTACCAGATACTAACTTTCTTGCCTACTGCATACGTCAGTCTACCAGGTCCTTACGGAACTCGAGTAGGTAATATTAAAGAGCATACATACAGAGACCAAAAGGACTATGAACAAATACGATCAATAATGAAGGCCCGCAGAAAGGCATTGTTAATGCTCACTGAGCTGCACTACACGCAATCTATAGTATTCGCTCAGTTGACAATCTTTTCCGTCAACTCCCGTTCGCAACTTTGCTAGTGTCTCACCAACGTCGTCTTCCATTCCCTTTCCCCTCAGCATCCTCATGCCGTAAAAGTGGTGATAGCACTAATGACGATGTGTGGTTAATCACATTTTCCTCTGCCGTGATTATTGACTGTTTTTAACTTTGCGCCCCTCACTCTTATCCTATTGTTTTCGTTAATGCATCTTTAGCTTGCCCTTTTATGCCCACCAATAACTTGCTACTATTTCTGTACATTTAAATTTGTTTTTTTTACTCCCATCGTTACTTCCACTTTCCATCTATCGCAATGCCACCTCCTCGCTACACCCATGACGCATTCATCCATTCAATCCTTTGTCTCCCATACTGTCACAATTACCTCAAGACAATCGTTAGCCCCTCTCAAATGCATTTCAGCAACTATCAAATAATCGGCCTTGCATTCACGAAATGTGACCATCTTCGCTACCTTTTTTGATCATATCCTCGCAAATGCATCCCAGTAGTTGTCTGAAATTGCGGATTAAGATTTAATCAAATAATGACAAACAACCAGATTAAACAACTCGACTCAGCTAAACTATTTCACTCTTGCCTTAAGAACTGGTAAAATCACTGCTCCACAGAGTAATGGAGAGCCTGTGGTGGCTGTCAGATAATTTTAGGGATGTCTAACAAAGCTCATTGGTAAAGTAAGGACTTATTGACGAAGAATTAGACCATAGGATTCGTATCTGGACTTTCTATAATAATGACTCTATTATATACCATACAATTTCAATGAATGGGCAATGTAATGATTTGGGATCTACAACGGTTGATGCGTACGTGTAAGGAAAACATTTTATAAACCTGCGCAAGAAACTAAGCTCTGTTAAGATTTAATGCTGTTGACCTAATTACTTTTGCTACGGAACATAAAGCTTGCAGAAGGAAAGGCATTCAACGGCTCCCCGAAAAAGGGCGTTCTTCCCTTGTCCATTGGTTGAAGCGTGCTATCGCATGTGTGATATCACCGCTTTTAAAGCAGTAAAAGCCTTGGCTATGCGTAAAACACATTCCGTCTGATGCGTACCCAGACCGTCAAAATTTTGACGCATTGATTCGCAAAGTGCATCACAAGACAATATTCTTCTTGTTGTTATCTCCCACCAGTGCAGTGCTACGCAATAATTACGCGCTCACTCTGGACAATTTAAATTCATGCAGTGTAAGCATTTCCTATTAAAAGACTTTGATTAAGATAAAGATGTCGAATGAGATGATTTCAACTTTATTGAAAGTAGCAGCGATGAGGCTGCTTCTGAAGACAGTCCATCAGTTGGATCTGCAGCACATGGTTTCTTTATTGCCAATATGGCGTCCAACGATTGCTATATATTCATTTTAACGCCGTAGACGAGGCGCTGTGACCAGCTTGACATTGATTTGACGCACACACGTCTTGGGTATGGTAACCTCGTCCAGCCCTCCTAAAAGACGATGCCTCTGACCTCACTCAATGTATATCATGACGCGTCAGTCACGACTTTGTCACCTCTACTGGGTTGGCCTTCTCAATTGGTAAAACAGGAACTCCCAGGCGCTTAGTTTTGGCGCAATAACCAACTGTTCACTCCAAGTTTGGAAAGTGTGCAGGCATCTGTCCGTAAGCATCATCTAAGGCCAATCAGGAATGACGTTTGGCTTCAAATACAAAGCTTGATTGATCTTCTTTCGNAACAGTACTTTACTGATGATATTATTAAAAACTGTGAAATAGCTCTTCGTGTGTAAAATCGAATCTAACTTTGTCTGGATGTTGGGTGCCAGGCACACGATGACCTTTGGTTATCAGAGACAGACATTCATAGCCTTCAGGCAAGCAGAGTGCTCCCTTGCACAGGTCACATAATTATGCATTGTAGTTGACTATCTTGAATGAACAAGCATGTATAGGCCACTAGTTTTTCATTTGATCCATTAGCTGGGAGGCACGTTAATAGCGAAAGGCAACAATGAAGCACTGCATTTGAAGTAATGGAGAAGAATCAATAGCCTTAGTAGAACTCAAACTCTGCGAAGACGATCATCAATTTGTGGACTTTAAGGCCATTTGAGAATTTAAGTTTAGACAATGTCGCTTTCCCTTGGGGATCATCAGTGACGGAAACAGCGCGTTGGCAAATCCAAAAGAGTACCAGTACGTCCCAAAATTGTTGAAATTCATCACAGTGCGCAGCAAGCCAGATTTGAGTAAGGTCTGAAGTCCTATTGGCAGCCTCCCCCTCGAAGGTGTTCACGTTCCCATCTTGTGAGAAGGGATCTTTTAAAAAAGCCTTTGCTCTGCACAACTTCACTGAGCTTTCTACTGCAGACATGCAAGTTTGAACTAAAGCTCAAATAATTACAGCTGCTCACTGATCCCCATAATTTTGCCATATCAGCAATCACTTAATGCCATTGGAGCCATTGGCATACTTGTAGTTCACTCGCTGTTCATGTCTTTTTAGTTGGAACACCGTAGAATTCTAAGACAAGGGACGAACCACTAGAGAAGTAGTCTATCTTGGCCGCAGATAAAATAACGTTCTAGTATGTTTAGCGTATGTGCCGTTAAATACCCATACTGGTTGAATGTGTAGTCTCAACAGAGCAACTTACACCTTGTCAATCGCGATATGTAACAGATTGTCCGATAGGCAAATATTTTGTGCGAATGAACAGTTCAAGCTAAATGCCACCTTCATTCCTCGTATGCACAGCTTCTCTCGATGTTTGGAAAGATGTTGAAGAATTTTGTCTTAGCACGTCAACATGGGTGTGTTAATGGGATTATGCAAACTTACCCCGTCACATTCTCTTTCGCGCCTCCGTTTCATGATTGCACCATTTAGGGCTTCGATTCAAGTATATTTAGGCGATACTTTACAACTGACGACTGCAATGACGTTGTTTCCAGACGTTGAGGACACTTGACCCATTCTTTGATTGCAACTCATCTGCAAAATAGGTAAAGGACTTTACTCACTACCCAGTTGTTGATTCAGTAGCTTGTTTTCATGTAAATTAGTAGAATGAGTAGTGTTAACTTTAGTTCTAACCTCAGATCATCGGGAACCAATGATTGTCAATCGTATCCTCCATTGATCACCTGTTCGTTTTCCCGTTTGATATCCAACCGCTCGAAGAAGTTAAGCAAAGTGGAGTGGAATGAAGCTGAGGTGAGTGGAGTGCTTGGTGACGGCTCTGCGGAGTTGTCGATTAAAAGAGTGGACATACAAAATTAAAGCAATCTTAAATAAACACCAAGGGTTGTGTGAAAGTGCTTAAGGTATAAAAAGGGCTCCTTGAAGAATGCGCCTTTGAAAAATCTAGATCTATGCATTGTAGGCATTTCCTCTTAAAAGACCTCGATTAAGATAAAGAGGATGTCGAATGAGATAATTTCAATTCAATTAAAAACACCAGCGATGAGGCTGGTTCTAGAGCCAGTCCATCAATAGGATCTGTAGCATATAATTTCTTCATTATCAGTATGGCGTCCATTGATTGCTGTAAATTCATTTTCACGCCGTAGACGAGGCGCGCTGACCGGCTTGAAATTGATATTTACGCACACACGTCTTGGGTATGGTTGCCCTGTCCAGCCCTCCTGAATGAGGATGCTGCAGACCTCGCTCAATGTTTATCATGACGCATTACTCACGACTTTGTCTCCGGATTAGCCTCCTCGGATTGATAAGACAGACATTTCCAGACGTTTGATTTTGACGCAATAACCAACTGTTCACTCCAATGTTGGAAAGTGTGCAGGCAAACTGTCCGTAAGCATCATCAAAGACCAATCAGGAAAGACATTTGGCTTCAATTACAAAGCCTAGTTGATCTTCCTTTGCAATAATATCGGTAAATTAACATCGAAGAAATTCATTTTTTCAATCAACTCAATGACCCTGGATAGCAATTTTAGTCATATTTGTGCAAATGATGGGATAAAAAGGAGAACCGCTTCTGATAAAGTAGCGAACAACAAGAACCTGACCAAGCAATGACCCAAGAACTTTAAAACGTGTTTACCAGATAACTAACAAGTACAAATTAGGGCTCGGACCCAATCAAAATCTGATTCCGTTTTCAGCAACACAATTTGACAATATTTTTAAGCAGGAGCAAGCTTTGGAGAAGTATGATTAGCCTACAAGTGCTGAGATCCGAAACATGCTTTGTTCGACTAAGCTGCGATCACTCCTGCTTACTGCATTTATAAAATTGGCAATAACGGTTGCGAAATATTGACAAAAAGAAAAAAGAATTTAAATTAATCACGAAAATGATGTGAAAAGGGAGCGCGAAGTGCGAGCACTGTGAAAAAGTGTGAAGAAAACAAAGGAAATGGAAAGGTGTGAGGGGCACCCAGAACGTCAAATGGGGATTGAATATTGCGTGGAGTCAAACATTGCGGAAAAATTGGTAAAACCTATAAGAACGGGGAGGAGTGATGTAAACTGAGCCGAAAAATGTTTTGTTGCACTGCTTGGATGATGAAATTAATGGAGTAGTAGGATATAGACCTCGAAAAAAAACAATGCAGGTGCAATGATATCGATCTTTGGCGAGGTAATTATGTTAAACGTATAAAAAGCCGCCTAATGGATACGGCGTCTGCCTCCTAGATGGAAGATTGTGGGTTCGAGTCCCACCATGGGTGCCTCGCTTACCCAAACGAATGTACGAACTTTTGCAGTAGTGACAACAAGTGTCTAGGAATGTGCGCATGTGTAGTTGTAGCTGTCTTGTCACTACTTGTCATCGGGCGCCAAAGAAAAATTCTGAGAAGAAATGCGCTGCCCAGAGTGAGGCTCAAACCCGCGACCTTCAGGTTATGAGACTTACGCGCTAACCTACTGCAGGCTGTCCTATTTGCTTATAATATTATAGAACCTTATAAATCTGGCAGGAAAGCTCGAGAAGAAAAGTAGAGTGGCTTGGAATTGGTGGATTTTGATGCGCCAACACATATGGCATCAATCATGTTCAATTGTGTTCAGGCTGATATAGCGAATGCTAGCTTAAATCAAAGAAAGTGCACTTGTGCCTTGGATTAGACGAGATCCGGTTAAGGTAGATGCAGTTGTCGGTCCGATGCATCAAAATGAATGGGAGAACTAATGATAGGAGGCGTTGGCGATGGTTTTTTTTAACCAATAAGAAGTGCACTCCAGTGTGAAAAGTGATACGTGATGAATTCGCACCCAAAATTTAGTTATGCACAATCGGAAATGTGTGATTTGAGGAATGAGATGTGAAAAGAATTATCACTCACTTGGATTTCGACTGCTGCGAAAAGTTATTTAGTAGTGATGGTGAGCAGTTCTTTAAGCAATGGACGTTGGATGGCGGGAGGGTGGAAATGTATTTATGACCTACATATTATGCAGTCAATTACGGCTGGTGTTTAGATAAGTGAAATTGTACTGTTGTGAAGGCTAGAACACTATACAATGAAGCTTTTGCTGTAACCAAGTGAGCACGAGAATGGAGGTAAAAAAATTTGACTCAAACGTGCCCAGAGAGGTTCCCATAAAAGCTGAGCAACTGGTTACTTCCTACCACTACTCTGTTTTCACATCTGAAGGCGGCAAGGATGTCTTTGCATAACAAATTTCCTGACTGCTACTTCACACTCTAATCAGTGAGCTGCAACATTCGCAGCGCAATGATAACAGTAAATTCAGTGATCAGGCCCATCGATATACGTGTGTATTTTATTTATTTGGCAAAAGGAAAAAGCGGCAGGCTGTGGGTGATATGTTCAAATGCATGATGAGCCGTTGTTTGATTGGCTTGCTTGCAAGTGGGTCAGATAGCAGTGGAGTTATCTAGCCTCACCACCGAATGCGTTTTGCATGCTTAAAAAGGTCATGGTAATAATACTTCATCATGGAAACAGAAGTTATTTAAATCAAACTTGATGACCGAGACATTTATTCGCCATTTAGGAGTTCTTAAGTATAAGATTTCAATCGACTAAACCAACAAATAAAGGTGTGTTGTCCCAAGTCGACGCTTTCTTTAAAGCAAAGATTCTTTTTATAGACGTGGTTTGTGAGTCGCAAATCGAATTTAATTACTTCCATATATTTACTTCAATTCCTCCTTTCTTACGATTGGCCAGACTATGACTAATTCAACCTTGCTGCCAGATCTTAGAACCCATTTGACTTTAATGGAGGGGTAGCAGGGCGAGACCACTTCTAAGGGTTCCGTTCACTTCTTTTAGTTACGATAACGCAGGCAATTCCGACTATTAGTTTCAATAATTTTATAACTTGATGAGAATAATTCCTTTGTATTGAAGTGCACCTCATAGTCATAAGTGGCTGCAGAATTTGTTCTTAGCGAATGGGTTCAATGCGTGCCTTAATCGACAGGTTTGTTTGCTCTTCCTATTGCTCTTTCTTTCAAAATGCGTTGCTGTTTCCAATGATGGTACCTAATTGACATTAGTAACACTTTTATATTTCGGTATGCCGGACCCGATTAAGTTCAGTGACTCATAGTGGCGGTCTGCATCCACTTCGAATGCCTTCTTCTCACAACCAAGTAGAGTTAAGCTTCAGGAGAGCACGAGTGATGGATTTGCATTCACACAAAAAGGCTTGATCGTCGACATGGGCGTGGACCATTTTACACACTGTGCAAAAATTTCTATGAGGTTCGCGCACCATATGAGCTTGGGATTGGCCCCGCCATTGTCCCCATTCAAAAAATATTTAGTGATTTATTCGTAATAGCCTTGAAAGCAAAAATGAATGTATCAAGCACAAAATTGGACTTTCAGTGACACGCTTTAGCCATCGTAGTACAGGCGAGGTCAATAATGAACTGGTTGCTGCGGCTGCAACTGCAGCAATTACTAGATGGCTGCTTCTCCATCTCCTTTAGCCACAAAAACTTTCATAAGGCTCCTCTAATACTCGCTTACTTGAAAAGCCTTTGTATCTAATGTACCATATACTCTGCCCACCATAACTTGAATCAACTTCAGACACTAGCATTCAAACTGTTAATCAATTCTGAGATAATATTCCCAACGAACGCATTTAACTTCAAGTCCAATCACACATGCACCAAAAAGTTAAGGGCATTCAAAACTTGCCACGTTTTGTGCTAACGTGTCGCAGTAGTGGCAATACGATAGCGAATTGCCACCCACGCCTGGGTTGTACTGACCATATTATGTGTGGCAGAGTTATTACAAGATGCCATGGTAGGATCGCTCACTGGATAGTGGTAAAAAAATAGAACCATCTTGATTTGCTCAAGGGATTACCTATACTGCTCTTTTGCCTTAAGGAAACTCATTTGGAGATAAGGATTATGTCTCACCGTAGATATTCACGTGAGTTTTTACGCAGATTGCCGCGCCTTAACTATCAACATCCAGCATGCTCAGTCCGGCAGCAATGGTTCTGAGGTATTATAATGCAAACGCTACAGCAATGTCATGACCATAGTCCTTAAAAAGCACGCGCCAACTCTTTAAGCGGATTATAAAACAAGTAGAATGACCCATTACGAGGGTAAGTCCAATCGGTCAATACAATTAAACGGATGCCAATAAGCATAAAAATTAGAGCTGTCAACAGATACAGCACAATAGTGCTGATTGAAGACTACTTAGCACCACGCAGAAGCAGTGGGAGCAGCAAAATAGACGATTATTCAAGCTCCACACAAATAAGTGATCCACGTAGGGGATGGCCCACCCAACACCTGTGGTAGCGTTCCTCGAAACGAACAAACCTCCACGTATGTGTCGAAATAACTTCAATCATTAATGGTATTCTTGAACAAGGCGACGTTCCTTGATAAGCTTACAGACAGAATAGGCAGAATTATGCTTGGTCTGGCAGTGGCGTAGACTGCACGTTGACGTCTCGATCGTAGGAGAGCCATGCCGCTTTCACTAAGCAAAAATGATAGCGGAAAAATTCGGATAATAAAAATGCTGCTGAGCAATTGCCAAGAAATAAGAAACATAATAGCTAGCGATTTCTTTTATGAGACATAAACACTCGACTCGAAAAGACACAAAGCGCATCACAAAACTGCTGATTATCAGCTCGTTAGTGTCTGAAAAAGCACGGAGTAATAGGAAAGTTAAATTCCAAACTATGCTTATTCAGCAATGCTGCTAAATTATTCAGTTGGAACGGCAAAAATAAACACATTCAAGTCCACATTAAAGGATAAAATTCTAACAAAAGATAAAACATTAAAGAAAAAAAAATGAGACAAAGAGCGAATGGCATACAAACATGATACGTTGAGGACATTTTCATGAGGATAACAATGAGATTGGTGAATAGACTTCAATGCTGTGTGCTCAGTGTAGAAGGGTGAAGCTCTCAGCAGTTGCGTGCCGCTAGAGAGCCAGTTAGCGCTACGACATCCAGGTTTGAGAGGGTTGCTCTTCTTCCAGTGCAAAGCATCACAAGCGATAATTGACTTCCAATGCTGACCATGACCCACGTTTAGGCGAATGCACTTTACCAGTTACAAGATCTTTCAGCTCTACGTACCCATTGGCCGGAACGAGAGCATCAACCAAAGTAGCGGGAAGTTAAAATGGGCCTCTTTACAGTTTTGGTGGGCAGAGTTGGGGCACTCTCAAATGCTAGTGCTAAATTCATGTTTTTCACATGCATAAGCATCCAAAACACCTCAAAATAAATTCACACATCCATGCATCCATCCATTTCTTCAACTTATTCCATAACATGGACCATAATTCATTTTGCCGTCTCAACTTTGCTTAGAGTTCTATGACATGTGCCACAAACACGTTCTAACATGAAAAGAATGAGTTGCTTATTTGCCATTAAAAATTTATCTGGTATAGACCGCGAGATGCTCCGAAGTGTTAATACCCCCATACTCTGTTCGTCTTCTTACATTTCCTACCTTCATTACAATTGTCTGTATTTATCCACGACAAAGTCCACTTACCATCTGACACACACATTCGCACACCCAAACCGGTTCCTTTTAATAATATGAAAGGAACGGTCACAATCTCGTCTGCACTCAGCCTTTCTGCATCAATCATTCATGAGTTATATTAGGTTCTCTTTACATTGGCGAAGCGGGTGCTGTTTCACGCGCACGGAATCTAGCCGCTTACCAATCGTTAAAATATTAGCTCCACCTTGGCTCTGTCGGCAGGAAACTAGTCGTAAGAGATAAATGATTGATTTCACCCACTTCAGTGGTTTGTTTTGCCTTGAAAATATTCTTCCAACATGCGCTAGGCCTGTTCTTGTGAATAGGAAGACAGGGAGGGAGGATAAAAGAGTAAATGAAGGTGGATTTAGAAGGCAAATGTTTTAATGGGCGAATCTCATCAACTCCTCCTACATAAAGCCCCGATTAAATTAATTAAAGCCGAATAGCAATGGTATTGAAAGTAGGCATAGTCCGACCCACTTTTGACGAAAGAGGAAAGAGGAAGGCCGTCACGACTCGATGATGTAGTGCTTATCGAACTGAAAAAGCTAAGAATAAAGAGGCGTACAAAGAACCGATGCGTACGGACCAGCGGGGGTATGAAGCCGGAACTCGCGCACCCGAGGTGCGAATCATACCCCTAAACCACTGAGCTGCACTTCTTAACAAGCCCTTTTTTATGCCTTAAGCACTTTTACATAGCCTTTAGTGTTTATTTGAGATTGTGTTAATGCTGCATGTCCACTCTTCCAATCGACAACTCCGCAGAGCCGCCACCAAGCACTCCACTCACCTCAGCTTCATTCCATTCCATTTTGCATAACTTCTTCGAGCGGTTGGATTTTAAACAAGAGAACGAACGGGCGATCAATGGAGGATACGATCGACAAATGTTTTTTCCTGATGACCTGAGATTCGAACTGAGGTTAACACCGCACATTCTACTAATTTACATGGAAACAAGCTACTACAATCAACAACTGGTTAGTTGGTAAAGTCCTTTACCTATTTTGCAGATGAGTTGCAATCAAAGAATGGGTCAAGTGTCCTCAACGTCTGGAAACAACGTCATTGCAGTCGTCAGTTGTAAAGTATTGCCTAAACATACTTGAAACGAAGCCCTAAATGGTGCAATCTTGAAATGAAAGCGCCAAAGATAATGCGACGGAAGAAGTTTGCATAGTCCCATTAACATACCCATGTTGACATGCTAAGACAAGATTCTTCAGCACCATTCCAAACATCGAGAGAAGCTGTGCATATAAGAGATGAAGATGCCACTTAGCATACAATCCATGAAAAGAGTGCTTGAGCTGTTCGTTCGCCCAAATCGTTTGTCTATCGGGCAATGAGTTGCATATCGCGATTGACAGTGAAAGTTTTTCTGTTGAGACTACACATACAGCCAGTGCAGGTGTCCAACGGCACATCCTCTAATCATACTAGAACGTTATTTTACCTCTAGTCAACATAGTCTACTTCCCTGGTGGTTCGTCCTTTATCTTAAAACTCTACGGTGTTTTGAGTGAAATGACATGTTCAGGGAGTGAACCACAAGTATGAGAGTCGCCCCATTGGCATTGAGTTAAGTAATTGCTGATATGGCAAGATTATGGGATCGGTGAGCAGCTGTAATTATTTGAGGCTTATTTTAAGCGTGCATGTCTGCAGTAGAAAGTTCAATGAAGTTGTGCAGAGCAAAGGCTTTTTTAAAAGATGCCCTCTCACAAGGTGGGAACGTGAACACCTTCGAAGTAGAGGCTACCAATAGGTCTTCAGGCCTTACTCAAATCTGGTTTGTTGCGCACCATGATGAATTTCAACAACTTTGGTACGTACTGGCACTCTCTTGAATTTACCGACGCTCCGTTTCTGTCACTGATAATCCTCGATTGAAGGCGGCATTGTCTGAAACCTAAATTCGCGAATGTCCTTAAAGTCCACAAATTGATGATTGTCTTCTCAGAGTTTGAGTTCTACCAAGGCTATTAGTTCTTCTCCATTACTTTAGTTTCAGTGCTTCATTGTTGTCCTTTGCTATTAACGTGCCTCCCGATCAAGGGAGCAAATGAAAACTAGTGGCCTGTACAAGCTTGTTCATTCAAGTTAGTCAACTACAATGCATAATTATGTGACCTGTGCAAAGGAGCACTCTGCTTGCTTGAAGGCTATGAATGTCTGTCTCTGATAACCAAAGGTCATCGTGCGCTTGTCACCCAACAACTGGGTAAAGTTAAATTCGATCTCACACACGAAGAGCTATTTCGCAGTCTCTAATAATATCATCAGTAAAGTACTGTTTCGAGGTTCATTAATCAAATCGCCACTGAACATCAACTGTTAGGGCTCGGTGGCAAAACGCAGTAAAATTGCATTAAGCACTTATCGCACCATTCTGCTTCTTTCATTTCTCGCGAAAAAAGAGCAGAGCGTTTGTGAATTTATAAGAGAAAGCTCTAACTTCTCTGAATCATTGCAATGTTGCCTTTGGACAATGGCGTTCCAGCCAGGTGCATGAAAGGAAAGATTTAATACACATATTCTCATTTTGCCTAGCCGCTCCCCTTTGTGGCGAAAACAAATTATTCCCCATTAGCGGAAGGTTGTTAAATTGCACAAATTTTAGTATGATACGTCTTGATAAATGTCCGCGAGTTGGTAAAAGGATTGCGAAACCTATAGCTGCACTGCGATTTATGTGCAGATCGCTATAAAAGGAGCGCTGATTTTTAGCAGTCATCCAAGCGGTAGGGTCGCCATACGAGCCAGTTAAACAATTACTGTTGTATCAGTAATGGCTACAGGTAAAGCTGTGGATGCAAACTTTGAGGCGGAGGGTTTCACAAATCATGCCGTAATTAACAAAAGATATAGGTTAGGCTAAGTTGGTGTGTAGCGCAGGAAAACATTTTCTGCCAAAATAGATGTAATTAATCCATATCTTAGTGTTTTCGTTTGAACACATATAATTGTTAGCCATTCAGAAGTCCATTATTTTAAAAAAAGAGTAAGGGATTGCAAGATTTGGAAGTGAGTACCAGCTGGTCCTCAAAGAAAAGAAATGTCTTTTTAAATATGCATGTTGACTATGTTAGAAGGTGCCCATGACATTCCATTTCGTCCTCGCGGTATTTTTAAGAATCGTAGAGCCAATATATGCGGTAGCGATGGAACACATGATTTGTCTTGGTTGCGTCACCCAAAGGTGGTGAAGACGTGGTCTTGAGTGCATTGATTTAAAGGCTCTTAAAGGCACTTGGCTCATTCTTAGAATTCGAGCGGTTCGTTGGCATGAAATAGACTGGTAGACGCCATCAAAGTTGTTCCGAAAACTGAAGCTGTCAGGGTGTCGGCTGTTTGCACCATTGAACAGGCTAGTAAATGACGGGCATTGTGATCTGGAGCGGCTTGACCACAGTTTTAGAAAGGGTGATTAAGTTGAGGTGGCATTTTAGGGCCTTAACAGTAATGTCTTGCAAATCTAAGTGTCTAAGTAGGTATTCCTTGCACACAAATCAGAACAGCACTTACAAGACAGGCACGCCGACTGGTCTACCACCTAGTTCTCCATATTGTGACTCCGGGTCAGGAGGCTACGTGTTTAAATTAAGTCGGAATTAGTACTTATTTTCTTCTACCTCACCCCCTTACCGTTGCCTGCAACGCATCTCTAACTTGTAATCGCCTTCTGTCATTACTTCCGTTGCTGCATCGCTATTGCCACTACTGCCGTTACTTTCATGCTGACGGCAGGATCATAATACATGAAGTCCTCCTCATTTCTCTTTCCCTTACTCCAAGACGATTCCCTATTTTAACCTTTTGGTCAACCTAAGTGAAACAATGTTTAAAATTGGACTAATTATCACTGGCGTGTGGCGGTAGGAGGAATGATGAACTGCGACGATGACAATGACAACATAAAGTGTTGTAAGGACACTTTTACATTTGCTCAGTTTTCATGTGACAATTTTAATTCCACTTCTCTGCAGAAACCAATTAATAATTTGCTGTGCATTAAGCGCTACTCACGACTTAAGGGTTTTTGGCCGTCTAATAAATTTGAGAAATTGATTCCACTCCATATAAATGACTAAAGGCTTGGCTTGAAGTGTTTCGTACATGGCAACATGAAGTCATCATCAAGTTAAACCACTTTTACTCCTGAATTTGTATGTTTTTGTTTCCTGATGTTATTTTTTGAGTGCTGCATGACTTGCTCATCTTGGGATGGGGGTGACTTGAAGAGCATGGTAGGCATTGCGTTGTAGCCTGCATTCGAGCATCACCCGTCACATCACTGGGCATTATCGCCACGGGAAGTATGGAGTGAAAGGCAAGGTTTATCAGCTTTCATAATAACAAAAATAAAGAAAATGTAACAAAGGTTAATCAAGAGTTAATCATTTTGTTAAGTAATCAACACTGCAATCTACATCTCAAGTCCTCTGCAAAATGTGCAAGCTTAGCACAAACCTTGCTTGTCTACAAAACCAAAAATGTAGCACCTAGTCGGCACTTCTGTCCCAACGTAGTCTTCATGCAAGCTGTATTCTGATATTTCTATACCAATTGTCAACACCAAGAAATAGTGTTCTGTGCAAAGAGCTTTAAGGAGCATTACCAAAGGAATAAAAAAACTACAGTACAATATTGCGTTAGTGTAGTGCGGTCTTACTGCGGCACTTCTCTATAGGGTTCGCCCCTCATCGCATTATTAGCTATTTAACTCATGGTTGTTGAGAGTGTCACAAAAGTACCTTTACATGCAGTGCTTAGTGCTTCGACTTCGGAAAAAGCGAGAATTAAAAGGCGCTTTTTTCCAAAACACGGCATTCACATTTTGGCTCTAATCGCATGGCTACACAGTCATTTAGAAAACGAGTGCAATGGCACAGGACTTACTTCGCTAAATGATGCGATTCCACCACAAAGAATTCCTCAGCTTGGCATTTTAGAAGAATCCTTTATGACACACGCTCATATTATACGGCATGTCAGAGTAATACTTGGAACATAATAAGCCGCAGCTAAACTAAAAGGTTAAGTGGCTTGGTAAAGCTTTACTTTAATCAATATTTTACCCACGCAGAAATAGTTTATAATGTCGTTACCTGTGAGTTTGCCTTGTCAATCATCCTAGGCATGCATCATGCCAAAATGTTCGTGAATGCTATTTAAAAGTTGCCACTGTGTAGCCAGAATGGAGATGCCTTGCCTCCGTTTGGATAATGTTGTTCAAAATATCATAGCCAGAAGACTTTTCCTGACCAGATGGAATGAAAGTTGGCACGTCAGTGGTGTTACTGATCGAATTGGTGTAGAGTTATGGCAAAGTAAGTGGGTTTCAGCTGTCCCGTTTGCATAATTCTTCAGCAGCAAGCTTCCAGTTCACGCGTGTTATAGGGCTTGGGGCCTCAGCATTAAGTTCGGGAAATCGCTTTCAGAGTATTAAAGGCATGGCCTAGTAAATCTACTTCACCATCCTCTTTCTGCTTTCTGATGTGGGTTGGATCTTTTTAAAGGATTCTTGTCAATCTATCCAACACACCGAGTAAACGCTCATCTAATAGCTGCGGCATTGGAAGGTGGACAAATAACTGCAGAAATTGTCTAAGTAATTCCACGGGATAAGGAAGCTAGTTTTAAGGCAAAGTCCAACAAAGAATGCTTTCACATTTGTCTTCTTCAACGGTCGGCGAATACAGCGGACGCACTAATGTCAGCAAAATAAAGAGAAAACGTAAATGCATCCTATATTACTGATAGCATGGTGGCATAGAATTGGCAGCTGAAAAGTTAGCGAATCGTTTATTGCTCTGATTGAAATTAGGCAGCATCAGATGCCACATCTGGTTGCCGATTGCAGAACTTTGAAAGTTACTGCCACTTTTGCTCGATGTGACCGACCCGCAAAGAATCATCCCTTCAAGCCATTTTAAGGCCGATCTTAAGTTATGAAATCATGCGGGGCATAACTATTGCTGTTCCGCAGGCGCAATCATGCAATCGACTGTGCTTTAGAAGCTACAATAAGAGTGCATCACTAAAACGAAGACGAATGAGCACTTGTGAGCGGTCTAACTGTAATGATACTGTAGCACGTTAATTGTCCTCGACACCTACACCCTAGCGAAATTAAAAGGTCGTCGAAGAAAACCTAAAACATACATCAGATCAAAGCAGATCTGAAACTAAAACTATGTTTTACAGCTTGTAGAAGGTTAATTTAATTTGTCTGGTGCCTCTTCATTATAAGTGTCGAATAAATACATACCTATTTCAAGAAAACACCCTATTATTTTGAAGTGGCCATAAAAGAACTTTATGTTTTAGTGATGTGCCAGCAAAGTTGTTTTTATTTAAATTTATCATAAACTTCTGCCTGTAGCCAATGCGATTGATGCTTGCAAAAATATTAAGGTCAAAATAAAATGGGTCCTTTCTCTTTTGTTCATTAAAATATGCAAAAATACTTGTACAAAAATAGGATGTTATCATGGGTTTGCTTTTATGTACCCTTTGTCTTTTGTCATTAAGTCGGAAAATACAATTAAAATTTAGCTTTGGGGCAGCTTAAATGAAGTAAATCAGCTTCAAATGCAATCAGTAATGGACACATGGAAGTGTGTAGCTAAACACTGGCCTTGGCGCATGGTGAGGCGGATGAATGCGGATTTTAATAACTATTGATTCAATTTATGATATGGCACAAAATACTTAAGAGGAAGTCCAATCTGATTCCTTGGTCCCGTCGGAATTACCTCTGTTGCTTGTGAATTTTAATTAAAAGCTATGTTCTATTATCATTTATTTGGCTAGTGGCAGCAGCCATTGAGGGTAAATTGCAATTGGTATTCATTAAAAAACTACCAGGGCGCAAAGTCTGCAAAGTAAGTTGGACTCCAGCTCCCTTTCAAGCTGTTTTTGCTCTTATTTGAATGCATTCAACTCCTCACTATGTGCCATTGTTTCACTCACAAGCATTAGCATTGGTTAGTGTAAGGGAATTAAATGTTAGCCTTTGAAGCAGTCAAGGGTGATTGATACTGAGTATCGATTCTGAGTAGCAGTTCCATGTGGATTGTTCTGTCTCCATATGTTGACACCAAATTCACAAAGGATTAGATGACTATATTAATGCGCCAACACTTACAACTTTCGCGTTTCTCGATGTGTATTGCAAATCAATGGGAAAAGTAAAGCGCCACTAGCAGTCACAGAGGGAAGGTGGTCGGAAATTATTTTGGGTGTTTAAGCGCAACAATCTGTTAAAAGCGGAAAATGTAGCTCAGTTCTCTTGGTACTTGAGGGCGCAGGGTAAAGTGAAGCTTGCGTAGGTTAAAAAACAAATCTTTCTTTTTAGTAACTGGGAAGTATAGTAAAGGGTGCCGCTATTTCCGCTTTTTGCATTTAAATACAATTTGTCGAATGCATTTAACGCAGGCAGCTTGTCGCAATCAAATACTAGCACAACCATCAAAATGTGCTCGTGGAACTGCGTTTGGAGGGAGTTGCGATTTTTTTAGTGAGATAGATATTAATTAAGTTGTCCATTCAATGGTCCATATAAATAATAGAGGATCGGCGGATGGTGTTGCCTTTTAAGCTATGGACTATTTCAAATCACCACAACCCACTGATGCGTTCTGACTGCTATGTGGTAAAAATTGAAATTCAATCGATGCTAATATGCTCTTTGATGCATAAAGGTCATAACACTGGTGGTCCATTCATGAGGACTGACCAACATGTCATCACTCGCATCGTTTGCTAATATAGTCTTAGGGCGTTCACTTGGCGCTGCGGATCAGCGTAGGTCCAAAACATATCAAAGAGGGGGCGAGGTTAAGGAGCCCTTTATAAATTAGCAAGATAGTGTTATCAAGACTTAAAGTAAATGTGCCGGGCAATTTCAAGTAATGCCATTGACAAAGCCAAGATATTTAGGGGGTAGGGTAAAGGTGGACTGCAAAATTAATAAGGAAAGAGCAATAGGGACAGTAGTTTAGCAGTTCCTTTCCTGCGGCTGGTAAAAGCAATAGCTAGAAAGTATGGTTTGGTTTTAATTTCACCGCGGCATTATTAGAACTTTGTATTTACCCGTCTAAACCAACTGTAAAAATCACCTATCACTCTTTTAAGTAAAAGCGTTAGAAAATATTCCATTTAAAAGTCTATGCGCTATTTCCATTTTCGCCCCTTCTACATTCTTGAACTTCGTATTAACTATTCTACTAACAGCACATTAGCAGCTTTTATTCCTAAACATATTTGGTCTTGTATTTCCATTAGTGCGAGCATGGCTATTCTGATTTCCTAATGACCAGTCAAAATGATTTGACAGCTTAGAGTGCATTAGTTTCATAAGGGTGAGCTGATCAAATGAATGCCTAATCAACCAAATCCTGTGAATCGAGACAAACAAGGTCTAATAAACTTAACTAGAAATCTGAATTTCTCTTATTACTACTTTAGAAGGACCCATTTACCACTGCGTTCGAAAACGCTGCGAATCCCTTTTAAGCCAAATCGCAAACAAAATAAAGAGATATTTCTATAATATTTGGAAAAAAGCATGATGTTCTCGGTATTATGCAAATATTCTTACTTTGCTTGAAGTAAATCATGCTGCCACATGCCAGAAAGTAGGTCAATTGGATCCTCTAGCTATTCGTAACATGGCACCTGTAGAGAGCTGGCAATATCATCAAAAAAACAGCTTAAACAAGAGGGATTGTAACAGACAAACTCAAATGAATTTTGCTTGCAAAATTAATTGCTGCGAGAGCTAAAAATAATGAGAAATTTTTGGGGTGCCATATAGGATAGCGTTAACAATACCTTCAAAATGGAGTGCATATGAGACCGTAGTGGATGGTTATCATAAATACGTGCAAACTCTAGCGGAATGTAAAGAATAAGGAGAGGCTTTAGCAATTACGGGGTAGCTGCGTTTGGGTCCACGGTAACTGCCCTGACACTTCGTTGTATAATGAATGTGATTCTAGAGCCATCTGCAATAATAACCTGGGTACTGCAATGCTAGAAGTGCAGTATGAATAGCAGTTTCGGTTGAAATCAATATGCTATCTCATGTCCGTGATTGCCTTGAAGCCGCATCATCACCATCAGAGTAGTTCCAAGCCAATGGAATGTAGCATACTATTTCACTTTTTATTTGCCATAGGCTTGCAACCGGACGTTGCCCTCTACAATCGGATAGCGTTACGAGACAAATTGGCCTGACTTTCCATATCCCGATCGCAGAGCAGTTTCAATCATCGAAATGATATTTAGCCTATCTTAGGCAGGATTCGCATTGCTTCACGTTAAATCACCTGTACGCCTCCAACCATGCTATTTGCTCTTAAAAATGATCTGAAAATTGTTTGACAACAAGTGATTTTATTTAAAAGGCTGTCCTTTATCTAAAGGCGGCAAAGGTTAGCAAATAAGCGAAAATTCTACTTAGCTGTTAGTAAAGCCTCTCCTTTTCCTTGAACATTGCTAACAAAATTGAAGACCGTATTTATAGTGACCAATAATTGTAAATTAGTTTTAGGTCTGGATGTGGAATCCACTTGA
Organism: Taenia hydatigena; assembly: GCA_036345935.2. NCBI lineage: Eukaryota > Metazoa > Platyhelminthes > Cestoda > Cyclophyllidea > Taeniidae > Taenia > Taenia hydatigena. Next base: position 4,187,795 of record JADWOT020000007.1, read on the forward strand.
TCTTGTCAACATTGCATACTTTTCTAGACAGCGAGGCGTCAGTGCACATTAAAATGCTCATGTCGCCACCTAAGTTTGTTTAGGCCATTGTCTTTTAAACTAATGAGTCCAACCTCTTAAATGCTTTCATTCATCTAATAAATAAGCGCCCTTGCATTTGCGCGGCATGATCATCCTCGCTACCTTGTTTGACCACATCTTGGAAGATGCACTTTAGTAATTGCCCAAAGTTGAGAAATTTGATCTGATTGTAGGATGGCAAGTAACCCAATTAAACAACTCGACCCAGCTAAACTATTCCTTTCTTACCTTAATGACCGCCAAAACCATTGCTTAACACAGTAATGGAGAGCCATTTGCGGCAGCCGGATAAATTTAAGGAAGGCTAACAAATCCCATGGAAAATTATGAACTCATTGACGGAGACTTAGGCCATATAACTTGAATTTGGGCCTTCCAAATTAATGGTGTTACTATTCGCCATAGATTGCACGTGAAGGGTAATGTAACGAATCGCGATCCATAATGGTGGATGCGTGAAATTAAGGAAAGCACTTCATCGACTTATGTAAGAGACCAAGCTCCGGTAAGATTTGATGTTGATTGCTTGATTGCTCTTGCTGAGGATCCTAAAGCTTGTAGAAAGGGAGGAAATCCGTCTCCCTCCCATTGGTAAGAATGTTATCGCATGGGTGATGCCACCACCGCGAAAGTCTTGGCCATGCAGAAACACACTAATGCGCATCTAATTCTATCGTTATTTTAACGTATTGATACGTAAAATAGATAACAAAGACACGTCCTTTTCAGTGCCATCCCTCATCGCTTTAGTTTTACGCAATAATTGCACACGTGCTTTGCAACTCCAAGTTCGTGCAAGATAGACAATTTCCCCCAAAATACCTTGGCTAAAATAGGGAGATGTCGAGTAAGACAATGTCAATATTAGTTGCAAATAGCAGCGATGAGACCGCTACCAAAGCTAGTCCATCAGTGGGATCTGTAGAATATAGCTTTAACATTGTCAGCATTGGGTTTGATGAGTGCTGCATATTCAGTTTAGTACCGTAGACGAGGTACAGCAGGCCGTTTGACATTGACAGTGACGCACACATGCCTCGGGTGTGGTGACTTTGTCCAGCCCTCCTGAGGGAAGATGTCGCGACCTCACTCAACGTTCGCCGTGACGTGCCGATCACGGCTTTCTTAACCCTACCGGATTAGCCTTCCCGTATGGGTAAGGCAGACGCTTTGGGACGTTTGATTTTGACGCAATGACTAACTATTTATCCCAATGCCGCGCAGATACAACTGGTTGCTACTAGACGGTTAATAAAGATTTGTTGCCTATTAGTTAAGCTGTGATCAATTATTTTTCGTTGGCACTTAACTTTGGCTAAAATTAAGACCGTCAAGTCACACTGCTTCATTCACTCACCTAACCCAACTTTAAGCGCATCCACGTTGGTGTCAACTTTGCACTTGAGGGGATTTTATCACCTCCTTTTAAATCCGTGGAAGACAATGTGTAAACTTGACACTCTGCGTGCACTGTCAATTGGCATGACAATGCATTGTTATCTGCGCGAAATAACAAACAGCAATGAGGCAAGTTTTTGAGTCCATAGCCTCTTCTGTTTGGATGCAAAGGTCATCGCCATTAACTGCTGTGATCCTAAAAATCCGTACATTTTTGCCATCAACCAAGACTGTACCACAAGTTGGTCAAGCTCAATTTAGAGAGCATGCTAATGAAACCTTAGGCTATGGCTATTTAAAATAACTACCGATCACAACTTGGCTATCATCTCTTTCCTTACGCAATCCTCCCATTCGCCGCTCCATTTTACGTCATATGAAATTCACTAGGTGTACAATTTTTAGTTTTAATTTTTCTAGATCAATCGTGCTGGAATGGCCGATCTAGCAGCCGCGTGGCTGCGAAACTCCCGCAACTTGTACTTGCCTTCACTCTTAAGAACTAATATTGCAGAAAGTTGGGAATCATATGCGTTTAACCACCCCTCCCCACACTTTTCATGTCTGACCTGAGGAAAATCGTTAATCGAAAGGTAGCGTAAGTTTGATTCGCTAGATTTTAACACTCAACCAATTTGTATTTACCAACTATAGGCAAAAATTAAGACTCAAACCGACTAGCAGCTTGTTTTCATACCACTTATTTGTGTTGCATTGTCGAGTTCAGCAACCAATTTGAACAACTGAAATGTCTTCACCCATCAATCGTATAAAAATTTGTTATTTTTTTCTTTAACAAATGTGCTTCTCTACGTCTTCAGGACAACGGTCGCGGATTTCTACTAAGGTCCTGCTCAGTTGAGGTGTGGATTAGTCGAAATGTCACGCATGCGAGCTTTACTAAAGGCGTGATAGATATAAAAAAGCGCAATATCATGGCACACTGGAGTCAATGCATCATCAATTTGCTCAAATCTATAGGTAAAACACCTACAATAAAGAAGAATGTTCGCGTCCCTCTATTTATTATCTGGCTCCATTGATGGCGCAATCTCCTTTATTGTCTACCATGTTAGTTCGCATTAATATCACGTTGCTGCATTGCGCGACCACTTCGAAACGCGCTTTCCTCTAAATAGTGTGAGTAGCTTTTCTGCTTCTTGAATCGACATATGCATTCCAATAAGCAAACCATGCGTTTGCCACACGTAAACAACTGCACAAGTGAATACCGCGAACGTATTCATGCAAGGTGTAGTGAAAAATTACATTTGGATCAGACTCGAATGTTCTTCGAAGTGGCTTACAGACTACTGAACGCCATTAACATTTGAGCAGTATGTTCTGCAAAAAAATTGAACAAAGCATAGGCAGCTGCTTCAAGTAATTGCAATCGTACATTTCTGCATATATTCAACCTGCAATCCTCCAGTTTTATATCCCGTTTGGCATGCTGGACTCATAAAATAAATGGCGTGACGGCAATTCTTCAGCTTCGGTTTCTTCATCGTTTTGGTTCTGCAACACAATTGTAGGTTTGGTCTATGTCAGGACGTTGATAAATGGTAAGCATACATTCCGAATCACTCCATTAACATTGCAGAGATATTATATATAGTCATATAGGACAAGTTGAGTGTGACACCGATGAAGGACTTGCGCGGCCAGTTTGGTGGTAGGAAAGGTAAGATAATGCCTCTTCCTTTGCAACTTTGAGGGCAATTGTTGATATGAGCCCGTTTTTATATCAGCAATGGGACTCGAAGACCCCTTTTTAAATGAACAGCACACCCACGCACGTCTCGGCTGTGGGAGCTGAGGTTGCCTTACAGGGTAGGGTTTGATAGCCTCCACACAATCTTAGTCATGCCGTATCATTGGCGTCCTCGCCTACGCCAGTAGCAAGGTCAACTAAGGAATAAGTTCGCCATTCACACAATAATCAGCCAATTTATGCACTACCTCATTGTGAGGTAGCATTCCCTTCCCACTCATTCTCTGAAGTAAAATTAAAGTGACCCACTAATGGATACGGGATGGAGGACAGTGACAGCGAATCCGCAAAAAACCTCCAACACCTGTAATTGTTCTCAACTTCACATCATAAAATGAAAAATACCTCCGTTGACCTTACTTTTGCATTCTCCTCCCCAATGTCGAGCTGGACAAAGATAGCGACATCCTGCAAAGCGCTTTAAGGAAGTGAGCAGTTCTTGCTACTGTCAAGCAGCTGTCAAGATGCAAACCTATCTAGCTTGATAGATTAAAATTAGCTATTGGCAGTAGATAACAACCATCTGGGTGACCGATTGCATTTTGCAGCGTATTAATCGGAAATTCTTGATCAATGCCAACCAGTCATGGCTTAGTAGCAAACCCTTCATTTTAAATGATTTATCAGCTGCAATGCTGGAATGAGGAACCTACCGCTAGCAATGAACTACAATTCTCAGTCAGTATGCCTGTTTTCTAAATCAATTGTGTTGATACAATTCCCTAAAATACCACGCAGATGACATCATTGTTATTCTCCTCTATTTGAAACATAAAGCCTATCCAAAGTGGCTACTTTTTGGCTACCCTCAGGAATGTTATTAGAGTGCTATCACAATAAACATTTTCAGGTTATGGAAGCGCTCAAAAGGCAGCATCGTGCTCAACGCTGTAAACATTCAAGCAGAAAAGACGAAAAGGCACTTAAAACTGCTAAAACATCCAGCACTTTATTTTATTCGCAACGTTAATTTATAGCCCCCTTAGAAGCAAAATATCACTAAGGCGGGTCTCAAAATGGACCGCCACCTCGATAATACTCGTTCCGCTTCCAAATGGAGACAAGACAGGCCCATCTAAATATCTCCATCCAATTCAGATAACCAAGTTCGTCCTCGTACAGGCACCACAATCGCCAATTCGTCGAAATGGCTGCTAATGGGGAGTCCCTAGAGCTGCCGAGGTCGCGATAAAACTCCTCGACCTGTTTCAACGCACGCGTTTTGCCCTCTTTTGCATTCACTGCAACTACCACAATCAGTGTTTGGTTCATCAGCAGGCTCCTTGCAATCGTCTTCAGTGTTATCCAAATATTCTGCTTATCTATGCACTTTTGGTAATCCACAAAGTAGAGAACACAGTTGGCTCTCCTGATCTTTGTTTTGTCTGCCGCGAGTAGATCGTCAGAATATGACGATATTCCGGGAAACTGTGACCCAATACAAGACGACAGAAATGAGGTTTCGACTGAAACCTCAGTCAAGCCTCGCCTTTTTATTATGGGTAGGCGTAAGATGGCCTTCTGATGTTGGTTTTGCAATGGCACAAACACATCACTACTTCTATCCACTACGTGTACATAAGGCTCAAGTCCGTGCAAATCTCCCACAGTCAACGGCTTTACGCTCGCCGTCGGAGAGATAATGAGGCATGAAAGGGGTTCCAATGCACGTATGGAAACATGGGCGAAGGAGCGACGAAACCACAGACGATTTTGTTCCTTGTAATATAGGTTAGCTCGAAGAACAGTTATGTGGGCAGCAGCTGAGTTCTCTGGCCATAATGCATCACAGAGTTGCTTATCGAACCATGTGAAATGACCGATGTGTTCATAAAAAGCTTGGTGACTAATCTTCTTAGAAAATATAGAGCTCAATCCTGGAATAACTTTACTAAAACTCAAGCGATCAGCCTCATTGAGGAAACTGAAAATTCTTGCCAGTACTTCAAAAGGAAGATCACAAATGCTTGGCACTTGTTCCTAAAAGAAATAAATGCCTTATGTGATGCACCGCAATGGAGACAGAGGCTAAAAGGGAGATCGCAAATGACTCACTCTGGTTGCCATGGTAAATGCCTGCTAGACCGCACAACTCCTAGCCCGCTCCGTGAGGGATTTGAAATGACCGCATATCTGGTATACTGGATGAGCACAGTCAGTCAAACGATACCTCGAATTTGATTTGCGAGGAAAGTGATAGATTGTGTTTCCATAAAAATATAAAGCAATGGGTTTCAGTACAGTCAAGAAAAACAAAGATGGCGTTTGTTTTAGGTAACTAAATTTGTTTGAATGCAGCGCGGTAGGGGTCTCCTCCAGTCGGACGTGCTTGGATAATATATCAAAAATGCGCGCACATGCCGATTATTAGTCGGTCGTAGATGCGTATTTCAAAGGTTAGCCTATTTAAAATGCTAAACCACAATTCGCTAAAGTAGAACAATGTTGTACAGCATTTGTAGCAAAAAATGTCATCTCGTTCCCGGGTTTTATGATAAAACATTTACTACTTGTCAAAATAGTGTCCGCTATTGTTGTGATCGCCTTCCAACTCGAATGGCGTTGTTACTCAGAGATAATTGTCACAGTGTAGTCTTAATCTGGGGTCGCAACGGCGATGACATCATAATCTATGCATGGTTGTTTGAGTCGGTGAAAATGAAGGTGCGTTAGTTGAAGAGAGCCATTTTCACTGCTCGATCCTAAAGTGGAAGGAAGGCGCAGTCAGCAATCATTCCTGGGCGTGCGATTCCCTCCACAATAACTGTTGGAATAATGCTCTTGTCATTTAGGTCAAGCGCATGGGATTATTTGGTAATGAAATATTTGGGCATGCTCATATGTCAAGATAAATAGGAAAGAATGTCATGTATTCTAATAGTCACAGCATCATTCAGGCTGAGATAAAGGCTTTCATAAAGGTTGCGTTTTTTCATATGAAATTTTAGTAGCAGGGAATGCGTTTCGGCAAGGAAGTAATGAGATTTTGGGAATGACATCTGGCACGGGCACTTTCGAACCGCTTCCAATGACTGATGTGCCAATTTTACTAGCTCGAAAGACCCTCGATTTGGATGTTTCCATTCCCAACTAAGAACCGTCATGCTGATATTTCGAAATCAGGTTTTGTGAGTAGGCACAGAATAAATGCCCCGTGTAGATGGTGATCTGCACTACAGTCAACTGACTGAGGGCACCCCGTTCCTTACGATATTTATCAGAAGCTAATAAATTTATTACTGACTTTACTAATACAAAATGTTAAACGGAATGTTTTTGGATTCCAAAGGGATAATGAGAGAAATCGTCTGACCCCGCAAATTCTACGCATAGTTAACAGATTCTACGTATTCTTTCAAGAAGAGTCTGCTAGATATCTCATGTAGTATCACGCCTTGTTAAAAATTAAAGTTAGAAGTCCTGCCAGATGGTTGGAACGATGCGGCATCTATAGTCTAAAGGAATCTTTGCAAAAGTTGCAAAACCCATGCAAACCGTAATGCCCTTTATTGAAGCAACATTAACAAACTTGCCAAATAACTCCCTGGAATGTAGATAGCTACACCAATGACACTTTCTCAGTAGACTTGAGAGGCGTTAGAGAGAGCAAAACATCCCCCTTGTGGTGATAACATTGGCCATCTTCGGACAATTACTGGAAATTATTTATTTTCCTAGTAAGGTATTTACTAGTAAGAGCAGCGTTTTAGTAGCCTTTTTGTGAGCTGATACAGACATTAGCGAAACCACTCTATTCGGTCAGGTAATGGAGCTGAAATGGAACAGCAGTTATGAGAAGGGTTACGCAGCAGGGTGCGGTGGAGAAGTTAAGGAGTCGTTCTCCAGACGAATCTCGGAGCGGTGTTGGAGACTCGAGGTCAGTGGTGTCGTGCTCTGATACGGCGGTAGCTGGGTGTCCAACGCCCTCGGGTAGAGATTAGTGTCTGCTACATTTATTAATGCCAAAAATATCTAATATAATGCATTGACCAATTCAACCAGCTGATCACGCATTCAAGCATGGAAATAAAAAGGAACTTCTCGCCATTTATGACCGGTGTCATGGTATCAGCGCCTACTGCCAATCATTTTTAAAATTACGGCAGTGAAAACCAAACAACTTGCTACTGATCCATTGAATGCGCCAGTATTCACGGAGGAATTTGCGAATAGAACCAAAATCTGCAGCTACGCACTGTAAACTCGTGCACATTTTAAGAAGAGAACCACCCATCCAAGCTGATACAGGCACCATAACTATGGGCACAAGCCATCTTGACCATTGTTACCTGACCCACACAACGTGCGATAGCGTTGGAGGGGATCTCAGGGAATGTCCAATCACCTGATCTATCGTGATGTTGCATCGATCGGCTTGCATGTGACCAGTCCTTCACCAATCAGCGTGACCAATTTTGGAAGATGGCAAAAGAAAGCCAGAGAAATGAATCCACAAAAAATGATAGCAGTGAAACTCTACTCAGCCATGCATCGTACTTTTGACCGAGGCAAAGGTGCACTGAGAAGGGAAAGAGAAGAAATATCCCCTGGAGTGCTCCACAAAAATGGGGTCTGAGGCGCCAAGGTGACCCCAGTGAATTCGATGGTGAAGTTGTGAAAACTAGCTGCTGTACTTGCAAACAATGACAATCGAGAAGAGAAGACTGAAAATGATTTGAAAGAATGTTAGGGGCGTGGAAACTCATGGCAAAGAAGACACTGCAGTCAATTTTATAAAATCTTCCCAACACAAACCTTTGGTACTATCATCCTTATAGTTGCGCTGAAATTTATGCAAAGAATCTGTTTTGAGAAGAGCTGCTTGCTTGTTACGTGACTAGAACTACTGTTAAGAGGAAAAGAGATGGCGAACACCACTTAGAGTTAAACCGCGTGATACAGTACTGCGACTAGTAAACGCCTCCCGCAGAGGTGCGCATGTGCGGTGGCAGTAGTGTGAGGCCTTCCTTCGTCGTCTTCTCATCACCATCACTGCCACAATAAGCCTCAGTGTGCGGTAGATACTGGTTGTTGAGGATGATTGACGTGTCATTCGAAAGCACGCAATGCAGCGCCACATCCAACATCGGCCATTGGGCTAAATAAAATAAGTAGTGGATACCTGAAGTCAAGATGCACATGTGTGGTGATAGCGTGAGGCCTTCATGTCGTCTTCTTATTACTACTACTGCAATAGGTTTCACCGCTGGAAGATTACTTTTCGACGATTGTCCTTTTAATTAAAACCAAGCAAAGCATCATCGCTTCGAATCCCCACTGATGAGCTAAGTGTTCCTGTTAAGCAGTCGAATGTATAATTGCTGATATTGTAATCAGTATCAAGCAAAAAATTTTACTTGCATTTATCGGCAGGGTTGGCATTTTTGGAGGTGCTGCGTGTCTTCTCGTTTTGATTTTGCATCAGTTATTTTTGAAGTACATGTCGATTATTATTTTGTGGTCGGTTTTGATTCGCTTGTCGATTCTTTGGATGCCTCTCATGGATCTCAGTAGGTGCCACTTTCAAACGGCTTTTACTCGAGTCGGCTTGTGGCGGAAAACAGAGCGATCAAAGTCTTTCACGCGGGAGATGACGACTACGAGTAGAAGTAGGGGAGGAGTCGAACATTCTGTGACGCCTTGCCCTTGACAGTGTGCATGTGCACGCAGGTTTGTTTGTGAGTGCGAAGGCGAGTTAGGCTGTGAAGATGATGGTAAAATTTCCAGCAAGCTGCTGAAATCACCAGTATTTGTGAGACGTGTAGGCTTGCCTGTCCAAGCTGTACTTGAAAGTATTCTGCCTTAACTGTAATGAGCCATTCATAGGTTTTTTATTGTATTCTTGAATATCGCCACCTGCGTCCTCTCGCATGAAAAATGATTGATTATTTTAGTAGAAATTGAGAATTGCTTAAAAAGACAATAAGCTAGCTATTCACTCTTAAAGCGACTAGACAGTCTTAATTTTTAGAACTTAAAACTGTTGCCCGTTTCTGATCATTTATCTTCCATTGAACAAAAGGGAAGGGATAGTGGAGATCACAAAGGGCAGAAACTGCTAGGTCTAACAAAAGCAAGTAATTTGCAATAAGAATGAAATTGAATTGCGGTATGCATGGTAGCGTCGAGTGCTGTGACACGTAGCATGTCTCGCGTTGTCGTGATTGAATTCTTTCGCCATGACACGTCCAGAATCGATGAATACCACTTGCTACGTGAAACGTGCTGCATGGTCAACTGTAGAGCCATGAAGGTTAGCCAATCAAACGCAAATTATTTTTTTTTTTTCATTTGGGGATTCGCAAGTGAAATCATTTGCCCTTACACCCCTCAACCTTGGCCAATTACGCTCCACAACAGAGATTTGTCGACAACAAGCTCTCTTTCTAGGCTTACAAACTTTGCGTACTGCACGCAACTGGAAGTCAGTTCATGATCAAAGGAACTTCCGATGCTAATCTTTGAGCAAACAAAATATTCATCATAAGCAGTTTTAATGTTTAGCATTTTTGCAAGCTTCCACATTTAATGGGACGAAGTTATAGACAAATGGATTGACTGGAATCGATAACGTTTTAAATAGCGTAAGGCGACTGTTAGGCACGCACAAAAGGCTTTTTGGAGATCTCTCTGTATGGAGAAACCGTAGCCGCAGTTTGACATTAATAATTTGCTCGACAGTGTTTTCCTTGTTCACTAACTTCAAACGCGATAACTCTGTACCGATGGCAGATCTCAGTTCTTTCGCCCGGGTAAAGAATTCTTGACAGGGATCAAAATGAAAGGCCTTCTCAGCTCGAAGAAAATTAAATGATGCCTACTTCGTAACCTTGAGAATGTAATACAACTCGAGCAGATTTTGTTTGATGACAAATCTTGTTAGTTTATAGTGCATCGAATCGCAGGAACTCTTGGAGGCATTGCACATGTCCACATTGGATATCAGTGGTGTTCATTACATGTGGTGCCACAGCTAGGATAGACAAAAAGCAGTGATATTTATTAAAGCTGACCACTCATAACTATCGGTATAAAGCTGCCTATCATCAAGACTAGCTTTGATTGCCGCTGCTTTAATGTCTCCCAAAATTAACTTGTTTCCTCCCATCCCAGCCATCCTAAGTGAAAAGCAGACAAGAAATTGATGGTATTTCATTACGATTCTATCCACTCTTATCAAGGATCTGCTTCGACACCTGAAATCGGGTGTGTGCTAAAAAGTTGATGGAGTCGCTAGCTACTATATGCAAAGCTGGAGATGTTAAAGAAACTATGTTCATTGCGATGCGCACTTTTCATTTTGCTGATCTCATGGTTGAGGATGCATTCGCAGAAGGGCCGTTATGGAACGCGTTCATCGGCTGAGGCTTAAAAACACAGCCTTTACGTATGAAAAACAGCTAAGCACATTGAATAGAGTGCTGGACGTAGTGCAAAACAAACTCACGTGTTTTTTGAAATTCCTATACACTGGCTCAGTTCTTAAAGTGAAGCATTGAACCATCGCGCTTAATGTTAAGAAACCTTTGGTTGAAAAATGCGCTAAGCATTGGATTTTATGCAGAGGTTAACTTAATAAAGTACTCTGAAACGAGACTGTAAAGTCATAAATTGTAAAATTATCGCTAGTAATTTAAAGGAGTGCGGCTAATATGAGGACAAGAATTTGCGAGAAATTAAGACCTTTTATCCGTGTAATGTAAAAATTAGTCTCCTTTAGCCATTGTCAACCTCGTTATGCCTCAAAGTCTCCTACTCTTCTGGGCCGGCAAAAGAATAAAGCAAGCTGTAGCAAGGAGATTTTCATCGTTAGGTATTCTATAAAAGCGCTGTAGTTAGGTTTTAATCTCCCAGTTGACGCATTTTGTAAACACGTGAAGAGATAGAGATTTCGCCTTAAGCAAACCCTTTCAAATAATTTGGCTCACGATTACGCGCCTCAAACTGACAGCACATCGCGCGGTACTAAAATCACCCAAAATCAACCTCGAACCGATGACTTCAATCAGGCGACTTTTACAGGGTTGGAGATGGAAACAAAAGTCTGGTGTGCTTGCCCTACCGGCACCATTCGAAGTCTCAGTAAAAGAACATTGATGCGATTACACACATCAATGTTGTCTGCGGTCCTCTCCACTACAATTGTCCTCACTTTCTCACCATCCCGCCAGCTTTTGCCATCACATCACTAACTGCACAAAAACAAAGAAGAATCTGTATGAAGGCTCAATGAGGTCACTTTGTTTCATTTCCACTTTTAGAAAAAGGGACGAAGAAGAACATTACCACAAAGGGAGATCCTATGCAATGGGTTTCGGTAATCTGTCTAAGGAACTTTGCCCGGTTTTCTGTATTTTTATTTAGCTTCTTTTGTATTTTATGCTGCCCAAACAAGCGGTTGCGCTTTATTTAACAAAACACAACCCATAGAGGAGGACTTTATAAAATTTTGCATTGAATTGAGCAAACCGCGGTCAAGCACTCTATGGGATTGTGAAATCTTAACCAACAACTTAGTTGGACCCTGATTTGTATTGGTGTTTTGCTGAGAATGTCGAAATACGGTACTGGACAGTGGTGGTAAAGAAGAGACAGCTGTATAATCCTTATGCTCTTTTGAGTGTCCCATCGGGCCTAAAATAGGGCAAGCAAGGGAAAGCTTGCAACAGCCGAGTAGTATCGAATGTCTGGAAGAAAAGAGGACCTTAGCATCCTGATCGCCGAATCCGTATCGCTTCTTATTGACCGCAATCAATCAATTTGTGTCAAGCAAGTCGTCCTGTTTGTTGAAAGAGCATAAAGGACTAAGTAGAGAGGATAAACCGATAACATGCTGCTCACAAAGTTGCAAATTATTGCTCTTTATATTCATCCATCATGTTTAGAACAGGTTCAATACTGCATGTTTATGCACTTATTGTTGCAAAAAGGTAGAAAAATACATTATTTTGATGATTATGGCACCTATCTTGATAGCTTTCCTTCCTTTTCTGGCTACTCCGAGGCCAAACAGCCTGGGTCCATTGTAGCATATTTGTTACTTTGGGATTAATTAGAAACAGCAAAGATATAAAAAGAGCAAGGTGCCATGCACCTGCCTGCTTCAAGACAATTAGGTTTCTTCTGCTGCACGAGGTTGTAAATGCAGCCTTACCTGTCCATCCCACCATTGTCTTCTGACCTCTTCGAGAAAGTGCGGGGATACTACATTGGTGGTAGCGAAAAGCGAATCCCATCTTGAATATTATCCATCCGGATTTTTACTGTTAAGGCGGAAGGAGCACGTGTTACAAATGGTGACCACTGACGACCCACGACATAGTGACTGCAAACGACTTCGTCTACTTTCGGCAGCTATGCAATATTCATATTCTGCCTGCAGGCTATTAACAACTGAGGTTTAACTAGTCGTAAAACGTGATTTAGATTTTGCTATCGAGTTTCTTCACCACGCCTGCATGAAGACATCGATACTGTGAATGTGGACGAGACCCAACCCCTATTAACAACTATATTAGACTTCATACTCCGTTTCACGAATCCGACTTTAGTTGTACATTCCAGCGTCTATCTGTAGACGCGCGTAATCGTCAGCGAAATTCCACGTTTCTGAACCCAAATCCAAATCGGATGAATTTCTAAATCAACTGAAGCACTATGCTACATAGGTGGCTGTTTGGTAAGCTGTCTCTTCGGTGGCATAACATTCGACAACCGGAACAAATCGCTAGTGGGTGCCTCTAATTCACTTCTGGATACGTTGCGATGACCAACGCGGGCTATTATTTAAGTCTCGATTTAGGTCACGCGCACATGGTTCACCGATTTGTATTGACTTAATGGCTTAAACTCAACGTCAAAAGCCCCAATCCTTTTCTCTAAGCCAAATGCAGATATTCAGCCTGGCTATTGTTGTAGCATCCTAAGACCTTCTTGAAGGCAAAGGAAAGCACAATATCAGGACGGAACATGTATTCAATATACAGAGGGGTAGAGCTATTGGCATGATCCGGAGTCCAGTCCACGCAGGTCAAGTAATATGGCCACCTCTGTCACTGAGACCGAAGCCGGCGGTTCGAACAAACGAAATATTACAATTATATCACCTTTTGTCTTAAAGGATGCGTCAGGATGCCATATTAACAAGCATCGTATCGTTTTCCTTTCCTTTTATTTAAAATTTTTGCTTACGTTATTGCTTAACGAATTAGCATCCTTAATTAAACATTTTTTTCTGTTTTGAATAATAGCAGTTATAATGGCAATTAAGTTACTCTTATAAATTTTAAACACCAACTGTAAACAAATATGCGCCTGCTTTTTACACATTACTATCTTCAAATGGTGTGGAACCCCGCGTCTAATAGAAAGAGCTCGAAAAATTTCAGGATGAGTACGATAAAAGGGAATCTTGGATGCTTTAGAGCGAGCTAAAGGCAACACAAAGTTAAAAATTTGCGAAAGTCAACTCCTCATTATGTTTCTTTCTTAAAGCAAAGTGCCTCTAAATTATTTTCTGATCAGTGCTTGTAACTGATGTCTGACATTAATCGATCCCCAATGCTGCTGCTGAGCCGAAAGGCAAGAAATCGGAAGCGATGAAATGGCTTCCAACACGATTGGGACGATTTGAGTAATTACAATACTACTTTAAAGCCGTGTTAAACTAGCGCAGAGAGTGTGGCAATTAACGTCATTCCGATTACAAATTTCGGTGGCGGAGGTAATCGCAGAAGCCACAAGGTTTGTGACCAGTCACACTTTCCTCCACAATGCGTTCTAGATTGTAAGGTCTCAAAATGTAACGAAATGACAAGTCGTTTCGGAGCCGAAAATGATGAACTTAACGAAATTAATCACAGCCCTAGGATACAATGCGACGTCATGTAATTCTTTGTTTCTGCTAATGACAACTTGTTCTCTTCCGCGTCTCCTTTTTAGCCACACTATTTTCTCATCGGTCAGTTGTCCAAGCAGCCAGAACAATTGAACAATCACCACCCGTCGAAACACATGGTTAAAGTGTAAATTTCTATTCCTCCCACACCCCACGTAACTTGCATTCAATCTCTCTTTCCAACCGGTAACAACATACTGTCACACGCAATGTAGTGAAGAGTCTTTGAACACGTGTCAGAACTGTTATCATGCCATGTAAGCCTGCCGTGCTTAAGATTACCAATTACAACCTTTGGTCTCGATTCGAATTGACTGCATAAAAGAGACAAGGTCAACCCTTAATTCAAACCTAAATTAATATTCCTGATTTTGTGTAAACGCCAAGACATTCGACTGATAACCGCTAGAAGTTACTAGTTCTCACCACATCAACGAAAATTGGAGGCTACGAATTAAAATGTGTGCAGGCATAGATTAAAAAGAGGTTTTCCTCGGTCTGTAAAATTTGAATCACTTTGTGAGAAGAACATCCCTTTCTCCTAGTGTCAGACCCAGCCCAGGTGTGTGACCGTTTGTGGATGTTTGGCCCAAGGTGACCTAATGACCGAAGCCTTCTCGTTCTCACCTTACACCCGTCCTCTGTAAACAATCCACAAATGTGTGTTTCTTTGGTCCATTCAAAGCTGCGTCATTTTTTCCTAGCTGATTATCAGAACAGAACTCACCCAGTGAATCACGGTCTATTTATTTTACCCGACCCCGCAGACTAATCGATTGGTAATCTAAAGCTTTTCATCTTTTCACTCTCTAACAGAGGGTCTCATTAAACAGCAACACCAGCAGCAGCAACAACAACAACAGGAAGGCACGAAAACCGACCAACCAGAGACGAGTAACACTCTGGCTCTATGTCCACAGTGTCCGTTCACATCCAGATCATCGAGTGAGGTGGATGAGCACATGATAAGTGTGCATAGGGCGACATTGCCGTCAGAAGGGAACCAGGCAGCTGAATATACTGAGTGAACGCTCGTCCTCCATCTCCTACCATCGAATCATCTCCCCAATCGAGTACTCTACTTTCTCTCGCTCGTGCCTCCCCTGAAGCCAGATCGATTGCCTTTCCAGCGATAGAGAATCTAAGCACCCTTCTGAACAGCTGGAACGGGGTGGTAAGTTGAGTGGCCTTTGAACTTTGCCTTAGCCATGAGACTTGCCCTTAATGACCATGAAGACCGAGTAGAGTGTATAGCCATTGCTTTTTTCTCACCTACATACACAAGCAGTGGCTTTTCACAAGTGCGATACTACTAGCAAGTAATAGTGAGAGGTGTTGACGATCTCACAATGATCCCAAATTAGAATGCACATCGCAATAAATCTGTGCATGCGATATGGGCGGTCAATGAACTATCTACCATTAATAAGCATTTGGCACTCACCACAAACTCATGATACACTAACCGGACACCAGCACAATCAATTCATCCAGTATCAACAAGCAACGGCGAATGCAAAGGCTTGAGTAAAGAATGATGGAAGCTGATAGGGGGTAGAGCCAAAGTTAAGAAGAACGAAGCAGAGGCAAATGATTCTTGAGTTGTATGCAACAAAAATATATTATGAATTACATACATATGCAAAGGTATAGAGAGTTAAGCTTAACGGCTGAATAAACAGACTCAAAAATCCTTGTAACTCTCAAGCACGCATTTAACATATGCAGAAGAGAAAGGTGTCAAATCAAGAGAAAGAGTTATCGTGGTCACCCTTTTCGGAAATGCAGCCTTGTCTAGGTTCTCTCATCCCTGTCAGGGGGTATCACTTTCAGGACTATCATCAGAATCCTCTAGTACGTCTCTCTTGCATTCCTCAAAGCACTTGCCTAGTTTTGGATTAATTCCTTTGGCTGCCTTTACGAGGTTATCCACCATCTCTATGATCTTCTCCTTTGAAATCTTTTGCTTACTCGCCTCCATCAATAAGTTTTCGCGAGCTCCTTCTCAACTGCGTTGAATTTCTTCAGATAAATTATTAAATCATCTGTGTATCTCGAATTTACACAAATGCATTTTGCCTCATGATGTTGCTGCACCGCCTGTTCTTGTGCCCGCACATTGTGATAACTTCAGGTGATCTGTTTGTGCACTTTTATAACCTAGGCTCGTTTCTTTGACGTTAAAGTCATTCATTTTCACGCTATCTTAAAAACCTACTTGCAAGTTGAAGTTGACAGTCACCGTACAGAAGTGAATGGTTCTAGGGAAATTGAGATTGTAATGCAAACAAGAAATTTCTATCTGCGTGCTCGATATTGAACGCGATTGCTACTTTTAAGCCTAACGTCACCTCAAAGCATGGAATCGCTTTAGGATTTGACCGCTTTCCTGTCTGACAGGAATAGGCAAATAGAAGCATTGTTGTTTATGATGGTTTCTTTTCTCCAATTATCATGCGAATTTCGTCTTTGTGCCCGATCGAAGACATGCTCTTGTATGGGGCCATTTTATAGTAAAGAGCTATATAAAGGGAGCATTTGTTGATGCAATGAGATTAAGCACTTATAATGCACCCTTGATTCGCAAACGGTAAAAATGTGACGTACTTTGGGTTGCAGAATCAGGTCCCTCCAAGACGGGCAAGAGGATAGCTGTGGTTGTCACAATGATCTTTTCGTAGACATAGGCATTCCCATATGTTCCATACTAAGATAAAAAGTGGCATAAACATCTGCACGCTTTATTACTTTTCCGAACAATGGAAAGAGATATTAAATTTCGTAACTCATGCAAGCCCCATCCTGGTCTGCGGCCTCAAGTATCTCGAGAAATTCGCTACTTTCTCCATTGGAACCACTTGTTCTGCTTGAACACCTGAGGAATTATAGACTGATCTCCCCTTGTGGTGTTCAGTAAAGCTTTGCTCATCTCCTTGATTTGTAATACGCACAGTAATGCACAAGAATGCGATTGTTGGCGCATTGCGATAGAATCATTTAATCCGGTTTTAATCTTGGTGTTACCCCACGGAGATAGAATGAATCACATAGAACCGGTATTAAGAACTGATGCCCTACATGTGCAAGGAGTGAAAGGCAACACCCTACGGGCGCGTTAAAATTGACCTTAGTGTGGGTCAACTTTGGATGTTTCCAAAGATAGTATTTCATGCTGTTTCACTGGCCAATAATAGTTTTTGTGGGTGAAATAATTGTACATAGTAGAAAGCATTTGGTTCTCGAGACATGTGTGTCATCCAAAAATCATGGCAACTGATGCCTGCTAAGTCCCATCGAAGGGATTCCTTAGCTCTTTTGCACAGAATCTTAGTTAAGCATCTATTTCAACATACTGCTACACATACTGATGCATATAAGTGATAAGAAGACAATGACTTTGGCTATTAATACTGGGTTGTCATCAAGCCTTCCCTTCTTAGTTATATCCTGTCTTCAAGGGTGCGTTCACCGCCAGCCAGCCTCGACCAACCGCGAAAGCGTGCATAAGCTATATTAGTGTTCTATTTATGGTGTCTATCGTCCCACAATTTGACAACTCTTACCAATACCGACCCGCCACTCTGCCTTGCGAAGGTGCTATTCTACGCAAAATATGGGCGTGATGTTGAGAGTAACAGGAAATTAAGAATATTAACAACGAGATTCAAAGCAGCATCCTTTTAGACAATTAACGAAAGCTACATGGCTACACTGTCAGAGGCTGATGCATCTTTTGCTATTGCGCCTCGTTCAGTGCCTTCCAGCCACATCTACTGCAAGATATAAATCAATGCACGCAGGCAGACATACTTTTCCACCTTAAAATTTAAGCCAAAATCCTCATATGATTCTCTTTTGGCCACCCGACCCTCATGCCAACTCACCTTTTGCACAAGCCGCTAACGAAAGATAAGCGCAGGCACCCGAGTGAGGTTTCTTAAAAGGATTACCGAATCCCGTTGCCTGGCAACCCTTTGTAGCAATGCTCCTCTTCATCTCTCCTTCGGATACGTAAGAATGAAATGAAGCGACTTATTCGAGCCTTCATACAGATTCTTCTCTGTTGCCGATATGATGGCAACAGGAGGTCCAGTGTTTGCCTTCCACAGCTTAGCCAAGATGGTGAGAAGGGTGAGGAAAATTGTAATGTATTGATGTTCTTTCGCTGAGAATTCAAATAGTAGTCATGGCAAAGTACACACATCAGGTTTTTATTTCCATCTTCAACCTCGAGAATATCGCCTAATTAAAGTTGTTGGTTCAAGGTTGTAATTGTGCAATTTTGGCGTTGCTTGATGTGCTGTCAGTGTGGTGCGCGAGGCCATGATCAAAATGATCAATAAGTTTTGCTTTCGGCAAAGTCTCTACCTCTCTACGTGTGCAGATTGCATCAAACGGGAGATTCAACCCTAATCTGATCGCTTTTATGGATCGCTGAGAGATGAAATCGCCTTTTAATCGCTTACTTTATTCTACTGCCTGATAATAGCTAAACGAGAACAACAATCCTCACGAAATTCAGTTATATGTTGACCGCATTCCTTAAACTTACTAACAAGCATTTGCGGTCCAGGATCCTATAATCTCATTTCGGACTAGTTAATTATGTTACACAAAATCGTAATTTTCGCATGGACCAATTGTGCTGTTCAACCCGTTTCTCTCTCTATGAATTTGAGACTTCGAGAGACGTAGTTAGTTTCTTCCTAGTAAAAAGTAGGTCATTGTACCAGAACTCCGCCAGACACTTAATGCCGTTCTATGCCATATTCAGTATCCCAAGTTATATACTTAGCATCTATGCACACGTGGATTAACAGGTCGTGAAAGCAATGAATGCAATTTGCAGCTGATGAATGCGTTCCAGATCGACCCCTCCAAGAATGCACCCTCTAACATGAGATTAGCAAAATAAAATAGTACATGCTGAATTTAACATTACTGTTACTGAATACAGAGTTATCCGCCACTGGATCATCAACTTTTAAATATGCATGTGACCATAGATGTCAAAGCAGATCCTTGTTGAGGGTGGGATAGAGAAAGGTCAATTGATATTATAGAAAATATAGTAAACAAAAGTTTGAGCTAGTCTTGACAATAGATATCTTTGTGATTACAGCTAGGCTTGATCGGCTTTTTTTCTACCAGAGCTAAGGCACTACAAATAATGCATGTCATTAACCATTGATTTCACTCCATAAAACCTCTTATATGAAAAGTTTTCCAACCATTTGACTTTTCAAACACACCGACTTACATGTGGAAGATTAGGAGCGACGCTTGAATTGCATATTCCGAGAGATTTCAATTACCTTTACTACTTAATGGGACACCGAAGGAAACCATAATGTCCAATTTGGTGCAATGTGGTGGTTTTGACCATTATTCTTGGTAGAATATAGAGGCACTTAAAGAAAAGCAGCAGTCTCTGGGCCACCTGCTTTTCAGATACAGGCAACGTGACATCATCAGCCAATGCGTGATGGAGAGCATTTCATCTTTCAAGACCTTGGGCGTTCCGCTCCTCTCAAATCAGGAGTGAGCAGGGTGTATAATAATCAACAAATAGGAATTGAGGATGTTGTTATTTGTTACATCAACTAAATGACCTCCCTCTGGCTTGGGCAATTGACTACAAGGACCCTCATTGAAGACGCCGGTGTTTCAAAAACACGTAGAGATATTTTAAATATAATTAGCTTTGAATATCAGGTCGGCAGACCAAGTTGACCATCTTCTATGGGAAGCAATTAGATACCTTGATGCGAAAAGTGATATTATTTTAAAAAAAATATTATGCATGCTTGTTTTCATGCCCTAGCTAGTTTTGCATTTGTCATCTAATTGCTTACACTTGAAATAGAGTATGGAATGCTAACGCTGCCTTGCAACGCAAAGAGGGTGTTTCGAAACGGGCAGATTGAGAGTAGAAATGGTAATTTACTTCAGTCTACTGTTTACCGAAATGCAACTGCTGTCATTTCTTGGTCGATACTTAGTACTCCAGCTAAAAAGTGTAGACAACTCGACATTTCAGGACAGCAATTTGACTAAAAGGCTTAATTTGCATGCTATTTTCTACAAGCCACTTTACTCGTTGCTCAAGTGAATTCTGGCATCAAGTTGCCTGCAAAATGATCTTCGAATTGACGCATAAAATGGAGAATGCAAATTAGTAGTGCCATTCTCAGAAAATGTTATTCGCATTAAAACACTACAATGTGGGCGAAATTAAATTACCCACACATTTCAATGCAAAATTGGATCGACCTGCATATATGCACTTGAAAATCCTTTGTATTAATGCTGATAAATCCAACGCTTAAATCCTTGAAGTTGATAATAGTGAAAACTGGTTTAATTATTGACGTCGCTCAAAATATTTAAGCTGCTAATTAGTAAATAGTGACGTTGACACAATCTTTGATGTGCAGGTGCCTTCCACATTTCTACTGTAGGGATTGATGTGCATTTTAAGACCGCATCAACTCTTACTGATTGCACCACAGATGACAATGCCGGGTTTTGGAATTCACAGACTTGCGAAAAAACACTAAGGTGCTTTATGCTCTTCTAATGTGTAAAGTGCATGCAAATGCTTGCCATTTTATAAGTTAGAGCCATTTGGAGCAGCAAAGGGTCTTAGGACATCAGATGTGGTGTCTTAACTCTTTGATGACACTTTACTAACCCTCCGAGGCCTGAGATGTAGGATACACTAGATTATCCACAAAATTTGGATCAAAATTCTTGTAAAATACTTTGCGGAAAAGGTGGTCACACTGTGCAATAAATGAATCCCGTTCGAAGGCCCAACGATAAGAAACGGTCTTTCATATGGAAAGGTACCCGTTCCACTCGCAACTTGACTAAAGGATCAAGTTCTCATGCATTGGGTCGCTAGCGTAGGAAATTATTCGCTTGTAAGTTATGGCAAAAGTCAGAAACCACGTTCTTGCACAAAGCTTTAAGACTCTAAGGCACATTGATTGCTATGAGCGACGATTTATCGATGGTAATGGCTAAAGCATATCCCTGAAAGCACAAACTTGTGCTTGTTACAGCCATTTTTGCTTTTAAGACTAGTACGAATAAATTGCTAAGAGTTTTTACAAACGAAGACAATGGCAGGGTCAATCGCAAGCTCATGTAGTACGCAAACCTCTTAGAAATTTTTGCAGTGTGTAGTATGGTCCACGCACGTGTCGATGATCAAGCCTTTTTTGTGTACATGCGAATTCTTCACTCATGCTCTCCCCAAGTTTAACTCTACTTGGCTGTGAAAAGAAGGCATTCGAAGCGGATGCAAACCGCGACTATCAGTCACTGAACTTAATTGGTTCTGACATGCTGAAACATAAAAGTGTTACTAATGTCATTTGAGTAGCATCATTGGAAATAGCAATGCATTGTGAAAGAAACAGCAATAGGAGGAGCGAACAAAGCAGTCGATTAGGGCACTCATCGAGCCCATTTGCTATTAGCAAATTTTGCAGCCACTTATGTCTATGAGGTGCACTTCAATGCAAAGGAATGCTTCTCATTAAGCTACAAAATTATTGAAACCAATAGTCGGGAATTGTCTGCATTATCGCGACTAAATGGAGTGAAGAGAAGCCTGAGAAGAGATCTCAAGCAAGCCACTCCTCCATCGGCGTCGAATGGATTTTAAGGTCCACCGACGATGTTGAAACATTCAAGGTCTAGTTAGTCGTAAGAAGGAAATAGAAGTAAATATGTGGAAGTAATTAAATTCGATTTGCGACCCTCAAACCATGCTCATAAAAAGAATCTTTGCATTAGAGCAGCGTTGATTTGGGACAGCACACCAGCATTTGTTAGTTTAGTCGCCCGAAATCTTACACTGAAGAACTCAGTTTCGTTGGTTGGTTGCTTGGTTGGCTGGCTACTTGTGACTCAAACGCCAAAGATAGAAAACACCTCACGTGGACAGCTAAAATCAAAGAAGACTCTGGGCAGAGGGCGTTATGCGAATCTTTCTACCAACTCCCCACCTTCCTATCAAGCATTAAAGCATGATAAACAGTATAAACACATTTGCCTTTACTGGTTTCAACAGTAGCAATTGTTAAGTATAACAAATAGTAGCAGCAATAACAACAATAATAACGGAAGTATTCAAATTACTAATAGTGAGCAGTAGCAGCAGCATTGACGGCAAAGGGGAGAGGAGGGGAGGGGAGCAAATTTACGTGTCATTTAGTGCACAGACGGGAGGGTACCTTCAACCGCCTCTTCCAAACATCCCACGTCATCGACAATACCGGACAGAGCATGCACCGGTGGATAAGTGGGTGGATGAGTCGTTGAACAGGGCCTCAAACCTGTCTATTAAAGCCATAGATCGGCGAGGGAGGATACAACGAACCTAACAACTGCAAAAACAACACCTTACCAGCCGTATTATAAACAAGCATTCATATAACCTGCCACAAACACACCACCGTTGGTTCGATTTTGTCTACTTGGAAAGTAGAAGATAGTGCTTGCATTTCAATGACCAAGTTAATTGCATAGAGGCTCTACATAAATCCAAAAGAGGAAGGAAACCCCACATGAATAATTCACTTATGCACCTTGACAAAACACATGTTATCCACAGTGAGTTTGCACAAACCGAAAGCTCTAGTGTCTCCACGTGTGACAGAAAGACGAGATTCCTTTTAACAAATGGGTAGACGCCACTAATAACAGATAATGAATGTAAAGAACTTACGAAACTGTTGTTGCGACCCGTTCCTTCGTTTAGCTGATTATCAATAAAGTGATTGCGCGTTTTAATTACCAGTCCGCCAAAGCAATGAGAGGTGGTAGATTGATTCGATCCGTGAAGTCAGAGTTGAGGTCGTGGTACCGGTTCTCGAATGTCTACCAGCTTAGTACCACTCTTTAGCCCCTTTCTCCTTAGTTAATCAGTGCCTGCGAAATCTCTTACTCGTGAGTTCCTTCCTTTTCCCTTTGCATGAAAATTCTGTGGTCGGCACCGTGGACTCTTAACGCATTTCATACGTCACCGACAAGTTGTGATGGCTGAGACCGGAGGTTCTTCGATGGCAAGACCGAGGGAAACGCCTGGATTAGGAGGCGGGCTATTGAATGCCTAAGTGTTTTGATTTACTCTCGACCTTTGGAAATGGGACCATTCTGGGTCGCAACCATCGCCTTTGAGGTAATGTAGGCAACCCGAAGCCTTATTGCGTGCATACCCTAACTCTTAGTCCTTTTTCTTTTTCAAGTTAGCACCGAACTTCTTGCATCATGCTCTATGTAGATAATGTGTCCACGTGGTTTTCGCAAGATGTGAATTGGTGCAGTCTACCTATATTTTCGCTTGCATTTCGAGACATTTTAATGAACAGCGTTGCAATTTGTGACTCTTTTCTCTCTCTGTCATGAGATGTGTTGCATCTGGCGGCCAGAAATGTCAGGCATCACATTGGTAGTAGTGGCACTTCAAGACTCTGTCAACCCGCTGGCATCCTCGCTGTCGACCCCTGGCCCTCTCTATGAGTTATTTTCTTTCCGATCGGTAAAATACCCATGCAACAACTTTGACCACTAGTAGATGTGCAGGTTCGGTTTCATGGGTGACGTAGTGGCTAAACCTAGCCAAGATATATAAGCTGGATGTTGAACATTTGCGCAGGAATTTCATGCATGCTGAGCGTTTTTGTGCAGTAAATGTCCATGGTCTAATGTAAACGCAAAGCCCGTCCTTTGTAGTCGTTGTGTGATCTATTTTCTCCAAAAGTGTGTGATCTGTATCCTCAGAAATGGATAGTGAATTGAAGCGCCCACTCAAGTTGAGTGGGCAAGTAAGATGGTGCCGCCGCTGCTGCTACCACTACTGCACCTTTCTTGCAACCAGGGAGATGACACTGGTAGTGCGACATCTTACTAATGGCGTGCAGTGAGAGGGACCGCCTTCCCCCTTTGCGGCAGCCGCATGATGCCTCTTTGATAAAGGAGTGCGACTTGTATCTTCCAGGGAAGGGGTGGTCAGAGCGGTGCCCTCATGGGGTTGGATGCGTGGGCTATGAGATGAATTTAGCTGCTGCTGCCGCAGTCAGTGAGACAACTTTGGTGAGGCGACTTCTTACTAACGACATGCAGTGAATGGGATTTGTCCACGAATTCGCCTTATTTCAGGCACTTTAGGCTTACAAGCTCCATTCGTCTGTGATGAAGAAGGTGGGAGGGAACACAGCCACATTTGCACCCATGCATGTAGCGCTTTGCCAGTTCTGTGTTTGAATTTTGCGATAGACGGCTTGCATTAATCTTTGATGCAACTAATAAAATCAATCAGTATGATGCGAATTTATATATGCAGCACTGTAACTACCTCGTTACACTTCAATTCAACGTGAGACGTTCGGTTGCAACCATAGCTGCCCATGCAGAGCGAACGCGTTTTATTAAAATAGATAATAGAGGACTGATGCTTGCTAAGAGAATATTATAGATGCTTTGGCGTTGATTAATGTTCTTTCCCCTTTGCTGTGTCGAAAATGGGTTCGCGGACGAAAAGTAGGCTGGCTGCTACGGACATCCATAGATAAGCGTAAAAGCTCTGACTTTAATTCAGATTTGTGTAAGGGCGGACCGGATGGAAGAGGATTCGGTTAGAGTAAGATCTTGCTCCATTCCAATTTGTCCCGTTGTTTTATGTTAGGGCTGACTGGTAACATCAATTTTGGCTCCATCTAGCTAGAAGAGAAGCAGAAAAGGTATCGTGACCTTGAATGCTGCACATATTTCTTTCTGCTATATCTCGGGTAGCGTCGCTTCCTTTATCTATAGCTTTCGACAGAACATGGGGTCGTGATAGATAACCTTGTGTTTAACATTGTCACTCATTCACTTTTCCGTGGCGTATGCACATCCTTTGTTCCCACTTTTGCCAATCTCTACAAGAAGTCAGGCGACACCGCACTTGTTAAATGGGTGCTTAGTTAAACTCAGTTTTTAAATTTGCCTCCAAAACTCCGATTATCGTTTGTCGATATTTCCTCCAACTCCTCATCTTTTTAAATTAAGGTAAGCATGGACAAGAACAAGAGAATTACAAGGAGGCTTGATTCAAAAGAGAGTGGGTTAAAGAATCACTGGGTAGTTAAGAATACGATTTGCGTCAGAAGAACATCACGCGGACATCGAATCAAGGGTCTCGCCAAGCAGGAGCACTCGAGGGAAATGATACTTGATGCTAGACCATGCACTGTAAGTGGGCGCAAGTATTAGCAGTTGGAAATAAACAGAATTTAGAAATGAGAAGAATGAATCGACAGTACAGCACATGCACATGTAACCAATTGTTTGCATGAAAAATGATTTAACGAAACTAATGTGTAAGCAAATTAAATCTGCATTCAGTGCTGATGCATACCAGCTCAGCAACATAAGTCAAGCCTCAGTCATCGTACTACAAGGCTCCATATCCACGATTAAGATCCAGCTCGCGTGTAGACATTGCGAGATGTTATAGAGATAATTTGCTGTTTTAGATAGACGAGGAATGAGTGCCAATTGCTACTGGGATTTTCGCAAGGACTCCCAAAATCGTAACCAATTCTTCATCGCTACAACAACGGAACTATTTTCGAATCCTACAATGATCACTTCAAGTGCTTCCACTTCAATGCCCGCAATCGCAAGGACTCTCAAATTTGCCTTCAAGAAATTACTGCTCCAATCCTAACCACTTCAATCACTCTGGTGCCTGTGCAAGCCTTCTCGTAGGCCTGTACACATTACTAATGCTATCCTCCCTCTTACCACGACAGATATGATCTTACGTAAAATAAATTCGTTGAGCGTTCTATTGCAGGCTACCTTAATTGCATGAATTTTCTAGTCGGCGACCATCATTCTTCGTCATTAAAGAGACCGTATCCGGTTAGCGGCTCTTAAAAACAAGGACACATAGAAATTTTAAACTACTGGGCACAATCCTGTGAGTTATACCCCACCACGCACTCTGAAATACAAATGCGTTAAATGAATGGTAAGCCAACACTTACTGTGGTAAAGGAGGTAAGGTTATCTTTGAATGTACCGAGACATCCCGTCTAGTGTTCCAGACATTGGCGCTTTCGTAGGCAACGCAATGGAAATCAAATCCCACTTAGTTATGGCACCTGATTGCCTTTTTCACGTTAATCACAATAACACTCACCCAAATCCCAGTTTCATTTGGTCACTTGTGGGGGCACGTGAGTGGGCTGGTCGAGTCACCCGGATGTAGTCCGGCCCGATCTTTGCCTCATACTCAGACTCAAACCCGACAGGCACCAAGGCCAAGTCGCTAACGGACATGAGGATGGAAGGTACAAGCACGTTGACAGACGAGGCTGTGCATCCTGGTTCTCGTATGCGTCCCTCGATTATCTGGTTTAATGGCTGATATGATGTGTTTTATGCTTGCATATGCTTTAGCAGTATCTACGTCTTCATTTTCTTCCTTACTCGCACCTTTCTCCATCCGTCTTTACCATCTGCTTTAAGCAATCCATTGGCCAAGTTCTTACCTACCCCGTTACGCGTGCAACTATTTGCCCCTTCTTGCCGTAGGACAGTCCTGCTTGCAATTTTTGATTCCGCTCCTTACCCTCTGGCCTAATTTGTAGTCAAACTGTGCCAACTAAAAATAAAATACCATCACATCACATAAAATTATTACGATGATTGTGTAGTGTTGCCCTACTTCGGCACTCACGTGATTGATGTGGTCAACATGACGGCTAATAGAAGTTGAAAATGGCACGATTTTTGTCAGCCTAGTCAGGTTGCGCTTTTGTCGACGTGTGTTGTTGTGCAGTGTTTTATGTCCAACTATGTGAACGATGTTGCGTTCCTGAGCAAAATTTGTGATAGTATCAGCGACTATGGAGAAGTACTGTGGAACAATTCCGTCTCGCACGCGCAAGTGGAAATTCAGACAATGCAGTCTCTGGACCTTCTTTGGGAATTTGAGTGGGTTGCATGGTGAGCGTGCAAGAATGCTGCTTTGCACTCACGTATATTCTTCAATCGCTTTTATTTCTCCACTTTATTCGACAAAACGTTTTTGGCTATCGATAACCGCATTTCTTGCAAAGTCTAAGCATGACATGATAAAATTCTATTAGTCTGCAAACAATCAAACCAAGTGAGATTTTATTACTCTATTCTATGATGTCGCTCATAGGGTGGGAATGATCAAAATGCTTTAATCTTGAAGCTATTTTGTTGCGCAATTATTTGTGTTGCGAGGGCATGCGAGCTGACACCTCATGTTTTCAATCCACCTGTCATCTTGGATTTGCATTACTCTGGGCGATGTGGTGATGTGTGATGTTTTGCATAACAGAATCAGCCGGGTCCTGCAGCTAGGAAAAAACGAACGCTTTCTGCAGTAATTACGCTTTGCATGAGATAAGGAAGAATGTTGTAAGAAAGAATACACCGTGAATTTTCCTGCGTCTCCTCTCAGCCTATAGCATAGCATATGCCTAGTAACGCAATCACCTAGCATTGTTGTGTGGTGGTACACTATGCCAAGGAGAACCATATATTTCTGGGCTTAGGCGTGGAAAACAACGCTTTAAAGGAATTTTAATCGTGAATAGCTAAGTTGCATTTAACTTGACACATTGACATATTGTTACCTTTCGCATCGCCTCTGCGTTTGCATCAGTTCGCGTTTCTTAAAAGTTGGTCTCATTGAAGATTGACAACCATGCAGCAGACATTACACCTTTGGAGCAGTGACATGCTACTGAAACACTTAAAAGCAGCCATCAGTGAGTACTTAACTTCAGCATTCGATTAGCGGCAGAAGTTTTGCGCAGCTGCTTGCTGCAGCGATTTATTCTTTAAGTGCGTTTGTACTCAGGTGAGTACGTTTGTCTCTATGGTCTACTGTTCTTCTCTGCAGTCCGTCTTTTCCATCATCATGATAGTGTCGGGACGTCGTGGTGTCAAAGATTTAATATCCCGCAATTTTAACTGTATTTCCAGCTTGAGTGGGTACCACGCTGAATTCCAGATGCTTGCTTCTCTAATGATATCCCTTCGCTACAGTGCGTAAAATTTTACCCGAAATTTTGATGTTAGAGCAGCTTATCAATGGCATTAGGACAACACCGAAGATTTGTCGCCCCCACGGGTATTACATCGCATCATTCTTAGGCGACACATGTGACGAGCACATGGGTGCTTCCCTCTACAGATCAAAACAAAATTTGTGTTTATACGACTTATGTGTTGGATTAATGTAAGGTTGATCTGCTTAAGGGTCAATTAGAGGCGCCATACTACCAAAGCATACAGTCGGGATGCGCAACGTTGCATTGTGTCCTCCTCTGCATAAGCATTTCTTACCCTTTTTACTGCTGCTACCAATGCTATCATTTGTTTTTCAGCACACGATGGACGTTATTGCAGTTTTAACGCTTAAATTTCTCATTCTTGCTTGTCGATTTCAGCCAATGCTATTACGCCCTCGAATGTACTAGGCAACGTGACAAGCGACTAAATGAACGTCACTGCATGAATGAAAGTAGGTACTTAGCAGTTTGTTGTGGGAAAACAAGCACCAAAACTCATCTTTAACATCTCAGGCAGCACCATCCTTATGTTTGCGCGATCGTAGCTTCTTTGCTTCATTTCGTGTATAATGATTCATTTGATTACTCATGCTCCATGCTTGGCGATAGCAGCGGAAAAGAGATGACACTCAGTAAATATATATAACTTTCGGTGTTTTCCTGTATCTGGTTCTTGTGCTGACGAACGCATTCCTTTTAATGATGCGAATCAAAGTTAGGTTAGCAGCATAAACTGTAGTGTGAGTGCCTGTTTCCACTTTAGTGTTTGTCTTCTTTAAGAGCAATGCGGGGTCTGCGCATTCACGCAAATACTCATTTTCAAACAAATGTTATTTTTCGCTTCTGCTGTTTCTTATAGCCGACTCTGTGGATGTTAGGCTGAAGAGATTAGGAAAACAGCACCAATCAAAGTGTAACTATGAGCGCATGCGATATAGAAGCCCAGAAGCACCTCTGCTTTAGTAGCCTTGTGGTCCACCAAAATAACTGAGATGTGTGTGCCCTTGTTGTGTCCCTTAGCTTTTTATCGGCGGATGAATGTAGGCGAATGTGTGCATGCGAGTCACAGTAATGGGAGGTTGAGGATATGCTGTGGTGGGAAGTAAAAGCAGAGAAACAGATGAAGGTTGATGGTAAAAGTGGTCTGAATTATGGGCTCAGCACGCTCCTACTACACTGATCTGTTACTATTGTTTGCGGTCAATGCTTCGGCTGATGGAGAGATGATGACTGAGTGGCATGCAGACAATGAAGCAGGGGGAGACGACATGTGTGGAAGAAGGTGTTAATGTCGAGGGAATGAAAGATGGAGGCAGAGGCAGGTGAACACATGTGCCGCTGTTTGGTGTGTACAGCGTGCCACAACTTGATATAATATATAAAGACGGGAAGAGTTGAGGATACGCAATGCTATGTGAGCAAATTGGACATGCTCGTGATTTTAAAGCGCGTAGAATTTGTGATTATTAACGAGGTGGTTCGGACTTAGCTTGTATTCAGGAAAGCGCTCATTAAAACTCATCTACACAACAAAGCGTACTGTAATGTGCATTGTAAAGCCAATCCAGCTGCTAGACACTGCGGCCATACGGCACGCGTCCACTGCTTCGCGCGCAGAAGACAGGGAGTATAAGGATGGCTAGGATGGAGACAATCACGAAACCGTCGTTGACACATTCTATTTGTATTTTGGCCTAAGTTTGACTAGTATCATCACGTTAATTGTTGTTCTTGGTCAACCAACTGTGGAGTGTTCCCAATCCTGGTATGCGTCAGCGTGAATGCGTTTTCGCTCTCGTTCATGCTCTCGGACACATCCGGAATCGCACCCCTATGCGTAAGGTGTTGTGTTAAACATCTGCGTGTCTGGCTGCCAAAACTAACTCATCAGATCACTGAAGAGGATTAAGAGCCAATAAGGCCAAGGAATCTGCCTTCTAAGGAGGATGGCTCCCAATAGGAGGAGTTGCGAAGACAGACATTGATAGGGGGGTGTGGGGACTAGTCACAGGTGTAATAAAGTGAGTTGTGCATATATGGCATTATATGGTTCTGTTTGGTACAGTCAAACGTGAAGGGAGGGAGGACATTTGCATAACTGTAGCAGCATGATACAAGTAACAAAATTTTTGCCTTTTTCCCAGCGGTTAGGTTGCGTGGCTTGTTCTTAGGCTTCAAATGTCTGTTAAGTGGCATTAGTTTGCCGCCACGGGAGCAACAATAACTCACTGTTTCCCAAAAAGGGAGAAAACGCAATTGGTGCCATCAATATTTACATGCATCACGTAATGCAAGTATTGAAAGATGTTGCTCGAGCTGGCTCCAGACATAATATACTAGGCTTACTAACCGGAAACGATTGTTAACTGATGGCCTAACTGATGACACCTCTCCGATTGACAATAATGTTAGTAGTAACTATTTCCCATTCCGTGTGTGGAGAAGGTGGGTGCTACTCATGTGCCCCGCCTAACGATTATGGCGTCGGTGGCCACCGAGACCCTGCCACTTCGATCGAACTTAATGGGGGTAAGTGGTGGAAAAGATGTGATGGACCGCTTTAAAGTAAAGTGAACTAAAGAATTTGTTACGGGATGAAATATCCCAGTCTAACTAATGATGTTTTTACATCAGAAGAGAGATGCTTCCTGTTGGTCAACTTCATGCGCGCCTGACGGTTGGTAATAACTGACAGAATCCAAGCCTCTTTATGCACAGGTAGTTAAGTGATACAATGACAGGATAGCTGTGGTGACCCATCTTGACCTCCGGATCTCAACTGTGTAAATACCAAACTGTCTTCTGTTGAGGCTGCTAGTTTGGAGCAGTTGGTACTCACCTCCTTGTTTGTTTTCATACCTAGCGCCATACGACTGCGGACGAAAGGGCACTAATGGAAGGAAGCACAAGCGGCCGCCACATCTATTGAGTGTGAACAAGGGACTAGTCATTGTGAAGTAGGCGAAACAACACCACCTAACCTCGAGTAGAAATGCCGACTAATTGATGCATTTAGCTTAGATAGCGCAACTGCATCATCGCCGTGTAAATGAAGGAAAGTCTGTGTGTCAAATTTTTACATATTTTTAAGAAAAGAAACAAAAATGTGTGACATTTGTTTGTTTTAGATACTCACCAATGTCTTATGCCAGCTGTCCAATTTGGTAAAGTCTAACCATCATCAATATTTTGCTTTGACAACCAGAATTGAGCGGAGGAACGTTGAAAATGTTTCAATTGCATATCAGCTATGAGCATGTTGGCACCAGCGTGCTACTGCGACTGAAGGCTCCACGTTGAATCAAACAACAGGCATTGAAAACAACTGTAGAACGACTCGTGACAGTTAGTCCATGGCATCTGACAAAACCAAGTTCGCAATCTCTAGTATCCTGGAGACAAGAAAGTGGACGCACAACAGTAAATTGCCATATCATCTATCTCCTTCTTAAGAAATCAGCCTTTTTGGAATTTGCTAGGGTACTGGTGACACCTGAAAAGAAAAGGAATAAATTTAACAGCCCAGGGAAAGTTACTACTAAAGACTGCGTCAATGAAACAAAAACGTGGATAAAAGAGTGAAATTTAAGTAAGAAACAATTTTTCGTTGCAGCAAATGTGCTTGATATTAGGTCAGATTCCTGTATTTGTACTATCCTATCAGGTTAGAATGCTGCCTGCTGCGCCACCTCTTGCAAGATCCCATGCTGGACTAGAAATTCGAACTTGCTAGCTCTATTGGATGATAATAAGGGCAGAAAATGGAATCGGCAGCGAATCAATCTAAACAGGAAGCTGCAGAGTCTCTCTCGTTGTGTAGGCCAACGAGCTGCCTTCATTCCCAAATGCGCTTTTTAGCCATAGTGAGCCCTAGATAGAGCAAAGTTGCCTGCTTAATCAAGCATCTTCCTAACTGTATCCGAGGTTATAACTAGATCAGCTAGTTCGCGGATATTTTTAAATGGTTGTTCCAGTTGCGATGGGGTCCAAAGTCAATGTGGATAGCTTTTGTGCCCATGTGGATGGGTCCATTTGAATGCAGCATTTTATCGCGTACTCAATTTGACATTCATAATGATATGACCTTGTGATCCGATTCTGGTCCCTGGGGATAAAGAATGTTTAAACCAAGCCTTATGTAACTTTGGCGACGCGCTCATGCATATGCATTGACTACTCTGCGCGTTTATTCTGATGACACAATGCAAAGAACTTGCGAATCCCACCCATAATGCAATTCCAAAAGGAGGGAAGGCGTGTCAATGAAAATTTTATTAGCATTTGTTAAGAAGGTGCATTGAATAATTAATTGACAGGAGGATCAATGAGCGTACCAAGTGGTATTCGAGGTGGTGTGATGGGTGATGAGTGAAAGGAGGAAGTGGCGTGTATCAAGCACTTCCGTCCCCTGCATGGTTTAGTGGCTGATGATACTGCCGATGATGACGTAGGTGTGGATGTTGGCACCAAATCTATGGACCATGGTCAATTTATTGCTCTTGGCCCAGACTCGTACTCATCCAAAGACGTTTTATGGTAGTAGGACACCCAGCTCTTTTACTAACAATCGCAGTGCATCGAGCGTGCTGCTTTCGCATGACCATACACCATCATATCTGCTGCTCAAACCAGCAGAGTCGCACTATAAGCAGGTGGTTCCATCTGCAACTTTCAAAATACGCTCTTGTGCCTGCAGGCTACGCACTCTGTGGCTTGCTGTGTAAGGCTATTTAGCAGGCCGATGACGACGCATCGCACAAAGACCACTTTTGCAAGGCCAAAAGCTGGAACAAAGAGCGAGTGGCAAAAGAAGAAGAGGCCCAGAAGCAAAAAGCACGATATATTTACAACGTATTCATGAGGATATCAGTGAGACCGGTGACGACGCCTCAACACCGCATGCACAGTGAGGAGGAGTGGGACACTCAGCAATTCACATATCGGTGGAGCGCTGATGAGTGCTGCGACGCCTGGGTTTGAGAGAGTTACTGTCCCTCCGTTGCAGATCGACTCAGACCATAGTTGGCTGTCAATGCTGGCACAGCCCACATTGAAGTGAAGGCACTTTACCAACCACGCGTTGGATAGAACGAGAACGAAAAAAGGAGTCAGATTTCAAATGGGCTTCTTTATCGCTTTGACAGGCAGAGTTAGAGCAGCCTCAAATGACTGTGCAAGATTCATGCTCTTCACGTGCTCGCGCTTCCAAAATGCCACACAATAAATCCATTGCTGCAGTTTGCCTATAACATTGACTGCCTAATAATTATTGATGCTGGTTTTGCGGACAAGTGTTTATTTTGCCGCCTCAACTTTACCCAAAGTTTCATGGCAGGTGTTACACACGTGTCCCAAAGTAAGAGAAATGGGTCGTTCGCCTGCTAATAAAAGTAAAGTTTTGGCTCCATTCTCTGTGCAGCTCTCGACTCCTCAGCCTTTATTGTAATCGTCTATATTTATTTAAGATTACGCCCACTTAACCTCTGGCACACAAGCACACACAAACAGTTTCCTTTGAATAATTTGCAGGGGACGGCTACATAATCTAGCCTAAATTTATCCATTTTGTATCACTCTAATTAGGACTTATTTGAAGTGCTCTTTACATGGACGAAGTGCGCGGTGGGTGCTGCTTCATGTGTACGAAATCATGCTGACCCAGTCGATGTTACTGACCTAATGAATGTTTGCGAAGCAGTCGCAAACTGGATGTGTGTGTACGCAGCATATGGCCATTTAATTGTGCCACGTGCTGTCGGTGTGTAAAAGCAGCCGTAAAGTATAGACCAGCAAATGGGCGCCTCACTGATAACGACTGTACATCATCAAAAGCCACGCGCATGATTATGCGGTCCAAATGAAGGCAAAACTCAGATTCGCCTTAACGCTAGATCAAGCATGTATTGTGGCAGACTTGCCAGGCCACATCACAGCTGCGAATAATTTTCTTATGTGATAAGTACAACGCATTTGCAAAACTTAATTCTCAGCACCTCATTAAAGTGCCCTTACCTCCAAGTGTAGAGTCGTCGAAATACCTGCTTTAATAAACCCCACTATCAGCAGAGTGGCACCGAGAAATTGGCACATGCCTCCTGATAGTGTTCTATTTCCACCTATTTTTTATACCTGCTCATTGCACCAACTAAACACGAGTGTCTTCGTAAAGTACCAAGCGAAAGTCCATTTTGGGACTTTGCACAGCCATTATGAATGGTGTCAATGATCACTTGACCAGCAATACTTTGAGTGCAAGATGCCTAAGATCTTTGAGTAGCTTGAAGACATGCCCAGCTTACTACCCCTACATAATTGATCCTTAGGACCCTTTTGATACATGCTGTATTAAATGTGCTCCTTGACGGATTACTGGTAATCATAGAGCAAGTAGAAACCATTCATGCTACAGATCATTTCTTACGTCGGAGGCACCCTCTGCTCCATTTATCTGCACAGGAAATGCTTGTCGCAATGTCCGAAGTTCCACTGCTACCTTTGGGCATAAGCAATCTGTATCGAACCCCACCTCGGCATATTCACATAGAGCGCTGAGCATACTTGGATTGGAAACAACAGCAGCGCCAGTTGCATAGGTACGGACACCCATCGGATCTGTGGACACTCCGCCAAGTCTTTGGCAGTATGCAGAGGCGTGGTAACAGGTGTTGGTAGTTCTGCAACAGAATGCGCTCCTGCCGCGTTCGTGGGTTGGGTCTGACTTCTGGCTAGTGAAAATTCCCACTAACCTCTCCCTCATTCGCTTCATTTTTTATTTCGCTCCTCCTTCATCATAGCCTGGCGTTTCCGCCTATCAAATCACGAGGACCACCATCAATGGCTTCTCGGCCAAAATCATTGAATTTGGGTACTTCATCACGCGACATATGGGTCTTCGTATCACAATGGCTGAATTCTAGCGCAAAATAATATTTTGACTTTGACAAATTTACGCAGACCGAAACCACCAAGTAGGACACACAACAGCTTCTTGCTTGCGCTGGTTCTCCGAGAGCAGCACCAACAGGTTAATGCTGGTTAATACGTAACCATGAGGGGAAATTCTGGCATTCAAATATTAGTGGCGAGCCTACCGTCCATCTACGCATTTTACAACTCTCTGTTTCTATTTGAACTATGAGGCATGAAATCGGCCGACAACTCCTCGAGTCATTGTAAATCACACAAAAATCCCATGCGCTTCTAGTTGCAGCAATTAAAGAGCTATCTCGTAGCAGTGAGGGGTGTGAGTAACTCCTACCCCACTACTTACGAAATTCAATCACATGCGATATAGTGGAGGGATTTGGAGTGAGCCCTGCGTTCGCTAGTTTAACTTTCTCGGTCTAAATTTGCTTCATTGCAAAAACAAGGAGAAAGTAAGCCAGCTGTGATGGGACATAGAAAAATATGTTGGTGTTTCACCAACCTTCAGACTACTAATTAACAATTGAGAGTTCATGGGTCTAATAACTCTTGATGTCGGCATTCTTACTTGCAATATTCGGGTAATCTGTCACTTGGAAATGTTTTCTACCTCGGAATACGCTTACCACTGCGGAGGCCTATTTGAGTAAAGAGGTCAAAATGAACTTTCGGTTTGGGCAGGCAGAGTTAAGAGTTAGCTAAAGCCTTTTTGCTACCAATGTGCATAACACCAACCCTTTTTACCGATAGAAGCAGAAAGCGACTGAGTCGAGTATGATAAAGAATTCAACTATCGTCGAGTGGCCGTGCCAACGTTTACGACCTCTGAATCAAATCCTTTTGCTCCCTTCATTTACTCAAAGTGAGTTTAGTTTTGATAGAGGCAATTAATGGGTAAAAGAATGCTTGATTTCCTCCCTCGCCCTTTTCCTTTTTGCGCTGTTCTTTAGACCTCTTTAGAAACTTTGCCTTTTTACTTATTACCTTCCTATCGGAAGCCTGCTACTAGCTTGTCCTTAGCTAAGCTCACAGCAGATTAAGAAGTCAGCGGAAAGGCAGGTCTCTAGGGTCGTCATCTTGTTTCTTTATTGCAAACTAAGGGATTGAACTATCGACGTTGACCTGCTAGGCTACACTTCATCTCATTTCATTTTTGCATATAGGATGCCATTTATTGCGCATCTATGAAAGAGTTTGGTCCACTTTCCAACGCCTTATGGTGCCATCAGCTAGAAGCCAGCTAATGTGATTGAAAAAGGCCATTGATTTGATCAGTGAGTAGATAGGCTAAAATTTGGTAGATCCTAATTTTCTTAGCTCTGCGCAACGGTCTTAAAGTAGGATGAAAACAGGGTTGAGCATTATCTTTTGGCTTAACGCTTGGTAAGGGAAGGATCCTGTGCGCGATCTTTCAATACAGTTCTCCTTATAGGTCCATAAGCAGATGTGGTTTTTGGCTTGCGTATGTAAAGCAAAAAACGCAAAGGTTTGAAGTCAATTGTGCAAAACACATGGCATAGAATTTGCAGAAATTAACTTTGGTTGGGTTGACAAACATAAGCACATTCTGAAAAAAGCGGCATCACAATTCAAGCCTTGTTAATAGCCCGACAGAACTATTTAGTGCATTGCCACGCGTACGCTTGCAATGATAGCAAGTGACAGCGGCATCTGCACTTTTCTTTGTCTCTACATTAGATTTCTAGTCTGCCAAGTAACTAATAGAACATTTAAGGGCGATCCTGAACGTAATTTCCCTACCTACGTTCCATCTCCAGGCTGATTACACGCCTGATTTGGGACAGTTTTGATACTTATGAATCCGAATTTCGCTTTCATATGCCTTTCCTTTTTAAAATCGTCTTTCGCATATCGACTTACCTGTAGAGAGTAAGACGTGAGCACTGCAAGGATGGGAGGAAAGCAAAATCGACTGACAATGAATGCAAGATGCATTCTTTCAGCGGAACATCTTTGCAAAGTAAAAACACTGACACTAACTAATCATCCGCTACGTACTGGTGCATGCGACTCGCAAGCGAGGCAAAGGAACAGACACATGCCTAACATGACTGATTTGTTTCATTGCTTATTTTTGGAAATTGCATTTATATTCCTTTTGCAGATTCGCCTTTGTTTACTCGATTTATTGCATATTGTGCGCATGCCGATCACTTGCGTCCAGATCTGGCGCTCACACCAAAAGCACTATCAAATCTGCGCAGAAACCTCTGGGATCATTCCAACAGCATTCGCACCCACTTTACTTCCGAAAGCGCTTTGTTCACTAAGACTGCTAGCCAATAAATGCCCAAAAATGACGAGTAGTATCACATAGAAATTAAATTTTGATCAGCAACTGCTTTTCATTAGAAGTGCTT
Source organism: Taenia hydatigena (assembly GCA_036345935.2). Taxonomy (NCBI): domain Eukaryota; kingdom Metazoa; phylum Platyhelminthes; class Cestoda; order Cyclophyllidea; family Taeniidae; genus Taenia; species Taenia hydatigena. The sequence continues at coordinate 4,225,364 of JADWOT020000007.1, forward strand.
GCTCTCGTCCCATCCAAATTGCGTCAGCTATTTCATCGTTGCCATAACCGCTGGAAACAGCATCCTTAGCAAACTTCCGCCCAGGAACGCTTGGTTGGGATCAGTAGCATAGGGCAGTGATGGTAGTGGTTGGCGATTAGTGTGTGACTGACTGATGAACATCCTTCTCTTTAGGAAGGATTAGAGCATAGAGGTGTTTAACATGCCTCATGACTTATTTTGTTCATACGCACAGAGCAAAAAGGTTAATGGTAGTGATGTGTTGAGTGGAAATACGTGAAAGTAATGCAATCTCTACCTTGAAAGAGCAAATCAATTCACGTGCAGACGGTTCTGGCAGTGAACAACACCAACCCCAACCGATTAGACTGCGCTTAATTTAGATGAGTGCAAAAGTGACTTAATGACAAGCCCACACCTCTGCGTTATTGCTAGGCCAGGGAAGTCATAAGGTTTCTCTTAACTCCTAGTGTTGGGCGATAATGAAGCGTTCCTTTCATTTGTTTATTGGGACAATCATTCTCGTATCCATTTCTTACGTAAAAATGCGTCGTATTTTGATGGCGCACACACTTGCACCGCTTTGATAGTTCCCCATAGTGTCTGAGCCAATGCCAGCACTGCTCACGAAGGTTGGTATGTCCCTGAGTTCTTCCAGTCAATCGAATTGATGTAAATGGTAGGAGCAGTAGTTGAGGCCTAAATTAATCTAGTTGTGCTCGACTTGAATGGAACTAAAGCCAAAAATTGCTCTTCAATTTTCTGATAATGACCGCCTTAATATGCCTGATGGCGGTCGATTTTATAACATTTCCACTACGCTTGGAACGCTTAAAAACAGCTCAACGCTTAGCTTAACTAACTAGCATGGTCACTTCTACCTCGGTTGTTTACGACAACTTTGGTATTCTGGCTGTTGTTTTGCGGCTGACAGAATCGGTCATTCAAACTTCTATGTCCTTAATGCAGTTTAGCCCTGTTCTAGAAAATAAGGGATTTTCTCCATAGTTTAATGTGTATTTGGAATAGAGGCAAGAGGTAAAACAAAAGAAGGAATGGGAAAAAGGCGTGTGGATAATTGAGATGCCGCAAATTCCGACTGCAAGACACAACTTAAAGTGTAGCGAAATCTTTTAATCGATATTTTAGAAGACACTTTACGTATTCAAATTTCTATCCATTGCTCGCGTCTGCAATGCACAGCATAGCTCCACCACAAGTCAAACTACCTGGTAATCTTTTTACTATTTTTTACAAGCAGGCTTGTAATGTTGTCACTTTTACAGACTCAAGCATTTGTATTAGTGCGGTACCATCAAACGTTATTGGGCTGTCATCCTTGCATCTTTACACCCTCACTATCCATTTTATGCTGCTGATTACTTTAAGTAGCGTTTATAGTCAATGCTCTGATTGCTAATGTAGGAGCATTTATGATAGCTTTTAGATTCCATTGTCAAATTAGGGCGTTAAGAATCATTTGCTTTATCACAGTGTTAGAGCTTGGATGGAAATCGCATAGCAATCGCTAACGCCACCTTTTTTCTAACCCTGATAGATTTCCCTCTTGAAATCGGCATTGGATGATAGCGCAAAGGATGCAGATTGCGTTCACTGCCGTCAAGACTTTAGAATTGGCCAATAAATTGCTTGTATTACAAAGTTGGATGAGAATTTAAATAGTGCACGCCATTCGATTCTGAGCGTAAGGTGAATGGAGGATACTTACATCTCTATTCATGACATGACTCTCCGATGTTTTCGAATTCACCCATTGTGCTACCCACAATCACTCCTTTACTTTGAGTGCAACATCCGTCTGGTCAAAAGTGGTGATCTGATGATAATTTCCATTAGGACAACAGGACTCTACAGCTCTGCTTTAGCTACGCATAGGCAAGTCAGGTAATTCACACGTTAATGGTACAGTGCGATTAAAATACTTCCCTTTTATTGTCTACGTTTTGACACTTTCGCTTGAATTGTCTTGCAATAACTTGCTATTTTATCGCTACGGACTTGTTACTGCCACTACTGGCATGTCTACTTCTCATTATGAATCAACGCATGGACTTGGTCTTACCAAGATTCTCTTGCCAGCTGTAACACGTTCTCACAATTCGATTGCTATTACTAATGGTTATCACTAATTACCGATCGTAGATACAGGTTGCATATTTACGCGTAGTGAGTGCTTTAAATCACCGCAGTGAGCGCTAATTCTGGTTGGCCGATTTTTATTCCCTAATACCAACTATGCCTGCCACGGGAACAGATTAAAAAGCAGATGTCGTCAACACATTCTATGTGACGTTGCTCATCTCCAGCACTGATCGAAGCACCTTGGTATGCACTAAGCTGAATAATGTTTGACCGAAAAACACAAGCAGCAATGCTTTTACAGCTACCTGAAGAGAGGGCTTACGGCACCCCGGATTCGCGGCAACTACCATCGCGTCAACGCTGCACTTCATCCCGCGATCAGGCTCATGCACACCTTTGTGGCGGAAGTTGAGAGTAACAGGGTTCCACGTTCGCAGACTATGGAAAACTGTCCGTTCATGTAGGCAGCGGTTAACATCCGTTCCACTTTTGCACTGCGGTTTAATTTAGTGAATGATTAGCAGTTGAATTCCACCGTGGTGGTGATCAACTGCACAAGGCAGTGATTCAACGCACTTAAGGAATGAAAGACATCGCCCCTCTAAAGGTCCACTGGGCGGGAATTGACCGCTCGGTATTTAATAGAATGATGTGAAGCGATTGAAGAGGTACCAACTAATTTCTTAATGGGCTGCCTAAAAGGAAAGATTTCAAGATGGCGTGCAGTGTCTAAAATCCAAGAACAAATGCAATGAAATTTTCTGGTGAAACGTTCCAACACTTTGGATTTTTAGAAATTGGCACAGGTGTTGTCTAGTTAGGTCGTCATCGAATGACCATTATACGCATTGGGATTGATGGGTCCGAAGTAAACATGCGTACAACATCTCCTTAGAATTTACACCGGTCTAAGAAATAATTTACTCCATGGGCTTTAGGATGCTCTGCTCCAATCCAAATACATAAATTGCAGGTGCCTACAGGATTTGGATCACAATGCTGGGGTGCTCTAATCCTCTGAGAGCTACGATTCCTTTTACCGATATCACAGACACACTTACCTTAAATGCATCAAGCTTAATGCGCTTGCTGTTTTTTAACTGTTCTGTCTTTTGATGGTGACATTTGAATGATGCATAATATGAACCTGTAAAATGCAAAATACACCTTTTGACATTAGCCAATCAGCAGGAAATCTAAAAAATAGGAAGTAGTTCAACGTCTCCGAGTATTACTTAGAGCTAAATTTGAGTGGGCTTCGTTGAAGCGTAGTCAGCTAAACGTGTCGTCGCCAGCCTCAATTTTGCTCAAATTCGCAACATATTTAAGGCTTGTCCATTGGCTTTGAACCTGAATTCGAAATCATGTAGGGGAAGTGATGCCATAAACTTGACATGGCATTAGCGTAAACTAACGGTGTTTTGGGGGTTCCCGTATGGTTGGGCTTTATGCGGATGCAAGTAAAAATCGAATATGCTTTCATAAATCATCTTCCGCACTCGCAAATTTCCACGACTTTCAAAGTTACCGGGTAGCATTGTCACTTCTTCCTTATTAGCTCGAAAAAGTAGTGGCAAACTATCCTCTTGCTTGGGGCCTGACAGAATCGATTGCCTACACTTATATGTCTTAAATACGACCTACCCATGGTCCGGAAAATACGATATTAAGGCTAGGGATGGGTAGTCGCTTCCCACTCAAGGCGCTGTCGTCACTACCCCTCCTCATTCGTGACCAGAATCTCCTTTTCTAGAGTAGCCGCCTATACTCAGCTCATGTCCAGTCATTGTGGTGTCGTCTTTGCTTCCTAATTTTTTGGATTGCTTTTAAGACCTAATCACGAATATATGATTGAATGGCATTTGCTCAGAAAGAGTAGGATAAAATACACAATGTATCCTACAATATGCCATCTTTGTGGTCTGCGCTAACCCATCTTCGTTAGATTTTTCCTTTTTAATAAATGAGAAAGCGAAGAAGTAGGACAACTAATGATTGAGCCATAGCAAGTTTGGACGATGGGATTGGTAAGTGGGTGGTTGGGGATCTGGGTGCACATTTTGATCCGCGTGGATGCAGGAGCCTCAGGTGGATGGCTGCCTTGTCTGACCTGAGGCCAGCTTTTTGCTCTCATTCAGTGCGCTACACAAGGGCTCCTGCTACTGCTGCTGATGATGATGCCATGACTACGCGCAGCCAAATCATAACACCTTGAGGAAGATGTCTGTGTGGGTATTTCTCATATGACATTGTCAACACCCAATAGGATCCTCGCTGCATTGTCAAATTAAACGCTTTAGAAGGAAAGGGCCAGCAAATGCTAGCCAAATTTTGTAAAGTTTATTAGTTTGGTGAGGAAGACGGTGCAATTTCCGAAGTAATTCACTGCAGTGTCATGCCGCCAGAGGCTAAGTTCCTGTCAACATGAAGCGTTCCAGGGTATTAATAGACGCGGCATTAGGTTTATCCCGGAATGCCAACTTCTTTTACAAGTTGATTCCTAATTGTGCGGATTCATGCTACTGCAAATCGTACAGTCTTTGCGCCAAAATTAATTTCCTGCTTGCAAATGCGTCAAACGGCGCTCATGCTATGAAGCTTGATTCCACTGGTATCAATGAAGCGCTGCGTTGGTCTACATGCATCAAAAGCCAATCTCTGCTCATACGATCGTTGAGCGCCTTAGGCTCGCTTGTGATGCAGCACACACCTTGGACATCTCATTCTATCTAGTGCCATCAATGGAATGCCACACACAGACCCAACCACATCTTTCCAATAAATGTAACACTAAATGATGGCTTAGGATTGTATTTTAATGGACACTAAATATTTCAATGCAATTACTGAATCAATGACTAAAAGCTAGCTGACGTAAAGAAAGAGCAGATGACTGTGTGTGAGGGTGAGAGTCGACTGGAGTGTTGTCTAGGGGCATGATGGCACGATATGGTCAGCCGAAGGATGTACAATTTGCCCTCTGGCGTCTGAGTCCTGTTATTTTGTTCCCTGGTTTTGACTTTTTCGACTTCTCCTCCTCACACAGCACCGTGGATGGCGCCATGCGTGGCTTCATACATTAAAATGGAGTTTTAATGATGCAGTAGAACGAATTGCACAATAAGTGTCTAACACTAAATTAACCTTGACAAATGCGATCCATTCTTCTTTGTCATCATCTAACCCTTCCCCTTCCTCTTCCGTCAGCTTTCTAATCTCTTCTTCAAAGTCCTACTCACGGTCAGCAATGCCGAGTAGGTCATTAAACTGCCTGGCAACGGGGAGTGGAATTTCGCTAAGCGGCAGTCCTATAAACTCCTCACCGACTGCAGGCAGCAACTCTTCGTTGAGGTCAGCAAAGTAGGGATGCAAAAGAGCCTGCTGACCATTAATGCGAGATGGAGGGTCATATATCAAAAGCGCCTGTGAATGTCAAGCATAACAATGTTACTATCAGAACAACCAAGTTGGTTTCATAGTGAATTGTAGCGGCATCTGAGGATGGCAATAAAATCCTAGAAGAATGTAATTAACAGCAAGAAACGGAGAACGATGTGCGCAATATGACAGCTACTTGAATTCAACAAATCATGTCCCTTTGCACCGAGTGCGCACACGATCTTTCTCTGAGAGCAAAGTTTATTTTCACGCCGCAATGGAAAGGACTTGGAATGGTAATTTGGCAACTTGGTGGCACCTAGCCAACTTTCCTCTGTTGGTATCTACATTACCCAAAATATGTGGAGGAGCTGCTGGATTTCTGAGTCACTGGGAAACAAGGGATCTCCCGTGGCTATTTCTGCGAATATGCAGCTCATCAACCACATATCGACACTAGAGAAATAACGGGTTCCACCCATCAGCAGCTCAGGACACCGGTACCATAGAGAGACGACTTACAACAATTGAGACTTAGTCAGACGAATTACTCAGGAGGCTGTAAAGAATGAGGACGTTACCTTGTGCGTCTCCTCCTTAGGTGGGTGACCCATACATTTAGCCAGGCCAAAGTCGGCCAACCTAACTACATTTCTGTCAGCATCGATAAGAACGTTATGCGGCTCCAAGTCACGGTGGCGGATGCGTCTCATGCGGCAGAATTGAAGGCCTTGCAGCATTTGGTACATGAACGACTAGTTGAATAGCAGTACAAAATGAACTCTACTTTGACAGTGTATGGGGGTAACCCAGTGCCTTTGTAATTTGTCAAAATACCGCCTGAGATCCACAGATAGATATTCAGAAGTATGTGCGTTTCACCATGCTCCATGATGACCCGCTCTAATCTAATGAAGGGTTTACAGGAGAACGCAGAATTTGCGTCACAATGTTGCGATATTTCATCTCCTTGAGGAGTGCGATTTCCCTCAGAGATGTCGCAGGTATACCCATTACACCTTCTGGAAGCTTGATGTGCTTAATCGCCTTAAGTTGTCACGTCTTTCTATGGTGACCTTTGTATACTATACTATATGAGCCTAAAAACGTGGGAAATTGCCTTCGTCTGACCTTCTTCAATTGCCTTAAAACCCTCAAAATCGGAGAGCTTGTAGCTTGACATCCTTGCAAAACACTCAGCGCCAAATTTGAGTGAGCTGCGTTAAAGGGTAGTCAGCTGGAGGTCATCGTTTTGATCAGCAGATTTTAGGTTTGCGAACCAACTTTTAAACATGCAGTCAAAATTTTATGAGCAAAAAAGGGCACAGCATTGGCGCTTATTTGGTGTTGGCTGAGCGCCTTCTGTTTGGAGTGGCAGCATATTTTGCTTTTCAGGTTATAAGCAGTTTGTTCGCTATTTGGCGTCTCTGATAGAAAATTATCAAAACGCTAACGTCATTTGCCGAAAGAATTGCATTGTAATATAAAATGGCACAAGGTTTTGGAAAACAGACTAAAAATTTCGGCCATTTTAAACAAAGATGAGGAAAAGATATCTACATGGGCTGTTGTTTAAAACCACCAATTGTGATTTAGTTGCTAAACTATTAAGGCTGCCTAAATTGTGAATTTATCCTTTGCAAAAACAAAATAAATTTGTGAATTTTCCTTAAGTTGTCTATGTCCAACCTTTAACAATTCGCATGTAAGTGTTCTATTTCATTTGGCTTTTATGTGCAACATGTGTTACGTTCGTGAACCTTAGAAAGATTTTTACCACTTCGAGAATAATTCTTAATGAATAATTAGTTCAAGTGTGCTTCCGAGCGCACAGAATTGAGTAGACAGGGATTCGGTAGCAAGGAAGCTCTCAGATTCCCCAGTTTTTAATGAGTGACAGCAGAAGTAAGCTCATTGTGCTGCGTTCGCTTCATTTATGCATTATTGTAAAACAGGTCCTTACCGAATTCATTTACTCGTTTAAGCAAATTGCAGCCCAGAGAGGAGGGCCAAACTAGGATAATGCCACTTCGATAGCAGTGGAGTCAGCATCATCCTTGGCACCCACGTAGGACAGCATTGCGTCATAAAACATAAGCAGTAGGCTCTCGACAAAAACCGATTTTTAACTAAATTCGAGGAGTTCGTAATGAATCTACATTAAGTTTCAGAAAAAGCATTTGTAAGCCTTGCTCGCAAAATAGTCACTGTCCGGTTCAGACACAAAGATCGATTATCCAACTTGATTAAATAATCCTGCGGCATTAAGACTAAAGGCCCACATCCATTTCTGCATCAAATATCCGCTTACACTCTCCTAAGTCAGAAGGTGGTGAGTCACAAATTCGTTACAGGCTGCGCATTTACGCCGAATCATCAGGTGCCCAGACAACAACACAGAGAAAGGATTAGCAGCAGGGTGGGCAGTGATTTTGGGTCCTGACAGCTTCGCTTGAAAAGAGCACCTAAAACAACCAAGAGTTTGGCTAAAAGAACCAACTTTAAACCAATGTAGTGGCTCAACACTGAATATTTTGTCCTCTCGTTGTAAAGCACTGCTAATTTGTGCACGAAATGCAAGATGAGGGGTTAGGATTCGAGACAACCCGGAATTGGGAGGACAGAATGCTGCCGTTGTTTCATCACGTCCCACAGGAAGTGATAGGAGCAAATTATCAAATTAAGTGATTTGGTGATGTTTGATCATTACAAGGGTAATGAAGAATGATGGATGGGTAATGCATCGTAAAGCAAATTTTAGTTTCTGCTAGAGGCGAAGGAATAGCAAGCGCTGAACGCCACTGCAAATTCTTGATGTCAGAGGATGGGCCTCGTCGAAATTGTGCATTACAAAGCTCTAAAATACACGGCTAGCTTATCTCTACCATTTTCAATTAAGGCTCAAAATGTTAACGCTGCAGTGTGTCTATTAGGATCCATTAGCCTCCACCTTGCAAAGCAGACTTAATCAGACCTAACAATTGCAAGTGAAGAAAAATGCAGCTTTGTAGCCTTTTGTAGAAAAAGTGCGGTAGTATTTCACACTATGATTGATAAAATAGATTAAGTGCATTGCGTCAGAAATGCATTAATATTTGCGCACAGCTCGAAATTTTGGGCTGGGTGCAAACATGATGTTTGAGAATGCTTTTGGCTATCTGACACCAAGGGGACGTGTTTGGTCTTGGAATATGGGACGAAGGCGAATGGAAATGATTCAACCGGTTCAGCTTGCGCCCACCCAAATCACCCAGCGTTCCACGCAAAAACATTCAGGGCTTCTGCGGTGAGTGTCCATATTTTGTGCTGAGCAGTAAAACTTATGATATTGTAGTTGAAGAGAAAGAGGTGTGGAAGACGCTGAAATCAAATTTAGTTTACTTGATTTTGGGGTTTGCAAATCCAAAATAATTCGATTGCCAAAATCTTTTGCAACGCATTTTTGTAGTGCTGTGATGTCATGCTCACATGCCCACTTCTAAACTGAACAAAGAAGAGGCAAAACATACCTGCTTACATAGTAACTCACTGCTTTCCCCATTTCTCATTTATCTTACACTTCTTTCTCTATTCATCTATGGATCATTTGGTCGCGTATTAATTCATTCTTCCTCCACAGCCACTGGATTGCATCACGACTTATGTTGTTGCATTAGCAGGAGGCAGAGTTGTGGATTACCATGTGATGAACAAAGGGCGTCACTGATGCCTTCTCGCAGCTCTCAAGGCTTCATGCCACAAAACCATTAGTGAATACTCCCACAGTTTATTCCTTTGCACAGTCCATGTAGCATTAGTCACGTTACGTCACAAAGGCAAATGTGTTGCTAACTGACTTCCCGATTTTTGCGAACACTGCACAAGTGTACCTGTTCGATACACTCCTCAATGTAAGTGGTATGCATTGATGAGCCAGGAAACATTTCACTATTTAACACTGTTGACATGCATATTTAAAAAGACGCTTTGTTTCTATGAGGACCAGCCAGTACTCACTTCCATATATTGCAATCTGTTACTCTTTTTTCTCGAAAGCAATGGACTTCTTAATGGCTAACATTTGCACGTGTCGAAACAAAAACACTAGGAAATGGATTAATTACACACATGTTGGCATAAAGTGTTTTTCTGCACTATGCACCAATTTAGATTAACTTATTATCACTGTTATTTGCGGCATTATTTGTACAACCCTTTCACTTCAAATTTTGGATCCATACCTTTACCTGCAGCCATGGCTGATAAAACAGTGTTTTAAAAGGTTCCTATGGCGATTCTGCCATCTAAATGGCTGCTGAAAACCAGAGCTCTTTTTATAGCAATCGCTAGCGCAGAGCTCAATCTCTAGTGATCAGCACATAAATCGTAGTGCAGCTATAGGTTTTTGCAATCATTTTACCAACCTGTGGATCTTTATCAAGACGTATCAAACCAAAATTTGGACAATTTAAGAACCTTCCACGGTCGGGACGGAAGGGAAAAATTTGAAATAAATGCATTTGCTAATGATGAGTAACTTGGTTTAGCCACAAATGGGAGCGGCTAGTCAAATTAAAAATGCGTGCATTAATTCTTTCCCTTCATGCACCTGGTTTGAACGCCATTGTCCGGAAGCATCATTGTAATGAGTCAGGGAAGTTATGGCTTTCTCTTATAAATTTACAAACACTCGGTTTACTCTTTTTTTCGCGAAAAATGAGGGAAGCTGAACGGTGCGATAAGTGCTTGCTGAAATTCACTGCGTTGTGTCATCGAGCCCTAACAGTTGATTTTCAGTGGCTTTTTGATTAATGAACCTCGAAACAGTACTTTACTGATGATATTATTAGAGACTGTGAAATAGCTCCTTGTATGTAAAATCGAATTTAACTTTACCTGGGTGTCGGGTGACAAGCGCACGATGACCTTTGGTTATCAGAGACAGACATTCACAGCCTCCAAGCAAGCAGAGTGTTCCTTTGCACAGGTCACATAATTATGCATTGTAGTTGACTATCTTGAATGAACAGGCATGTATAGGCCACTAGTTTTTCATTTGATCCATTGGTCGGGAGGCACGTTAATAGCGAAAGGCAACAATGAAGCACTAAATTTAAAGCAGTGGAGAAGAAACAATAGCCTTAGTAGAACTCAAACTCTGAGAAGACGATCATCAATTTGTGGACTTTAAGGACATTTGAGAATTTAAGTTTAGACAATGTCGCCTTCCATCGAAAATCATCAGTGACAGAAACGGAGGGTTGGCAAATTCAAAAGAGTGCCAGTACGTCCCAAAATTGTTGAAATTCATCACGGTGCGCAACAAACCAGATTTGAGTAAGGCCTGAAGGCCTATTGGCAGCCTCCCCCTCGAAGGTGTTCACGTCCCCATCTTGTGAGAGGGGATCTTTTACAAAAAAACCTCATTGAATTTTATCCTGCAGACATGCAAGTTTGAAATAACGCTCAAATAGTTATAGCTGCTTACTGACCCCATATTTTTGCCACATCAGCAATCACTTGATGCCATTGGAGCGATTGACATACTCGTAGTTCACTCCCTGTTCATGTCATTTTAGTCGGAACACCGTAGAATTCTAAGGGACGAACCACCAGAGAAGTAGACTATGTTAGCTGGAGGTATAATAACGTTCTAGTATGATTAGAGGATGTGCCGTTGGACACCTGCGCTGGCTGTATGTGTAGTCGCAACAGAACAACTTGCACTGTCAATTGCGATAGGCAAACATTTTGTGCAAACGAACAGCTCAAGCACTCTTTTTATGGATTGTATGCAAAGTGGCATCTTCATCTCTCAAATGCACAGCTTCTCTCGATGTGTGGAAAGATGCTGAAGAATTTTGTCTTAGCATGTCAACATGGGTATGTTAATGGGATTATGCAAACTTCTTCCGTCGCATTCGCTTTGGCGCCTTCATTTCATGATTGCACCATTTAGGGCTTCGTTTCAAGTATATTTAGGCGATACTTTACAACTGACGACTGCAATGACGTTGTTTCCGGACGTTGAGGGCACTTGACCCATTCTTTGATTGCAACTCATCTGCGAACTAGGCGAAGGACTTTACCCACCACTAAGTCGTCGAATCAGTAGCTTGTTTTCATGCATATTAGTAGAATGAGCGGTGTTAACTTCAGTTCGAATCTCAGATCATCGGGAAACAACAATTGTCAATCGTGTCCTCCATTGATCGCCCGTTCGTTCTCTTGTTTAAAATCCAACCGCTCGAAGAAGTTATGCAAAATGGAATGGAATGAAGCTGAGGTGAGTGGAGTGCTTGGTGGCGGCTCTGCGGAGTTGTCGATTGGAAGAGTGGACATGCAGCATTAACACAATCTCAAATAAACACTAAAGGCTATGTAAAAGTGCTTAAGGCATAAAAAAGGGCTTGTTAAGAAGTGCAGCTCAGTGGTTTAGGGGTATGATTCGCACCTCGGGCGCGCGAGTTCCGGGTTCATACCCCGGCTGGTCCGTACGCATCGGTTCTTTGTACGCCTCTTTATTCTTAGCTTTTTCAGTTCGATAAGCACTACATCATCGAGTCGTGACCACCTTCCTCTTCCATCCTTATCCTCTCTTCAGTTTGCACTAAAATGCTTCCTAGGCACATCTGTTTCTGCTTATCGGTCGTCAGAAGTGGGTCGGACTATGCCTACTTACAATACCATTGCTATTCAACTTTAATTAATTCAATCAGGGCTTTATATAGGAGGCGTTGATGAGATTTGCCCACTAGAACACTTGCCTTCTCCATCCACTTTCATTTACTCTTTTATCCTCCCTCCCTGTCTTCCTATTCACGAGAACAGGCCTAGCGCATGTTGGAAGAATATTTTCAAGGCAAAACAAACCACTGAAGTGGGTGAAATCAATCATTTATCTCTTACGACTAGTTTCCTGCCGACAGAGCCAAGGTGGAGCTAATATTTTAACGATTGGTAAGCGGCTAGATTCCGTGCGCGTGAAACAGCACCCGCTTCGCCAATGTAAAGAGCACCCAATATAACTTATGAATGATTGATGCAGAAAGGCTGAGTGCAGACGCGATTGTGACCGTTCCTTTCAGATTATTAAATGAAGTCGGTTTGGGTGTGTGAATGTGTATGTGTTTTAGATGATAGGTGGACGTTGTCGTGGATAAATGCAGACAATTGTAATGAAGGTAGGAAGTGTAAGAAGACGAACAGAGTATGGGGGTATTAACACTTCGGAGCATCTCGCGATCTATACCAGATAAATTTTTAATGGCAAATAAGCAACTCATTCTTTTCATGTTAGAACGTGTTTGTGGCACATGTCATAGAACTCTAAGCAAAGTTGAGACGGCAAAATGAATTATGGTCCATGTTATGGAATAAGTTGAAGAAATGGATGGATGCATGGATGTGTGAATTTATTTTGAGGTGTTTTGGATGCTTAAGCATGTGAGAAACATAAATTTAGCACTAGCATTTGAGAGTGCTCCAACTCCGCCCACCAAAACTGTAAAGAGGCCCATTTTAACTTCCCGCTACTTTGGTTGATGCTCTCGTTCCGGCCAATGGGTACGTAGAGCTGAAAGATCTTGTAACTGGTAAAGTGCATTCGCCTAAACGTGGGTCATGGTCAGCATTGGAAGTCAATTATCGCTTGTGATGCTTTGCACTGGAAGAAGAGCAACCCTCTCAAACCTGGATGTCGTAGCGCTAACTGGCTCTCTAGCGGCATGTAACTGCAGAGAGCTTCACCCTTCTACACTAAACATACAGTGTTGGAGCTTTTTCATCGATCTCATTGTTATCCTCATGAAAATGTCCTCAACGTATCATGTTTGTATGCCATTCGCTCTTTGTCACAGCTTTCAGTCTTGTGAATGTGTCCATTTTGTGATGAATCGCCACCGGTCTGATAGGATAGCCTCAAACGGCAAGTAATTACGTGATTAATCACCGGCATATATTATGGCTCTGCTACTTGGAAAAACAGGTAAGTTGGTATGCAGTCATATGAAAGTGGCACTCCCCATGCACCATGATTTTCGTTAAAAGCGCTGGGTGTTCTGCTACTATGCAACAAACCATCAGTACCGATCGCCATAGCCATCGCCAATATCGCTAGCTACTAAACCACACATGGTGCAGATGTGTCCGATCCATGCCACTTCTCTTCTTCCTTTTACTCGTCACCTATCATATCACCTTGAATAGCACTCCGTCTGTCCATCAATCACCTGCCAACTAACATCTCATTACACCTTTTCCACAAATGCCAATACAATTTACATTAGCACGTCTCATCAATTCTTTCCGACTTTTACTAGCGATGAGATTTGCAAGCTCATTTTATTGTAGAACCGGTAGTATTGGCTTTATTGAGAGGCCGACTCTTAGAATGTCAGCATGGCACATAGGATAGAAAATCAGTGCAACAAGTCCAATCCCTCCTTCCGCTTCTCTGTCCCTTAACCGCTATCAAGTCCAAATCTTGCTTTCCTTGAGTGAATCTCTCACTTGACACGGATGAACGCAAACACAGAATATTCAGCGCACATGCATAAATTCACTGTCTAAGTTATAACAGACTTGATTTGACATTCCCTAGCACTAAGAGCCAGATCAGGATCACGAAGTTTTTTCTGGGTCAATACTAAATTGAACACATTGCAACGAATTCGGCCTTTAACAAATACCCGCGGACTATCCGCACCAGTCTCCAACATCGGGCACATTTAAGATGTTTGATTAAACAAGCAACTTCACTCCAACTAGGGCTTACTATGGCAAAGGAGCGTGTTTGAGAATGAAGGTGGTTCGTTGGCCTACGCAATGTGTATTGCAAGAAGGATGAGACTCTGCGATTTCCTGCTTAGTTTGTTTTCATGTCGATTCCGTTTTTTATCCCCAACATTCCCTGAAGCCAGCAAGATCGATTTTCCAGCCTGGCATGGGAGCTTACGAGAGGTGACACAGCCAGAGGTATATTTATCCCAACGACGACTTGTTTCCAACAAAATTTGGCCAGTGTTTAGTGGCTGGCGCTACTTTTAAATATTGGATACTAGCCAGTAGCTTGGAATTCACTCTATTACCTACGTTTCATGTTCTTGACTTAGTTCATAAATAGCAACCTTGTCCTGTGTTAGACTAATTAGCTTTCTTCCACAAAATCCTTTCCCCTAGGGTCGTATAGCGCTCGCTATGAAATCAGGCAAAGGCGTATGCTTGGAGTAATGTACTTGAGCCCTTAGAAAACGAGTATGCAACCTACAGCTCAGTATGAGCTGGTTCACATTAGTTCGCAGATAGTAAAGTCGGTAATTACCGGCGAACTCAGACACCTGGATAAAGCTAATTAAAACACAGATAATTTTTGCGATGTATATCCTTGTTAACATGAGATTCGAATGTCATGACACTTAATTAAATCACTTTAAAAGATTCCGAAGTGTTATTGGGATTTTAGTGCCATCAAAGATCACACCAATGTTGTCCCCCTGTTATCTCCAAGTTAAGGCACCAAAAGTCGGTTTTATGCCTTGACTAGGTTTTGACGTATAGCATGAGGAAAGGTGTTGTGTAACAACTACCTGGCTGCGATTGGATGGATCGGTGGGTGCGGCAAGGGTGACGGTGAAATTGGCGGTCCACGGGCGAGTATCGAGACCGGCATCGTAGGTAATTTGAGCTCGTAAGAGCACGTGCCGCATCGCATTGGTCTGGTAGTGCCGCTTAATAACTTTCAACTCACTCGGCATCACTCTTCCTCATTCCCACATAACGCATTATTTTCCCATAAATTACACCCTTCCTTCTTATTTTACTCCCCTCAATATCTATTCCCTGTTTAACATTCAGAGTGCCCTTCTCACCTACTCGCTTACTTTGTTTTATTCACCTTTCATGAAAATGCTCAAGCACTGCGTTCACACATCACATTATTTTCCCAACTAATTTAATTGTTCCGTTCCTGCTTGTTGATTATCCCTGGCATCTCCTTGCCGATTTTGTAAACACAAAATGTTCGAATGATTGTACCATTATCAAACAAAAAGGTGCTGTCGATCCTGCGTTTGCAGACTGACCGTACTTTTAGAAATGTTGCTTCCGTCCGAATACTTGTTGATTTCTGTTGTCACTGTTAGTTCCGTGCCGTCGGGGAGACACCTTGTTTATATGGATGCCCCACTTCAGCCGTGCTCGCTTTGTTGGCGACTGCTAACAAAGGTTGGCATGCTTCGAACCTGTTATGCACAATTTCCGCACCCAGCACTGTGACAACCCGAAGTCTCATATAGCCGCGCTAACAAGGATAGGCTTCCTCTTGTGGCATTTGCTAACTCATCGGTGCTGACGTCTATTAATGAAGGTCAAATTTCACCTGAGACCAATTGTATAGGCATGCATTAATTAGTGAACACGATTGACATGCGCATTTTTTTTGTTTCCAGTCTTTTCTGGACGAAAACGTAAATGCGTCACCATACCTCGCTGACTGCTGCTGCAATTTTGGGTGATGGGTATTACCACTCATCACAAGGTCGAGGGATATCCAGCCTATAAATGCCCCCTTTTAACGACTCTAGGTGACCACAGCGGGAAAGATGAGCTGCCCATCCTGGGTGGGACTCGAACCCACAATCTTCGGCTCCGGAAACCGACGCTTTATTTATTAGGCCACAAAATCAAGCATATAAATAGACCTAAGTATATTGTTAGTTTTCTGCGTCATGCGCGCGGCTCAGTGGTCTAGGGGTATGATTCTCGCTTTGGGTGCGAGAGGTCCCGGGTTCAAATCCCGGCTGAGCCCGCTGCCTACGGCGCCTAAAGTACGCTGATACCATCGTTTGCTTTACTGTTTTCCTAAACAGTGCTAGCATTGCTTCCCAAGGTTATTGCTCGGGAACAGATTTAACTAGCTGACTGGTGCATTGTCCAGCTTGTCTGGATTTCTCTAAGATTAAAGGCGATCATGCCTTTGAAGCCGAGCACCAATCGCATGCGACCTTGCATTGTTCTTGTGTTCGTACACTTATGACTCTGTGCAGCGTTGGTGGATGAATGTGGCAAAGCACTAGAAATCCATGTTTTGCAGCACGTAATTGGAAAGCGTTTAAAGTAATAGGTGAGTTTTGGTGTATCTATGTATTTGCGACCTATTTGTATATATCTGCTATTGTGTTTCGCTGATTTTATGCATTTTGTAGAATAAATTAAGTTATTTGTGCATTTTTGTATTTTTTTCACATATTCACATTTTCATGACGTGATCAGACACGCCAAATGTAAACATATTTTAGTCGGTCGACGAGGTGATATGAACTGCTACGGAGTAAATACACCTTTATCTAGAATTGGTGTCTTCATCATTGCTCTATATTGCCCGCCCTTCGGAACTAGAGCTCAGCAACCAATGCCGTGTAGCGTCTGGAACATCTTTCGAAAGTCCTATTCCTAGTCAATAATATCTAGCTCTGGGATACGGTAATTCTTTTGGTAGAATAAATGACCCATTCGGAATAATTCACATGCTTAAACAGCTAAGTTAGTGCATGTGGGCACTCATCTGAACAGTGCGGTGGGTCTTGTGAACACTGCAGTGTTAGATTAGAGATTTGAGTGTCTTCAGTATCATTGTTACTGTTTTTTTACTCAACCCTTCTGCACACGCCTCTACACGAGCATATATGGCCAGCAATATTCTAGCGAAGGCATTAAGAGTAAAGCAAAGCAAATTTCGTACATGGTCCCGTGTGAAGGTCAAAAGAAATGTTGTCACGACGCAGATGTGATTCAAACTCATGCTTAAAGACCCTAGTGAATTAGCGGTCCATCTCCTTAGCCACTCGACCACCGTGTCCAGCTTCGTGTCCTTCCGCCAGTTCAACCAACCGCCTTCTTACCACATTAAAACTTTCTTACCTACTGCATACGTCAGTCTACCAGGTCCTTACGGAACCCGGGTAGACAAAATTAAAGAGCATGCAGACAGAGATCAAAAGGACTATGAGCGAATACAACCAATAGTGAAGGCCCGCAGAAAGGCATTGTTAATGTTCTCTGAGGTGCACTGCACGCAATCTTTAGTATTCGCTCAGTCTACAATCTTTTCCGCCAACTCCTGTTCGCAACTTCGCTAGTGTCCCACCAACGTCGTTTTCCATCCCCTTTCTCCTCAGCAACCTCATGCCGTAAAAGTGGTGATAGCACTGTTGACGATGTGTGGTTAATCACACTTTCCCCTGCCGCGATTATTGACTGTTTTAACTTTGCGCCTCTTGTTTTCGTTAATGCACTTTTAGCTTGCCCTTTTATGCCCACCAATAACTTGCTACCATTTCTGTGCATTTAAATTTATTTTTTACGCCCATCGTTGCTTCCACTTTCCATCTATCGCAATGCCACCTCCTCGCTACATTCATGTCGCATTCATCTATTCAATCCTTTGTCTCCCATACTGTCACAATTACCTCAAGACAATCGTTAGCCCCTCTCAAATGCATTTCAGCAACTATAAAATAATCGAGCTTGCATTCACGAAACGTGACCATCTTCCCTACCTTTTTTGATCACATCTTCGCAGATGCATCCCAGTAGTTGTCTGAAATTGCGGATTAAGATTTGATCAAAGAATGACGAACAACCAGATTAAACAACTCGACTCAGCTAAACTATTTCATTCTTGCCTTAAGGACTGGTAAAATCACTGCTCCACAGAGTAATGGAGAGCCTGCGGTGGCTGTCAGATAATTTTAGGGATGTCTAACAAAGCTCATTAGTAAAGTAAGGACTTATTGACGAAGAATTAGACCACAGGATTCGTATCTGGACTTTCTATAATAATGACTCTATTATATACCACACAAATTCAATGAATGGGCAATGTAATGATTTGGAATCTACAATGGTTGATGCGTACGTGTAAGGAAAACATTTTGTAAACCTGTGTAAGAAACTAAGCTCTGCTAAGATTTAATGCTGTTGACCTAATTACTTTTGCTACGGAACATAAAGCTTTCAGAAGGGAGGGCATTCAACGGCTCCCAAAAAGGGCGTCCTTCCCTTGTCCATTGGTTGAAACGTGTTATCGCATGTGTGATATCACCGCTTTTAAAGCAGTAAAAGCCTTGGCTATGCGTAAAACACATTCCGTCTAATGCGTACCCAGACCGTCAAAATTTTGACGCATTGATTCGCAAAATGCATCACAAGACAATTTTCTTCTTGTTGCCATCTCTCATCAGTGCAGTGCTACGCAATAATTACGCGCTCACTCTAGAAAATCTAAATTTATGCAGTGTAAGCATTTCCTCTTAAAAGACTTTGATTAAGATGAAGATGTCGAATGAGATGATTTCAACTTAATTGAAAGTAGCAGCGATGAGGCTGCTTCTGAAGACAGTCCATCAGTTGGATCTGCAGCACATAGTTTCTTCATTGTCAATATGGCGTCCATCGATTGCTGTATATTCATCTTAACGCCGTAGACGAGGCGCGGTGACCAGCTTGACATTGATATTGACGCACACACGTCTTGGGTATGGTAGCCTTGTCCAGCCCTCCTAAAAGACGATGCCTCTGACCTCACTCAATGTATATCATGACGCGTCAGTCACGACTTTGTCACCCCTACTGGGTTGGCCTCCTCAATTGGTAAAACAGGCACTCCCAGACGTTTGGTTTTGGCACAATAACCAACAGTTCACTCCAAGTTAGGAAAGTGTGCAGGCATCTGTCCGTAAGCATCATCTAAGGCCAATCAGGAATGACGTTTGGCTTCAAATACAAAGATTGATTGATCTTCTTTCGCAATAATATGGGTAAATTAACACCGAAGAAACTCATTTTTACAATCAACTCGATGACCCTGAATAGCGGTTTTAGTCATGTTTGTGCAAATGATGGGATAAAAAGGAGAACCGCTTGCAAAGGGCTTCAGATAAAGAAGCGACCAACAAAAATCTGACTAAGCAGTGACCCAAGAACTTTAAAACGCGTTTACCGGATAACTACCAAGTACAAATCAGGTGTCGGGCCCAACCAAATTTCGAATCAGGAGACTTACGCACTTCAAGTCAAAACCACACCGCAGAACCGCTGGACCCTGTTGTTGTCTTAATTTAATGAATAACCACAATTTTAGGCGTGCGAGCTTGGTCCATCTTCGAGCTAAAGCGGAGTTCTAGCTGGTTAACTGATAAGACCTCGGTTTCCCAAGGCAAAGATTGCAGGCTCGTGCTGTCAGACGCTCGCAGCAACACGATTTGGCAATATTTTCAAGCGGATTTAGGCTTTGGAGAAGTACGATTAGTCCACAAGTGCTGAAATCCAAAATATGTCGTCTGAAAACACTGCGATCATTCCAGCTTGCTACATTAACAAAATTGTCAATAAAGGTTGCTTAAAATCGACAAAAGGAACAAAGGATTAAAATCAACTAAGGAAATGATATGATGGGGTAGCGCAGAATGTAAGCACTGCCGAAACATGCGATGAAAACAAAGGACATGGAAAGGTGGGAATGACACCCAGAACGTCAAATGGGGAATGAATATTGCGAGGAGCCAAGTATTACGGAAAAATTAGTAAAACCTATGGGAATGGGGAGGAGTGATGTAAACTGAGCCGAAAATTGTTATTTCGCACTGCTTGAGTGGTAGAATTGATGGAGTATTAGGATAAAGAACTAAAAGTGTACAGTTGCAGTGGTATCCATCCTTGGCAAAATAATTGGGTTTATTGTTTAAAAAGCCGGAGTCCAGACCGCGCGGCCTAATGGGTAAGGCGTCTGCCTCATAAGTAGAAGATTGTGGGTTTGAGTCCTACCGTGGGTGTCTTGTTTACCCACACCAATATACGTTCTTTTGCTGCAGTGCCAAAAAGTATCTAGAAATGTGCGCATGCGTAGCTACAGCTGTCTTGTCACTACTTGCCATCGGGCGCCAAAGGAGAATTCTGGAGGGAAAAGCATTGCCCAGAGAGAGACCCACACTCGCGACCTTCAGATTATGAGACCAACGCGCTACCCGGGCGGGCCTTCCACGTGCTTATAACATATTAGAACCTCACAAATCGAGCAGGAAAGCTCGTGAAGAAACGCAGAGTAGCTCGGAAATGTTGGAATTTGATGCGTCAGCACATACGGCATCAATTATGCTCAGTTGCTAACAGGTTGATTCAGTGAATGCTAGCTTACATCAAAGAAAGTGCATTTGTGCCTTGGCTTAAACGAGATCCGGATAGGGCAGATACAGTTGTCGGTCTGATGTAGCATTGGCGGTGGCGTTGTTCAACCACTAAGAAGTGTGTACCAGTGTGATTAGCGGTGAGTACAGAGGAGGTGGTGGTACGTCACGTGACGAAATCGCGCCCAAAATTTAGCTATGCATAAGCGGTAATGTGTGATTTAAGGAATGATTGGTGAAAAGAATTATCACTCACTTGAATTACGACGGCTGCGAAAAGTTATTTAGTAGTGGTGGTGAGCAGTGCTTTGAGCAATGGTCGCTGGATAATGGGAGGGTGGAAATGTATTTATGACCCACTTGTTATGCAGTCAATTGCGGCTGGCTATTGGATAAGAGAATTTGTGCTTTAAAAGAGCTTGAACACTTCATAAAACGAAGCATTTGATATAGTTAAGTTAGGACGAGGAGTGAGGCAAAAGGAAAAGTTGGCTCAAGCGTACTCTGGGGCTTTTCCATAAAATCGGATCAACTGGCCAATTCAAACCACTAATCTTTTCTCACATCAGATTGCGGCAAGGATATCGCTGCGATGCAAATTATCTGACTGCTATTTTACACCTCGATCAGTGTGCTGTAATGTCTGCAACGCAATGATTAAAGTAAACACAGTGATTATGCCAAAAGTGGCAAGTTGTCGGTTATTTGTTCAAATGCATGATGAGTCGTCGATTGACTGGCGTGCCTCAAGTGGGCCAGCTGGAAGTGGAGCTATCTAGCCTCACCACCGAATGCGTTTTGCATGCGTAGAAAGGTCACGCGATTAATCGGTATTCAAGGCAACAGAAGTTATTTGAATCAACCTTGACGACCGAGACATTCATTTGCTATTTAGAAGTTCTTCAGTATAAGATTTCAGACGACTAAACCAACCACTCTCGCAGCGCTGTCGAGAACCGAAGCTTTCATTAAAGGAAAGGTTCTTTCTACCAACGTGGTTTATGGGTCGCAAATGGAATTTAATTTATTCAATTTTTACCTCAGTTTCTCCTTTCTTACGACTAGCCAGACTATGACTAATTCAATCTTGCTGCTGGATCTTAGAATGCATTTGACTTTAATGGAGGGGTAGCATGGGCGAGACCTCTTCTAAGGGTTCTGTTTACTCCATTTAGTCACGATAATGCAGACATTTCCGACTAATGATTTCAATAATTTTATAACTTGATGAGAAGTATTCCTTTGTATTGAAGTGCACCTCGTAGTCATAAGTGGCTGCAAAATTTGTTCTTAGCGAATGGGCTCAAAGAATGCCTTAGTCGGCTGGTTTGTTTGCCCCTCCTCTTGCTGTTCCTTTCAAAATGCATTGCTATTTCCAACGATGCTACTTAAGTGACATTAGTAACACTTTTATATTTCAGCGTCTCGGACCCGATTCAGTTCAGTGACTGATAGTAGCGGTCTGCATCCGCTTCGAATGCCTTCTTCACAACTAAGTGAAGTTAGCCTAGGGCGAACTTGAATGAGGGATTTTGCATTTACACAAAGAGGGCTTGATCGTCGACATGTGCGTGGACCATATTTTACAGTGTGTAAAACTTCTACGAGGTGTGCGCACCACATGAGCTTGCGATTGGCCTTGCCATTGCCGTAGTCTGTAAATATTTTTAGTGATTCATTCGCACTAGTCTTGAGAGCAAAAACGGATGTGCCAAGCACAAAAAAGGACTTTCAGTGACATGCTTTAGCCATTGCAGTACAGGCGAGGTCAATGATGAACTGGTTGCTGCTAATGCAACTGCTTCCCCATTTTCTTTGGCCACAAGAACTTGCATTAGGCTCCTCCGATACTTACCTACTTGAAAAGCACTTTCCATTCATTCACCCTTCGATAGGCTTAGGCAAAGAGCAGAATAGGACTTGTGCTAATCAGCGTAAAAGTACCGGTAGCTTAGTTGCAGCTAATAATTCAATATTAAAGGCATAGTAAAAATGCGCACTTTTACTCGGCGAACCGTTTAGTTAACAAGCAAAAATGATGGAAGATGCATGGAAGCAGGGCACATGCGCACAGTGACAGCGTTGGCAAAAAGTGATTACAAACATGGTTTTCTACTTTAAAAAGGGTTATTCTGGAGGGAACTTTTTGGGTGCATTTTAAGCAGTAAACTATGGAAGTATGTACACTGAATAAATCTCTTTTACGTCCACCGTCTCAAACTTGATCCACGGAATGAACCCTAATGACATTGTTGCCGCTAAGTTTACAAGACCTTTTAATATCCCTTTTTAATTGAGACAAATTGCAGGGAACCCGGTTGGATTGATTAGCCCACGTGCACATCGCACAGCTTGGGAGGGCGGATGGAGAGCTGTTCTGCAGATGCAAGCGCAATATGGTCGATGAAAAAGCTTTATTTATTTCCTAGGAATTTCAGCTGGTAAAGTATGCATCTAACTGGCAATTTCGAACCTTCAACAGCTTTGCTTATCGAATCCAAGTAACTAAATTGAGACTTTCTATTCTAACACACTTGTTCAACGCGTCATGAAATATCCTTCCTAGTTGTAAGGTAAGTATTGCATGCGGAGAATTGCAGTCTAAAGCACGAAGTTTGGCATAACGATTTCCTACAATAGATTATCAAGGGAGGCATGATTAGGTATGAGGTCGTTAGGCACCGTTATCACCGCTTATAACATGAATACTAGATCCTGTGAGAAATTAAAATATATTAATTCCTGTCTTAAATTCAAAGCAATTGACCCGAGGCTAAGTTAAAGCTACTTACCAGAGTGGCGGTTCAGGTAGTTGTAGATGCACCCAAAGCCGTTTCCGCCTTTGACATGCAAAACCCGCCAGAGTCAACAGCAAATACCGAGCATTGTTGCTGAGCTGTAATTAAATCGTACACGCTGTTTCCTAGTCAAGCATAAATCCAGTAGAAAACCACATGATATGAGAGGATGCACAAGCACTTGCCCATACGCACGCGAAACAAAATAGCTTTATTACCACCAGATGGCAGCAGCAGCATTTGTGTGGGCCATACACTCTGTTGATTGACTTTGCCTAACAATTGCTTGTCAGAGTGTCACTTTGCCACGTTTGGGTACTTAGTCCCTTAAATTGAAATTTTATGTCAAGCACGTGTCAATAACGGCAAAAAAAGTGACTCGTATTTGCCCGATGAAATGACTACCAGCCGGAAGTACGGAATGCTGGCAGTGTCAGGCACACTCGCTTGCCAAATACCGAGGCAATGTCACACCGACCTGTTATGGCAGTTTCGACATGGAATTTTACGCACAAACGAAAGAGAATAACCTCACATTAGTCCAAATCGCACTTACTTTAGTGCTTGGCTTAAAGTATACCTTCCATGTTTAGTTTTAGGTAGTAGCGATGGTCCACCATATGCCACTCCCTCCAGATACAATCTTACGTCCACATCCTGCCTCCCTTGCTGTTACCGAGACTGACCCGCACCACGTCACAGCACATCTCACCAGACCATATCCCAGGGTATTGGATAGTGACAAATATATAGCGGGTGGGTGGCATTCGAAACACCGCCACTGAGCCGCCCGTGCTCTCATCGCTTCAAAACATAGGTCGTCCAGCAACCCAAGCGGGTAAGTACAGCCATATGGAACACTGGCAGATCAGGAGCGGCGATCATTGGAATAGCGTTGTTAGGGCACTAGTGAAGTTGTGAACAGGTTGCGAGTAAGGTTAGTGGAATAAGTAAAGCATGGATCGCCGAGGGCACCGTGGATGTGCGTGGTGTTAAGGTGAGCAGGTGTGCAAGTGGTGAGGGAGTCATGTAGTGGTGATTTTGGGGTAGATAAGGCGGACAGAAATTGTCGAGGCGCCAGACAGTAGCTGGATGATGAAGAAGGACTGATGTTTCAATAAATGTGTTTGCGTGAGCTTGATTCTCACGTGCGTCGTGGTAGCGATTGTTGCTCTCCACGCAGACGACATGAACAGTCTTCTTTGCTTCACTCTGGTCGTCTTTGCAGTGGCTCATTTACCACCATGCCCGCATGCGTAGAGGCGTATGGAAAGGAAGGGATGGATGGGCGAGAGTGCAAGTGAACTTCCCGCAACCCGGGCTCGAACCGGGGACATTTAGATCTCCCATCTGAGCGACCACGGCTTGCCTGGTGTCTAGTGTTACGACTATCACTAATCATAAGACCCACTCGATGTTTAAATACGTGTTGCACATGTACCAACATACCTGCCTTTAATCGTGTAAGCAATGGCCATGGACAATAGCCGTGGCATTGGTGATGGTAATGCCGTTGTTGTTCTGTGGTGAGCTCAAGCAGTGCAATGATGTAGGGTACGTCTGCATGGTCCTGTCGACTGGGGATGGCGGGGTTGAAACTGCGTCTCCATGGTCGAGTGAGCAAGGCGATTGATTGGGAATTCATTGGGAGTTTCCTGCGCAGGTTTAAGCCCTGCTTGTGGCGCTAGTAATCGATCGCGAGTAAATCCTTTCTGACTTCCGCGACTCCGAAGACTTCTTTGCAAAACACGCTGCTATTAATCCACTGCACTGACTCCTCACGACCGTGTAACGCTGCAGCTGCGTCCGGTGAACGGGTGGTGCATATCTATCACGCACTCAGAAGGAGGAAATGGTGCACTTTTTTCTGGTAGACTAGCTCCCAAGCGCAGCCGATGCCGAGCCCTTGAAAGCGCTAGATTTAAGCAATGATTGTGTCAACACGTACCTCCAGTGAGGAATCCAATTCTCTGGGCGCTAGTGTCAAATACAAATTATCTACCGAATGGTGCATAAACTCCGAAATTCATAAACGCACATGATAGTTGGATATTTGCAGGATGAAGAACCTAAAAACGGGACGAATTGCAGTCCAACTGCGCTTCTGGAGGTCTTCAACGTAAACCTATACCCAAAAGAGATTTTTTTTGCGTTGGACAACTGCGTCCTACCTAGATGCTGCAGTTCATGCGTCAAGCGGTGTATCGCCGTTCATGATGCTCACAGTTCATGAAATGAGAATACATTGCGACATGGTCGCATCAGATGCGACAGTAGCAAAACTCGATGCTCTAGAATGAGTAATGCGCCCTGATGGAAGCACAGCGTCACTTTTTAACCCAGAATATAATATTTACGATTGTCATATATCGAGCAGAAGTATCACTGTGACGATCACAGCCATCCTAACGCCCATCCGGAAGGGGACCTAGTTCTGCCACCTGAAACATATCTCACTTTCTATCATTTGCCGTGCAGGACTGCAATTCAGGTGCTAAAGGTCTTAGCATCAACAAACGCTATCTTTATATAGCTCATCAATATGAAACGAACCCATGCAAAGGCACGCCTTCGGTTAGGCACGAGAACGAAATTCTCATGATAAGAGAAGAAATGATTCCAAGATAAGCAGTGGCGCTTCCATTTGCTCATTCCAATCAATAGCAGGCATGGTCAAAAATCTAAATCGCATGCATGCTTTGAGATAGCATTGGTTTTAGTAGTAGAAATCGGGGATGAAAATTTATGCACTCTTTATGCAACCTCAATTTCTTTAGAACCGGTCACGTCTACGGAGTGAATGTCAATTTCATGCCACAGCATAGTGCGAAAAATAAATTGCTTTAATTTTGGAGAAAGAAACTGCCCAAGTTATAGGAAATACATCTGCCGTTATAATGTTTCAAAATGTAAGCAATCTTTGGATAGGTACTGGATCCAGTAATTTATAAGTCTTGTAGTCTGAGACACTTGTAAAATCGTAGTTGCAATCATGTAAATTTACTACCCTCTATTTTTGAGCCTTCCATCATTAGCACTATTTAGTCTGGTTCAAGCCAAAATTCCGATTTGGGGTTAGGTGCAGGACCACACACTGATTTATTCGTTTTTCATTTGCACCTCTCAACGTGCCTCCAAAACTCGACGATTATTGCGTAGTTCTGCCGATAGTGCATACTTCTTCCCCTTTTATACGACAATATTTTTACTTTTGATGCTATTCGGGCGCTTTTGATTCTCGATAATTCATGTCAAGCACCTACGAGGATATGCATTCTTTCAAGGCCATCACGTTAGTTGTAAGAATCATTGATAATTATCGTGAGTTTTATTCATTGCGCTACTTTGCACACAACGCATTGAAAGCGTTTTTACCCTCGGCTTACTCAGGTGGAGACTCTCCATTAACCTGGAGGGTTAAGCTTTGTCAAAAGCCTAGCTTTGAAACATGCACTTAGTTCTGCAAGACATTCACACACTTTAGAGGCGGGAACCGGACCTTAGCACCTGATTGCCTAAGCGTTATTCACCTTTCAACCAACTGATCTGGCCTTTTACTTGGCATTGCGAACGGTGATCCCTGGACGGCTTTCATATTGACAGCTTCCTAGCTGCATGCATTTTATCCTAGGCGATGGCAAGTTGTAGTCAACCACCTATTTCACTCTTAATTACGATATGCCTCATAAGTGCAAGGATTTCCGTCGTTTTTCGTCATCTTATTTATTAGCTTGGACTTAACAAGTGTGTGATGGCTACAACGCCACCCTACGAAGCTTCATTTACTGCTTTAATCCATTTGCAAATCTTCTCTGGCAGTTCGTCTGCACAAGTGCCTTTGTTTTAAGTTGATCTTCTAAGCATGAATGCGTCATTTTTTCAAGAGCTTATTGACGCCAGTTGCTACAGCCAAACATAGAAGGGAATGTTATTGTGGCTCCATCATCATGCTATGACTATTAACTTGAATACGCGGTCGCCAACGTTGTTAAAAGCTGATAAGCTGTACGATTTAATAAACATCGCACGTATGTTGTAAAATTCAATGTGGTTGTGTCGCTTTCAACCAGCCCAATTCATTAGTTAAATTAGTACGCGTAGATCTTTATATAGATGCTATTTCCTGAAATTTATGGCTCATCGTCAGTCTGAGCCAAAAGTTTTTAAGGCTAGTATGGTGATTCCTAGTGTTCAACTTTAAATCACTTGGAAGTCTCTTGAGTCTATTCGCTGTCCCGCTGTTCCTATGCTCGTCTTCGCCCAAAGGGACCACATACTTAGCTTTGTAAAAGGCGTTTTTGGGTCATCACTTTGTTTATCAGCAGTCACACATTCGACGGTCATTAGATTTTAAAGATCCACAGGCTCAGCACCCCGAGGCATACATTTTTGGTTTTTGTTCTTTAACCAGTATCAGACCAATTTACCTGTCCTTCAGCATCGGCATCTGTTCTCATTTATGCATATTGGATGGAGGACAGAACTGGTTGCATTTTGAGGTGCTAGTAAGGCTGTTACTGGACCGCAGGCAGCCCACCCAAATGACAACTTCGGCTATTAGGAAGAAATAGTCCTTTCATAGAGCTCATTCATACCGAATCAACCACTTCATCGTGACTGCTCAATCGATATGCATGTTGAGTTATGCATATCAAAGTCAAAACGCCGCCACTGCACAGACACACTGCAATATCCTGTTCACAAACACGGCGATCTGTGGATTTGTAGGCTTTTGTTTTGCCATCTGGACACAGCATTATTTCTGCTCTGGTGGTTTTGGCATTAAATCTTACCATGCTCAGTTAGGACTTATGTAGTCACCCTCGTGGGCATTTCCAAGTTGCCGCACGCTAAACGCGCCCAGCAATCGTTATGCACACATTAGCAGCCTCAGATCGTTAGTGCATTTGCGGCCTCTTACAGCCCACTCGCTCAAGCATGTGGCGAATTCGTTATCAACCATCGTCTTTGGTGCTGGTAAAATTAGGTAGGTCTTCTCGCTCCTAAGTTTGAACCATTAGCTAGTCGCTTGGAAGCGCGACTAAACATCAACCACTAAAGCTCTCCATTTACTCGCAAGGGAGAAGGCGTTCAAGCTCTTTCCGTCTTCTGCCAGGCAAAACAACTATTGCCACGTAAACATCTTAATGGACATCCCGATAGAGTAGGAAATTCTGCGTAGCAACTTGGCGCTTCGTTTGACTCTGCGTTAAACTACGCGATACAGGGGCTGTATCTACGTCTGGCAGCATGGAATCCCAACAATGTAAAGAGCCTGATAGCCCTTTCGTACGGTAGCAAACCGCATGGTCTTGCATACTAATTTGGCATACGACCCTAATATGGACGCAAAACACTACGCTTGTGCTCCTCCTATGCGAACATGTTAGAGTCTGCCTGTTTGATGAGTGCGCTGATGATTAATGCTAATGGAATCACGCACGAGTCATTTCAGTGAGTAGTTGGCAAGTCCGCCTTGTGTTGATCAGTCGTACATGCAGAGCTAAAGTCAGCGGCTAAGTATGATCCTAATCAAATTAAAAGTGAAATTAAAAGGTGAAATAAGGGCAAGAACTGATGAAAAATGCTGTAAAAGTATAGAGGTCATTATGTGAGTGTGGAATCTCCTGCGCCATCGACAAACAAGTAGTTGCAGGCCCATTGGCCGCATAATGTGTGTGCGCAACGTGCTGTAACTCCAAATATGAGCAAACTTGACCGCCTCAGAAACAATTCTTTGGGGACACGGGTAACGCTGCAAAAATTGTTAAGATTAATCGACTACTTAATTGAGTCTCTTATTATTCCCCCACCAAATGATGGATCACTGCTTAACGTGACGAAAATTCGCAGAAAAGTCAGCATTAGTTCTCAATTTTACCGCTCGAATAATTTTCATTAGCACAGGCGCTCATAATAAGGCAGTTGAAAAAAACGGGCGATACACGGCCAAGGTATGCTGACATACAGATGTTAAAGATATGCTGATTCGGGTAGAAAAGTCGAAAGTATCCATTGAAAGGGTCTGCTACCGATCCTCTAGTAAACATGGCAAAACCTCTACGTCAAAATTTTGGTCTCCAGAAAACGTTCAATGTACTTAAACCCTACTTCCTCCAGTGTTCCTAATTCCAGCGTTAATCTTCCCGTAAATCCCTGAAAATTACCTACTTGTAATATCGCATTTCTTCACCGGAAGCAAAAACAAAGATGCATGTGAACACTGTTTAGTGATAGCAGGCGTTTCTACCAGCATTCTCAGCACAATCCCTCATGTGGTACTTGAGGTCACAACAGGCGCATGAATGCACAGCTTCTTTTTGCGGGTCGAGGACATTGCTCCACAACGTGTGCATAAGTGCGCCATACGTGAGTTGCATTTGCCATTCATTTCTAATCTGATGATGTCGCTTCGACTGCGCATTATTTTGTTAGCAGCCTTCATTCTGCATGATGGACTCACGGTGGTGATCGGTAAGGTGCCTTCTAATGCTTTACTCTGCCTACTACACGGGCAAAAATACCTGACGAATAAGGATGTTCACTTAACCTTGCAATTTAACGAGCACAACGAGGATTTTTTGAATTGCATAGTAACGCATTACTATATTTCACGTCTCAGCATGATCAAATCAACTAACTGTCAATCCATTCCTATTTTACTCTATTTTTCTCCTACCATGCATTCCCTTTGTGGCCTTTCCAATGCATCTAGCTAAATAGGTTGATGTACTGTGAAACAGCTCGAGTCCAACAAATGAATAGAAGTATGCTCCATCAAACTACACATATGGGCGCATTTAGCTCTTCTTGCATTAAACTCGAAAGCTAAAATGCGAACGAAAATGGTAAAGTTCTTTAGCTTTCAACGGTTGTCTGTTTCTATATCCACAGACATACGTGAATGGGCTTCGGAAGCAACCTCTTATATGGCATTTCACTGTTTACTTGGTTTGACATAATTTGAGGGTCTCCGAAGAAGGGCTTGCCAGTTTTGAGCTCATAATGAAGTTTGAAAACCCTAAATGATAAAATACATGGAATCCACCAAGTTTTCTTATCGCTAAAATGCGAAAATATCATGTGAAGAAAATGGTAGCATTAGCAGCATGCAGCCACATGGATGAGCTCGTATTACCAGGGACTTTTAGGCCTTTTTAAACACATATAAGTGTGAAGCGGTATGCGCAGGTCTGTCCTCATCCAAATCACTCATCGTCACATATTGCACATCTAGCAGCCGACTTTCTTTCATTCGGCCTAATACCTGACCATTTGGTACCCCACCCGAATTCGATGGAGACACGTGAGAGCACAGTAGGACAAGTGAGAAGCCATTGGTCTCCCGTATTTTGTGGCATATTGTTACATTTTCATGCGTGCAGATCCTACTATTCCTCGAAATGTGAAACTTGAAGCAATCGACTCTCGCACGATACGCATGAAGTGGGATCCACCGCTTCAGCCCGGTGGGCGTATTATTAACTACTACATCTTCTGGCGCCTCAACAATAGTTGGCAGGACGTCATTATTCTCCCTCCAACGCAGAACTACACCTTTGAAAATTTAAAGCCAGGACAAACTATTATAGCTCAAGTCAGTGCATACACTCAATCGGGAGATGAGAGTGAACACTCAACCTTACATTCAGCCAGCAGCGAAGTGAAAGCAAGCACACTAGGTTCTAAAGCCGGTAAATCGTTCTACTCGTTTTATTGAATGCTAACCATTGCTTGAAGCTTACTGGATGCTATCAAAATAACAAATCTATTTGTTGCTGCTAAAATAATTATGCAGATTCACTCTCACCATCCCCTGCCATGAAGTCGACACGAACTTTGAATAAGACGCACCTAACATGGCTGTCACCTTAACGCCTCACCATTTTATACCTATCCTTATTTCATGTGAAGAAACGTGGAAGCCCACTGGAACAAGTAGACATTTATCACTCTTCCACGCAAAATGACACACTGATGCATTCTCACTTGTGCAGATC
This sequence comes from Taenia hydatigena, assembly GCA_036345935.2. Taxonomy (NCBI): domain Eukaryota; kingdom Metazoa; phylum Platyhelminthes; class Cestoda; order Cyclophyllidea; family Taeniidae; genus Taenia; species Taenia hydatigena. The sequence goes on from JADWOT020000007.1 coordinate 4,256,804, forward strand.
CCACCACTCCTCAGGATGTGCAACTTGAAGCGATCGACTCTTATACAGTACGCATGAGATGGGATCCGCCATCTCGACTCATCGGATCTATTGTCCAGTATTACGTCTTCTGGAGTCTGGACAATAAGCCGCAGGGTATTATTACCCTTCCTTCAACTCAAAACTATACCTTAAAAAATTTGAAGCCAGGGCAGATCATTGTAGCTCAAGTTAGCGTACAAACTCGTCCTGGTGATAAGGGTAAACCTGACCTCATTAGTCCTCTCAGCGGCAAAGAGAACGTAACCACGCCGCCCTTTAAAGGAGGTGAGTCTCCTCTACTCGCTATTTTGAACGCTGAACCATTAGTTAGCACTGTCTAGGTTTCATAGAAAAAGCCAACCACGGTATCCCTCCATTACTGCCGAGACAACTTCCCAGCTTTTTTCCATTATCTGCTGCCATGAAATCTGCAGCTCATATTATTTATTCACTCCATTGCTTTTTTATTTCACCTCCATCCTTGTTTATACGGAGACGAGTGAGAGAACACTCATAAATAACAATTCGTCGCCCTCATTCTTCCCTCAAAATAATTGCTCATGAATGTAATGTCATTTGTGTAGATCCCACTGTTCCCCAGAATGTGCAACTTGAAGCAATCAACTCTTCCACCGTACGCATGACCTGGTATCCACCACCCCAACCCGCCGGACGTATTGAGCACTATCAAATCTATTGGAAGGTCGACAATAGTTGGCAGCAGGTGATCTTTGCTCCCCCAAATGAAACATATACGTTCGAGAATTTGGAGCCAGGACAAACTATCAAAGCAGGTGTCAGTGCATACACAGTGTCGGGCGATATGGACGAACATGCCTTTGTTAGCCCCTGCAGCACCGAAGTGGAAGTAACCACACCACGCTTACGCAGAAGTGAGTCTTTTCTACACCTTTCAATATAACAGATTAGGATTTAATTAAGAGGTAGAAATTAGGAAATTTAAATGAGCTTGATGTTTTGGTCAGGAAAGGAAGGTGTGTCAACTGCGACTAAAACGTTCACAAGGACTTCCACAATCAAAATGAATGGCAGGATGCCCGCGACCTCTACGACAGATGATTCGCTTTCGACTCCTTAAATGACTGCTTCACGTGGTCACAAATCCCACCATGACCCCTGTAAGTAGCTTCAAGTCAACTTTCGCGACAGTCAGGACTGACGAATTTATCCTCACTACTTCATAACTATGGTCCAAATCACTTCCATGGATCTAGTGCTTAAGTAAGCGTGCTCGTGAATCCGCGCATATAATCAACGATTGCACTCATGCTCATCATTACAGCGTTAAAATACAGTAACTAAAGTTGTTATCTGTTCCAATCACAGCCAGCATTTACTGAATGCCAAATAAGTATCTTGACATGTTTGTCTACTCTTGTTGATGTCCAAACATGTTCCCTCTTGTAGACTTTATTCAGCCACGCACCCTGAACTGAAAACTTTATAAATTGACGCTGAAGTTTACTGCATAAAACAGGTAAAACTGGTCTGTAACGATGTTTTAACCAATAAACCTATAAAATGTGCGCCTTTAAATATCTCTTTTATGTGCACTTTGCTCTATGGGACCACTGTAACGAATTCGCGCATTAATTAAATTAGAAGCGTTCGGCAAACCAAATAGCCCATATCTGCAATAAAGTTGGAATTTGCTTGGTCAAGTCTAGTGAAACTATCTCAAATTCAGTCACAATATAAAAATATTTCCCATTTATTGCATATTTTTGATAGCAGTGCATGTTCCTAAAAGAAATAATTTGACTTAAGCACACCTACTGTACTGCAGCGTCTGAGGTAGAGCCTCGAACGTGTAGGCATTGGCAGACCGCTGTGTTGACCCTGTCAATTGCTCGCGGCAGGTCAGTGAGGCAGCAGATCTGTAAGAGTAGGTCTGAAGTAATGCACAACCTAACGGGACCTTGGACTCTTAAGTAGGTGCGACAGAAATGAAGAAATGCCCTTCACCTTAGTCAAGTGTAAATAACGGACATAGAATCCAAGTGGCAATGGCAAGACTTAACCGGGAAGCATCTGTGTGTTTCGATGCGAGACAACGGCGAGCACACCACATGTAGTGACAAATTGGATATTTTAGTATCACTGATTCCATAGGCCTGAAAATCTACATTTACTAACTTTACGTCAGTAGACGACGTAAGCGTTATTGAAAGCTGAAGTGAGTGATGAAGGCGTGGTGATGATGCCATCTCTTCCTCCTTTTTAAGAGCATAAAAAATCGAGGAGCCGCATCAGCTCATGGAATGTTTGTCAAATCCTGAAGGATAAATTTCACTTTGTTAAGCTACGAAGGAACATAAGTTGCAGCCGATTATTTGCTAAGAAATCATCAATGTACAGAATACTCCAATTGGCACCAATTATTTGGTGCTTGATGACCTTTTTATCAAATCAAGACAGATCTAGCAATGCGCATACTGTGTAAGCCATGCGACGGGTTAGGAGTGGTCATGCAAACTGCATCATTTCCCGACATACTTCATGTACTAAAGCTGTTTGCTTTACGAATCCTGATAAATGACAAAATTTTGCTTGTCGTGAAAAAGTCTACTGAGTTTGCTTAAGAAATGCGCTGTAAGTGGTGCTTTGAATTAATACAACCTTACAATAAAGCGCTATTTTACTAAAAGCTAGCCTGTTTAAATGTTCGCCACTTGGGTTTACACCACAAAGGGATTTTCGTGTGACACTTTCCTCTTTTGCGCAATCCATCTTGCGCGTCACTTGAAGATGTATTCGCCATACGTCGTTAATCACGGCGTTCCATCCGCTAGAAGGGCAGACAATCCACTCAGTGGCCGCCATGGAAACAGTGCATGCGCTATTTCGGAAGATGAGTTTCCACATCTACGTTGGTCGATTCGAGCCATTTGAACAGCATGTACGTTTTTCGTCTATTTAAACTAGGCAATTCTAAGCGAAGCAACATGGACTGTAGTGGCAGCTTTAATGCTTTCACCGAGACTCAAGTGATATCCTCTCCGTTTTATTAGTTCTTTTTGCCCGTTTTGTTAGGATTGACTCTACTTCTAATTCATTGACAACTGAGCTTGGTCATTCATTTATGGCGACGTTACTGGCTACACTGTCGCGACCCAAAAAATCCTAGTTCCTTGAATGCATAATGTTCGAATTTTCCGAAGCCCTAGGTTCATTAACCGGTAGGTTTTTTATTGGCAAAAGCTAATCATTTTATCATTCCCTTTGCTATATCTCTGCAGTAGGTTCGTTTCAAAACACCAAGAAATGAAGATTTTTGACCAATTTTAACGGAACGTTGAGGTGTTCCACGCAGGACAGAAGTTTTCACTAATCACTTCGCAATCGTATACGCGACGGAGGAGGTTCATATGAACGTGTACACAATTAAGCGAATTCCTGGGGTAAAATAAACGTGCTAATTGGAATTTTCGAAGGAGTGGCCGATAAAAGGGTTGATTATTTGACTCCTAATCGCATTAGCGTTGTTCTATAAGTAATTTGACAAGATCTTCGACTTTGCATCTGTGACATCTTCCGTGTAGTGCGACTGCATCTGGTCGGCTCCTATGACTACTTTACTACTCGGTTTGTGACTTTGCTGTGGTGGAGAGGTAGCGGTAAAAGTGGAACTTGTTTACGGCATTCTTGATAAGCAGAATGTAAATGTATCGCCATGTATTCTAAAGCCGAGGCTACATGTCATCAAATTTGACATGAATATACGGTCGGAATATCAAACAGGAATTTGCTTCGGGAGTGAGTGCACATACAGAATCAAGGGTCAGAGGAGCGCATTCAGAGCCTACTCTGCACTCTAGATCACCTTCAAAAGCTCTTTGTTTCGACGTGAAATGACCAGCACTGACTTCTTGAATTGCACAACACTTTGCAATACTTTTGGGAGAAAAAAGAGAAAGATGACGAATATCAGAGGGTGTTACCAATAGTTGTAAACATGTCGCACTGGTGTATGTCAGTGGAATGTAAGAACATGGGCCCTATTAGTCAGCATGGCTGTATCAGTGTTGCAAAGAAGACATGACAGGACAAATTCCAAGACGGATTGACGAAGGGAGAAATTCTTCTTGGCTTTAACAGAGTATGGAGATGGGTTCCGCACTAAAGAGATGAGTTAAGACTGTTCTATTGTCCATTCGCTGATGGTGTGGAAATCCTCTATTTGTTGCACCAGTGGGAATGTTTGCAGCCATCCTTCGTAAAATAAAACAGCCATAAGTCGAGCCATCCGGTGGTAGTTTTGCGAGTGTTAACAGATAACACGTCGCAAGACATTGCTGATCCACTTAATATTGCGACGTGGTGACAGTGGCAGCTCTTACATTTCGTCACTCTCATACAAAGCAGACGGCGTTTAGTTGATTATCTCTAGCCCCTATTGTTTCTAAGGCGGCTCTATTTACAAGTAGTCAGCAGTCGCACGGCAGAAAAATGTGACAAGAATTGCGCTCGAAATCTCCTCCATTTGCAAGTTTTGCTACGAGCACTATTCGCAATTATTTGGCATGCGGGCCGATAAAACGACACAATTCTCTGCTAGAAGATCTGAATTTCTGGAAGGCAGTGACCTACGTATTTAAGTCGAGGTGGTTGTTCAGAGAGCAAAGTGTTCCTTTGCTTATGAACTAAAGTGGAGGTTCGCATTCGAAGACATCAGCAACTTGTAACACCGCAATGCAACGAAGTTCGTTGACAAGAAATACACATCTTGCTTGTTTCATGGGCCTATGCTAGATTCTGCATTAAGGTGGACGTTTTGGATCAAGTCTGTGCATGTACACGCATTCTGGGAAAAGTTGAGAAGGTGCTCATGTGATAAAATCATTTGGCCATTTAAAAGGGCTTACTAAGCACGCTTAAGTAGTGCATTTCGACGACTATCCATGGGTACATCTGAGACAATCGAATTGACGAAACACATCCAAGGCCTCAATTTTACCAATTCTCCTTACACACCTCCCTACACCCTCTGCGATTGCATAAAAACGATAGGTGCTAAAAATGCATCCCTCCATGTTCAGAGTCAGGTGGACTGTTTTACCAGGAGCGTTATGTGATTAAGTCTGCCAAAAAAGTTGCACATCGTTCTTGTATGCGCCCACAATAATACTTCATAATGGGGACACTAACTGCTGATGAACGAGTAAAGTGGGTGGAATCGCCAAGAAGTCAAAATTTAAAAGCGCGGTTGCAAAGTCTTGTTGAAAGACAAGCACTATTAATCCGACGCTTAGCGAAACCCCTGACCTCTGCAGCGCGATGACCACCGAGGAAGGATATGCTACTACACTATTAAATCATTCCACCATATATCAAAATATGTTTTTGACCAGGTCGCAGGGATTCAAATTTGTTGTCAACTTGGCGCAAATATGACTAAGCGGCTACTGCTGAAGCCTAGGTTAATTACTCGACGCTGTTCACCCGTCCTCACTGCATTGATAGTTATCGTTCTCGTTCACTAAGTCTGTGAATTAATAGGAAATAGTTTGATATGTGTTTCTTATAAGAACTTAAGATTTGTTTATTTAGGATGGCGTCTGTTGCCGTACCTAAACGAATTAAGGAGGTTACTTCACACCTACAATGCAGTTTAGCGTTAAGTCAAACAATAGTAAAAGGCAACAAAAATCATGTAAATTAGCCAATGGTGCTAGAAGCGAATTGTTTTGTAAGTGAACTATGCCAAAACAAAGGCCTCTATGCGCGAATATTTATGATAGGATTCTATTTACGGTAGGGAAAAATGTGAGTAGTAAGAAATCTCCCCATCGAAGAAGCGCTACGTGCCATTGCCTCAGTCTAGTGTTTTTGGGGGAGCTTAGTAAACAGTTTCAGCTCACTCTTACAACTATTTCAATGATGCCAGAGAAATGCACAAAAACAACCACTTGTGCTGGCCACAGAAAGTGAGAGAGCGTGTGTTGAAAGAACCGCTGAACGCATGATTTTCTTCTGTCAGTAATCGAAGCTAGTCGATTTCTTATTTGCTCCAACCTTTCAACTTCGTCAATTAAGCGGCAAGTACAAACGAGAAATTCAGCTCGAAAATGGTAGTGGTCGCCTCAGTTCTGGGATGCCCCTAGGATACACATACAATTGGAGATAAATGCGAATGTGAATGTGTCTGTTTCTGATGGTGCAGCAGATAAGCTTCGGTGATAATCGAAGGAAGCAGGATTTGAAATTTAAAGTTCTCTATGTATTGCGACTCACTCAAGGTAGGAACGAACCCCATTTCGCAAGTAGTTTTGATGCATGCTTGGTTCTTACCGTCTTCAACATGCATGCTTAAGGAGAGAAGTCACTATTATTCGTATTTCCTGTCTTCCCACACTTACACTTTGCCAGTTGGGTCATCCCAGTTACTCTACCATCCATTTAGGCAGAGCCTATCCTGTCTATGGGATTTTCATGGTTTTAGGTGCAGTGACTTCCAAAAAGGCGCTTGTGCACGCTCTTTTCAATCGATGGATTGAATCGCCTCCTCTGCGACATCAGCAAGTGTGATTCGTAGAAACATAAGTCGAGGTAGTGAAGGTTCTGCTGAGAACGGAATATCAGTGGGCAGTTCACACCACCCTCAGACTAGACGTCGATCTGCTGATTTGATTGGTAAGTTCATCATACAAATTGACCACGATTGGGATTGCTTCTCTACGTTTCATTCTGTTTCTCCAGGCACGAAGACGTTTTTCGGCTTGGAATCCCTTAGCTAAGGCGATAGGAGAGCTAGAACATTAAACTTTGCCACTGAAAACGGAAACGAGAAAGCACGTGGCGCAGTACACCAGCCTAATGCGTTCTTTGGTAAAATTGTTAGAAGTCGGCTAACTTTGGCGCGATGCGGTGATTTCCACGCTCATGACATTGTGGACAGAAAGCACCAGTCATTGGTGTGAGTTGAGGGTTTGGATATACAGAGGCAGATACTCGCTTAAATTGTAAGCCTGCACAATCATAATGCATTTGTTTTCATTGCATTGTATGCTGTATTTTTCATTTAGCCAGTTTGATTAGGCATGCCTTCTCGTCATTAAGTGCAGCCTTTCGTACCTGCGGCAGGTACTGCCAAATTGGGCAGAAGTCGCACTTTGGTGAATTACAGCTAACTGTACCTTCGTTAGAGCCAATTTTCACCTACCCATTTATTGTGTGTTCCACTTATTTGCATGGATCTTGGGTGAGCGTTTGTGACACTACTGGTGCCCATTAATGATTAACGAGTCTACTCTTTGTGTCCATTGGTCTCTAATCATGCCTCTGGCTGACTTCGCCCACCTTTGCACTTGTCCGTGCCTCTTGTTTAGCTTTTCGTTGAAGTGCATATACTCACAGAATTTACAATTAATGCAACTGAGAGTTGTCAGAGTGCTTACTTCAATGCTCTGGTGCTGCTGTTAATCGCTGAAGCCTACTAGATGCTAGTAAGCGTGATGCATTAGTCGACATCATAACTCGTGCAGTTATCCGCAGTGGAATGCAATTCCTACCTCCAAATAAACGTTTTTCTTTCTAAGTCCTACCAGCGGTTGATGCACTCTGCATTGGCACATCAATTGAGCATGTTCCAGTAAATAAACTCGTAAACGGAAAGCTTGCTACCGTGTTACCCCTTCTTGTTGCCTCCCAAATTTGGAGCAAGCCTTATTCTTCCAGAATTTGTGCTATTTTGGACTCCACCCAATTTTATCAAGTCGTAAGATTATTTTGTCGGCTCATTTGGCAGTTGTTATTGTGTTTATAAACCTACAAGTTAGGATACAAATAGGAATACAGTGTTTGCATCTGGCTTTGTTTGGTGTCCTCTTAAGGGGCCCCTTGGGATGATTGTTTCTGAATTGCTCATAACTGAGGCGCTTTAGTGATGATGCAGTGATGCAGCGACTGCTTTGGAGGCAATGCACCAATCATTCCTTTGTGCGTATCCCACTACCGTAGTGATGTAATAGCCTCTGCCTGATCCCCTTTTTCCTTTGGTCGTGGTAGTAATTTTCTTCGCAACGTTCTTTTGTCATGGGACCAACAATAGATTTACGGGACGTAGGGAGCTGGACGACATGTGAGTTAATTCCACCTGCATTTCTATGCATTGGCAGGCGTAGAGGCCCATCCATTTATTTACTTTTAACTTGCCGGCCTAGTATTCCTTACTCTGATGGATGCGAGTTTGGCGTTTCGGTACTTTTCCCTTCCCAAATCGAGGTGTTCACCTCAATCTAAAACAAGGGATTAAAACGAACAGCCGCAGCAGCAGAATTGGGGTTGGATGTGCTGGTGGGCAAGTTTTATAGTGCTGGTGATGCGTAGGTTTGAAAATAACCAGCTATTCAAGAAAAGACTGAATTGAGAGCTTGCTTCCTTTAATTTGAAATATTTGATTTGGTCTTCTAGAAAGACAATTTTTAGAAAAATGAGTAAAATGTGCCATCTCACTCATATGCACTCGAGTGTACACATACAAACACATGGTCCTACCTGTATTATTGTGACCCCATTTAGCGTGGCTCTCTAAAAGGACGGAAATAGAAAATGGGCAATGGCACGCACACACACACACACTTCGGACAGCGAACAGAGTTCAAATGGATTCCAGAGGCGAGGTCACGTTTTTACTCCGCTATTGTCGAACGCTAGGTCGAGACAACGTCTACAAAGAAAAGAGTGTAGGCGGTGGGATGGGCAGGTAGGAGTTCGGCCAACCTGCAAATTACGAAGTAGGGAGTAGGAGTAACGCGCTCATCTTTGATATTGAGGGAGTGACCGTACAAGTAGGAGACGGAATTAAGGCGAGTTGACGTGGAGCAAGCTAAAGCGACAGTAAAAAGATGAAAATTGACAGTGCATGGCAATCAAAGCTAAGCTATACTAAAACAAGTGTTGGTACACAGTAAAGTGTTATTTAGTCACATTCAGCATAGACTGTGCTGCTCCATTCTAGGCTATGACACAACAATACAATGTCATTAGAAACGAGAATGGTAGAGAGATGAATGAGACATCATTAAAGAGCGCCGGCAGAAGATGGGATGAGGAGTTATAAAGGTTAGAAAAAGGTGAGACAGGCAGAGAAATGAGATGCTTCGCACTTCCCACCTTCACTCTCCCCTCCTCTATCACTCACATCTCATATCACACTCCACTCCACCCCACCCCACTAATACCTCCGTCCCTCCTCTCTCACTGTTGCGTGCGCACGCGCTCGCACGCCAGCCCTCCTCAGCACACCCTAGGAACCAGGCCCTTCCTCCGCTCCCCCTCGTCGCCGCATGCCTAGACGAGCTCAACTCATTACACCACACCACCACCTCTCCGCCTACCAGCCATTCATCCATCCATTCACGGTCCACCATCACGCATCCTCCACCTCCCTCTCCACGTCGCCACCGCGACGGGCGCACATGCGTGTGCAAATAGACGTGCAATGACTGGCGTGCGTGGCGGTGCATGATGTTACACATTGGGGTGGAAAAGAGAATGCTGCGCAGCAAAGAGTTGTGTTTGCAGTGCCCTGAATTTTCATCACCGCAGGCGTCTACACTTTTGTCATTCTCTCGGCACGGTCTTTATTAACGCTATGCAAATCCCAAATGTCTACTCTTTTTCCTTTCCAAACTGTTAATTGCTCTTAATCCAAATTTCTTCTCTGGTAAATCGCACAACATACCCACATCTATGACAAGTAATATGCTTAATATTTCTTCGAACATGGCGATGTATTAAAGCTGTTTTGGATTATATGCCTTTGGGACTTTATGAACTTATGTTTTCGCGGAAAAACTACTCACTTTTTAGTCTTCAGCTATATTCGGGAGATGTAAACATGCCTAGATCAAATATATTTATTGTAAATTTGACGAGCAACCACAGAAATGTGTTGGAAATAGAACTATCAGGCCTCACAGAACTTTTAGAAGCTTTACTTTGAGTACAGCTATACTCAAAGGCTATGCATTACGCATGAGAACTGAAGAGCTGTTTCCGTTTACATTCTCTTCCTCACGATTAACACCGGTCAGAGCACGTTACAAATTTACTCACTTCGATTGCAGGACGTCCATACAGGTTTAGTTGGAAGTAAATTAGTAGCTTTATCTGGCTTCGGTGAAATCAACGCTCTCGTCGTGCACGAGGTCCAACTTCTCGCTTCTCGCCTCAAAGGTGCATTTAAAGCGCTGTATTTATTGCACAATCGAATAAGGTTTTGCCTGTTTCCCGTTGAATCCCTTGTCTTCTGCCTTATAGTTCCTCAAATGAGTAGTTCGGGGCTAAGGAATTTTAGTTCGAGCATGGGAAATTCTGACGAAAATTTTCACCAGGAGTCTTGAGACGACTAACTCTTTGTCTCTCAAAGATCCATATAAACAACAAATTATTGCAATTATCCCTCGTCTTACTAGCACCGTCTTCGATACTCCTCTTATTAGATGTCTTTGACCATGCTATCTACTGGTTTTCTTTCAGTCATTCGTGTGCAAAACTCATCTTCGTATCTTGCCGGTGATGCACCTTTGTGGGATCAAAGCTGTAGTTTTAAAAGATTTTTGGCTATACTGAAGTAACAACGTGGATAAAAGCGTCAACAGGTAACTGAATGTTTATCACTCAATTAAAATCTTTATACCAAGGGTATTGAAGCTCGCAGTGCAGTCCAGACAGACGAAATCGCCAGAATATGTGTACCAAGTCTTTAAGTCTCGATAGACGTCACTCTGAAGTTGCTTATTGTAATGCTTTTGACTGAGGTTGGGTAGTCGTGAGTGTCAGTTGCTCCCATAAGCCTTTAACAGACTCACCTACCAGCTCAGCCAATACCACTTCAAGCAACTTTAGTGAGAAATCAGGTTTAACGTCGGAGTTAGCGTTACTAAATGTGTTATTTCGAAACGGGTGTTTCAGGGCATTTCTTTTAACAAAAATGGAAGTGGTCAATTCTATAAACACGGGAGGCTCACCTAACGTGCCATTTTACCGATACCATTTTCGTATCAAGTTGCTAAAGGAAGTCAAAAGCTTTGAAAATATTTGCATGACGTTATTCGTTATGAAATGATGGGTTTTTTATGTAAAATTTTGGGCACTGCGTTTGGTAGAATGCGTTTGCCAAGAAAAGATGGCGAAATTACCCAAACCCAAAATCTATGCTACACCGGTCGAATATCACTACTGCTGCTAGCGTCATTGCAAATAGCTAGAGCAGCGTGCATTATAAGACAATTTCTTTTAGTGAACTCGAGAACACTGAGCCGCAACATTATGGCAGGGGTCAGTTTCAAAATAGCTGTAGTACTTACATAGAAGTATCAAGTCAAATGACCACTAGAATCCTCTTTGGATGCATTATAGGCCGACACAATGCTGCAAACAAATGAGTAAGGAAGTGTACTATGATAAATGCGAATGAGTGATCGAGTAGACGCGGGCTATATAAAAGCTTAAACTGGTCACCAAAACACAAAAGGAACAATCCCCAATAGGCAGGGTATATTTTCTGGCAATAATAAGAAGTTGAGTGCGTTTCCGTCATTTGCACCTTTGCATTTTTCAAGCCTGAATAAAGTAAAGCCGATTAGCCTTACTATTTTGTCCGTTTCACCCTCTATGTCATCGCGCTCATAAGCCGAGGATCTACGTCGCCATGGAAGGGCTGCACACACTCTCAACCCTTTTTCCGCATAAACTCGTAAGTCTCCTTTGTGGCCTGTTCGTTTTAAGTCCATCCACTTGATCGCCAACCCACACAATTATAATTTTACGAGGTTCCTCTGATTTCCTCTCGTTTCAACGTCTTCCCCTATTTCCGATTTATGGCAAAAATGCAGTTCTCAAACATAATCTTCGCTGTCATCCTGTTCACCTTCTCACCCTCCTGCTTCAACTCCTCAGCGTCAGTCACCATTCTCTCGATACCCTCCCCTGATAGGCGATCCTTGCCCTTAATCTTTATGATGGCGCCCTTTTAGACCACTTTTCAACCGCTGATATATTGAGAATGCCGTTTTTGTCAATAACATGCGCTGCTAACTTTCGATAGACACAATGCGGTACTGGTAAACTACCTGCAGATTTTTGTCGCGTAGTCATCCTCATAGATCTTTGTTGACATGCTCTGCCGATTGTCTAAATACATAGCAGGTGCATTCGACGTCTTCATTGGAATTCTTATGTTGTGTTTTATCAAGACACCATATAACTACTGCTCTGAGTTTCGACAATTTCATTCATCCAATTTTCCCCTCGTATCACTGCCCTCATGGCGATCAACATATCTGCATAATTTGCCTTTGTTTCAGAGATTTTAATACCGCACTAATCTATTTGGCAATTAACATTAAAAAGGGATGTTGGCACTCTTTATGACAATAGAATTTGAAAAGCAAACTTGTTGCAAGGAGATGTAACAAACAACAGCGATTTACGAATTCAATTAGTTGAATGCTTAAGAGTTCAAATGCATTTTACGAAATTATCCGTCAGCTACCAAGCTTCTGACTTAGCTGTCGTTAGGATCTAAGAACACCCTGCTTCTGAAGTAAGAATAGCTTCGTCAGACCATAGATTTTTTTAATTACATTTGGTAAATTAGTAGCCGTAATATCAATTGTGTGTTTCTCGTTTTTTTGAGCGGCGGTAGTGTATTGACGATCTTTTGATGAAAAACGATTTCTCATCCATTTGCCTTATTGTGCATGAGAGCCAGGCCATTTTGCAAACCAATGTTATTGTAATATTTCCGCTCCTTCCATGATCGTTCAATGTCCGCAGGGTAAACAATCGTTAAATTACGAGACAATCGGCTGATGTTGTAAATAAATATGGCTGAGAGGGACATCGCTACACGCTATGATAGATTTGGGCACGGAGTAAATCTAGCAACTATCTGGCTAACCTGCTGAGCATATCGTATTTGCAAGGTAGAGCGTTGACAATTTAGGGTTACGGCATGTTTAGGAACAATTCACCAGGAGGGCAGAGTGTGGCAACGATTGATAGATTGAAACGCAGCACTCCATATCCAAACCAACTGGAGAGCGGCTTTCAGGTAGCAAGGTTGTAGACTCGTTAATCCAACACAAGCAAGCTTTAGTCGAGATGGTCTATTTTGGCGATATCAGCGGGAGCGTCGTCAAGGCTGCCGCTGCAGACGGCCTTCTAGATTGCGTTCAGATAGCATTTCCGCTAGCGCACTTTGTCACGGCTTTCCTGCGAACCTAGTAGAAAACATCTGCAAAAGGGCCGAAGGAAAGTCGGATTATTTTAGTCCTCATCTAACCATCATTCCACACGTCTATCCACTTCCCTTGGCCTAAGTTCTCCGACCGCCGCTCGTTTTCCTTATTCTGATTGAGATATGCATCTCGCGGAGGGGTACAGAGGCACCTAAATGCCCAAAAGGTGACCAACTCAAAGGCCGGCATCAGAAAGCGGTATGGAGAAACATCGGCATCGTCTCCTTTGCATGCACGATTACGCAAGAAAAATGTCTAAGGTGTGAAGCAAAGGCAAGTGATTTCTGCTCTTGCGAAACCATCAACAAGGAATGATGTCTAAAGCCCGCATTAGTCGACAATGGGAGACACCACGTGCAACTAATCGATTTACACGTGTCGGGTTCAAGAAGGTCAATCATACAGCCAACCTCCAGACATGTTCTGCTGTGTCTTATTTCGTCAGTGCTTCGCTCCCACTACGATCCCACCTTGCCTGCGGTCTTCATTCATCCTTTACTTCCGTCGCCTCCATTTCGATCGGCTTGTCATCCAAAATCTCCCATCCCGCTCTTTTTTGAGACCCCAAAGGACCGCAACAGGTAGATATCGTATAAATCTGTGGTGAGTTGTGCTACCGACCACTCTTCCTTTCATTGTGCCATCTTCCTTTTCTTCTCTTTCGCTTAATTTGCATGCATCATTTTGGCATTATCGCATCTGATATCCGGTGTAAATCACTTAGGACAGGAAAGCTGTGCTTAGTCTTTTCGAGTGTGTTTTATAAAAGGAATCCAGATTCCCCCTATCAAGTTGATTCCTTCATGCTTAGCTTGGCCAGACGGCTAGATGAGTGAGTGCAGCACTACAGCACTATGCGGATCTTCCTAGGGTGTCCAATTCCAATCCTCCTTTCTCCTTCCAACTCCCTCTTATATTGTTCCCATGGATTCCCTTCACATCGCCCTTATCTTAGTCAATCCTTTTTCTCTTTTAGTCAAACAGGCATGCGTCTTTACTTCTACTGATGATTTATATGCTTCATTAGTATCTGCCTGGATGGTAGGCGTAGGACTGCGAACACGTAGCATACCCGTCCATTTGTTAGCTTCGTAAAAATTTTAGGGACATGCCACCGATTCCCTTAATTAAATCTATACCGTGCACAGCGTTCGCCATGCTAGGCTCCCTTTTACTAACTCTTACATGCATTTACAACCGTTAAATAAACAGCGACATCATCAGACCTACTTAATCACATCTATGTCCCATTGCGGAAGCGCTACAGCACGGCACTCGAGACTGTGCCCAGATAGATTAAAAGAGATTCCACTGCAGTACCTTAAAGTAGATTAGCCACCTAGACTAGATTATAGCAGGCTCGGATAAATAAGAAAAGATGAAAGTTGACGCTACCTCATCTTCAGAGAAGCCTTCATGCCTTACCACTCAAGTCAACCACAAAATCGTATTTGGCCCGCCTAGTCAACCAGGCACAACTACATGCCATGTGAAGTAAGGTTTTTCCTTTCTTCATCTCAGATATTCCGGGTCATAATGTGCGCGCAAGAATTGGGTCAGGGTGGAGGGGTGGAGACTCACTTGTTTGCTCCTTCTTCCTAACACCCTACTGCGCTGCATCTTTGATTAATGTCTCCTTCGCCCTTCACTATTCTTGATGTGCTCTCAAGTTTTACGTCTTTTGTCATGGCCCACCGTGTATGCTTCATGCAATCAACTCACCCGAAGGAGAGTAGTGGGCAGTCGTCTGCATTCAATTTCCTTACTGTTACCTTTCCACATTAGTGCCACAAGAACCACACGTTCCTCTGTCTCCTTTACGTATCTCTTACCTCCATCCCATTTAAACTCAACAATACCTACCGCTTTTCCACTTAACCTCTGCCAGCGTCCTCCTAGTGAGTCCACTTCATCTCTCCACCAATCGCATATTTGATTATAACACGAATAAATTATGCGAAGATTTATAGCTTAGAGCATGTTAACACAGAACCTCTTTCCGGTACGAATCTTTCTTTGGATTATGCCAGACAACTAAACCAATTAAACGAAGAAATACAAGTAAAATTATAATATGATTAGCATCTACAATCCAATCTCAAAATATCGAAAATTTAGCACTGCCTCTGTGGTCTCAACACCAACCTAGGCCAACCATCGATTACTAGCAATCTTTGTTTGCGATTAATTCCATAATCAGTAGATGAGGAATAACTGTTTGGGCAAGAGTTGGTCGCAAGAATGCTTAACGGAAATAGCCGCTTAAGCGAAAACTTTTATAACGTCAAAATACGCACTTTTTGGGACCGAATGGCCCCTCAGCAAAAAAAGGTGATACAAGTGCAGATGTTGAGGCAAATGGTTGTCATAAACAGCAGCACGCGATTGTTGCATTTGCGACCAAAGTAGTTGCTGCTTTCAGATACAGTTGCAGTGCTCCTGCTTAAATTAATTTTCATAGAGCGTCGGTCGATATACCCATGCTATGACGCTTTACACCAATTGTAGCTGATTATTGAGTTGCCGAAGTAACAGTAATATGGTCCGCTTTTGGAGCTGCTGCAAATGGTAAAATTCGATTTGCATTTTCTAGTTAATAATTAATACGAGACTTTGATTATAAGCTTAAGCGTTTTCGAAATCGCATTTTAAATTCATTTTTAAATTAATGAATGACTTAATACTAATTGTGAAATTGGACCGACTTAGGTCAGTTTTGACGCGTGAGGTGGATAAATTTTGCGGATAAATACTAATAGGCCAGCAGTTTCGGACCCGTTTTATTCGCACTTTGAAACAGAAGGTATGTTTTATTCCAGCGACATTGCTGCATTTACTAAAATGCATAAATGCTGTCCAGGCTTGTTAAAACACACCATTAGGGCGAGAAGCGGCAGAAAATGCAAACCTCATGCTGAATGGAGTGCCATCGGTTTCCGAAGAGGATGCGTACCATGAACGCGTCTAGCCTGCAATATTTGTGCCAAGTTAATAATCACTATGCCATTAAATGTTTCTCGGTTTCGCTCTTTAAATCGCTAGCTTGGCATAATATACCAGAGTGTATTTCTCTAATTAGTGCCATATAGTGTCAGTTTTGCGCATGAGCATTAATTTGAGTACCTCCTAGCAGTCATGGCCACTGGCGCCACACACTTCATCCATTAGCTTTCAGTTTGCGTCTTCAAGTGACCGCCTTCACGAATTCCCGAATGCGACTATTTTCGGTTTCGCTTATAATGAAGAATAGGCATATAAAGGGATATTTGCTTAGCAAATGAGCGTCTGTTTCGTCATCGCAAAATTAATGCCTCTTAACAGTCCTGTCATTATTTGTAGAAATAACGCTGCAGTTTCTTAGAGTCTGTAAGCAGTGGGTCTTTAGGCAGTGGTTAAAGAGAAACATATTTCGGATTCTTAGATGCTTATGGGGCTGCAATGATTGCGAAAACCAACCGCGAAGGGTCCCCCCACAATTCGCCCACTTTTTGCGATTTTACAATTATATTACTTAATTCTATTTAGTAGCAAGTATTTTGTAAAAGAAATAAATGAGGCTGGGGAAGGAAGAGACTTCAGTGGCACTCTTGATTTTGTCATCGATTTGCCTTCTCACTTGGCATTTATGGTGATCACTTGATTGCTAGATGGTTCATTGATTCGAATTCTAACATGTATGAAGCCAATTATAACGGTCACAGCGTGGAGCAAAGCATGGCTGTCCTATTACCACCGAGAGACTGAAAAAGTCCAGTGGGACCAGCCCATGAAAGACGGAATGATAAATTGCAAAACTATCGCCATCGAACTGGACACATGCCCCAGGGGCTTGGATCTCGTCTTCTCTTTTACATAAAACACTTAGTTAAGGCAGACGAACACACACGTCCGAAGACTGCGATAGAATAAGCAGCAGCAGTAGGTGCATAGAGTATTCATCTCCGCTCTCATGACCAGTGGAAGAGGATAGATGAGCTCGACATGATCCGGCTCAATAAATCCCACGCACAAATTTGTGTCTACACTACAAGCATGATGACACTGATAGGGTAGCTGCAGCCCTAACGCCAGCATTATTCATAATGGTCAAATAGTAAATAACGATTGCATGACCACATTTTCTGCTGGACAGTCAACCACCGAAATCACTACCTGTCAGAAAGCATCTAATGCATCTATCCCACACCGTGTGCACATGACGACCCCAACCACTTTTCGCAACCCGAATCATTTTTTTAAGCAGCCACGTGGAGGCTTGACAATGATTTCACAATCTCAGATTCCTTAAAAGCCAGAAAATTGCAGTCAAATGCAGCTACCACAGAATCTAAACTAAGGAAACATTTTATTTATCTGAATTTAATCGACTTCAGCAGTCGATAATCTCTCGCACAACATCCAACTTACCGGTTTTGTCGTCCACGGAGTCCAATAGCAAGACCCAAAAATGCACGCGAATCGACATCAATAGCGTCCAACCTGATTGAAACTTGAGTGCTGCTACTTATTCTACAAAATACTACTGATACAACTTCATAAACAGCACTCGAAATGCTAATCTTTCCAAAAACTGTAGGTCAAGTCACCGTGGACCATAAGTTCTGACATTTCACACGAACATTTAAAAGCGACAACAGGTAGCAACACTTGTGCTTTGAATAGGGGCCAATCTGGCGTCATCTACCGACCCACCTTGCTTGTAAGGACGAATGACGCACCTAAACTATTACTATTGCGTTGTCCTTAAGTGGCATACACTAGTTGTTTTGTAATTTATGTAAGCTGTATCCTGGTTTGCGACCTCAAGTACCTTGAGAACTGTGCCGCGTTATCTGCTTGGGCCATGTGTTTTGCTCCAACACTTGAATAATTTCGGCCGCTTTTTTCTGCGGTGATTAATGATGCTTTGCCTGTCTTGTTTCGCAATACACGCTGTGAAACGCAAAAATCACAACTGTTAGCTCATTGCAATAGTCATCGAACTCTGTGTGAAACTTCGTGTCATGCCATGGAGACAGAACAGTCCACATAGAACTGCTGCCCAGAATCGATGCTCTTCATTTGCAATACGTGAAATGCAACACACTAGGGGCGTGTCGAATTAGGCCTCAGTGTAAGACGCTCGTGGGTGTTTCCAAAGCTAATATTTCCTCCTGTTGCACCATCTAATAATAGTGCTTGTAAAAAGTAGTCACACGTAGTAGATTGTATTTAGACCAAATCGTTTCTCGAAGTAACACGTTTCACTGGAAAATCATGAGAATAGATGCTTGAGTAGACAGGGTAGTGTGGGATGGGATGGTACTTGCAAGTTTGGTGTAGAACATGTGGATGAGTGATGAGTGACTAAGCTGGTAGTACAAAGGCTGAAGCTGTGCTTGTGTAATGAATCATTTTGAGTCAAGGAGAGAGCGATCACTTTGCGCCACTTCGAATAGGCTAAACTTTGCTAAATTTGGCAAAGAGTTAATAAGTAGGTCAAATTCAAAAGTATATGAGGCAAAGCCGATATATTTACCTGTAATTTGCATAATAAAACCAAACGCTTTGCCCTGAATGTGTGCAAGTTGTCGCAATGCACCACGAAAAAATGGAAATAAAGCATTCTGCTTTCTGGGGTCCATCTTTATCTTTTCTGCGCTACCGGTTGCATCTCCATGTTACCTGCCGAGCCCCATTGAAGGCGTTTCGCAGCTCTTTTGAAGTAAATCGTCGTTTAGCATTTATTTCTGGAAAATGCTTTGTCCCATAGATAAGTTCTTAGAGCAGCTTTCAAACTCTTAAGCAGACATTGCAAAGTTCCGCAAAATAGGGCTGAACTAACTCGGAGCACGATAGAAAATGGCACAAGGGGAGACTTGTTAAGCACAACTCCTCGGTGCAACATTCGGGCGCAAAGTAATGCCCAAGAATGTAAGGTTCCATAATAAAAGTGAGCTGAATTGATTTCACATCGCAAAAACCTCTTGAAGGCTGCAATCCACCCTGCCTTGTTTTATTCTGCTGCGTTTTTGCAGCAGATAAATTACAAAGCAGTTTCCGGATCGGTAGCAGTGGTAGCAGCTAATAGCGGAGTGATGCAATTTGTATTCACAGAGCAAACCAAAGGAGTGCAAAATCAGCAAGAGAAACTTTAAAACACGGATTGCCTACTGTGCTTTTCGGTTTGCGTTCTAATGGATTCGGTCTGAGAAAGTAAAGGATTCATTTGCATTTGTCAGTTAGGCAACCAACATAGCCAATAAAATTGGTCCATCTTTTACAATTACGAATAATCTTCTATTTAACTACATTTCGGTGAATATGACAATGATAATAATATCGCGAAATGTATGCTTTAAGGTGTAAAAGAGCAGGTTTTAACTATGATGCAATTTTATGGAGGTGAAGGATGCCTATTGTGACTGGATGCGATACAATACGTGACAACCTTACATTTCTAACCTATCTGAAGCATGTCAAAAGAGAATGGGTTTTGCCATAAAAAGTTTGTCGCCTCATAAGCAGTGTCGATTATAAGATGAGGGCATTATAACTCAGTTGATCGCAGTGCTTGTTCAGGCGCCACGCATGTTAGGACCACTTTTATTAGTCTCTTGTCAGATGTGGATCAATAGAGGGTTGGAACAGTGCCCATCATTGCCTCACTTCTGCTGCTGTCCTGCAAGCTTGGATTCCCATGTCAAGCATTAAGTTAAATTCGTCCCAACGCCTTTGTGTCACATCTTGATTTCTGTCTAATAGTGGAGTCTGCACAAATGTTCGACACGACCGAGTGCCAGTTGATGTGGCAGGTGACTGCTTGTTTTGGCTTTTGCACAATTGGAAATGGTCCCTCACAAGGGTCCATTTGTAATGAAATGCTAGTCTCATGCCGTGATGTTGCCCAAGCAGTGCGTTAAATCTTTGCTACTGCTCGCAATCTGCTGATCCCAACTTCTCAAGTTTTATCTGGAAAAGGCTCGCGAGCATCTCGTGCAAATGCTATTTGGTCAGAGGCTGCGATGACGCAGTCGTCATGCGTATATATAAGATACCTCCTCCAAATGCCATCATTGATCCCGATAATTGTTCTACTGTACATAAACTGATGCTCAATCAGAACTTCCGTACTGTAAACTTGGCTTTTTTTGCAGAATGTAGACAACACTTAATTAAGAAAGTGAGAACTAACGCTGCAGCTAGCTTTGCAAAGCGGCGTGCTGGTGGACTAACCACAACAAACGAAAATGAAGGAAAATATCGTCATGACTAATGGCTCACGACTAAATGGAAAGTCTTTTCTTTAACCGGAAATAAATTTTGTCAAAGTATTTCTAAAAGGTTTATAAATTTGTGGAGTGCACCGCGGCACACCGGTTATCGAGTCAGTGTCAAAGGTGTATTTCTCATAACTAAATCGGTTAGAGATGTTATTCGAGTCAAAGTGAACTAGGCCCTCATGAAAGAGAGCGGCGGTGCCGTTTGCATCAGAAAGTTAGTTATTTAAGTTTCCGAATGGCCTCGTGTGCTAATTGTGTGCCTGTTATAAAAACTAAAGCTCACTTCTGCCTCAGTGCATCACATAAGCTGAACATTAGTCGTGGCCATGAGTCCACCTCCGGGACAGCAGACACCCGATCATAGAGCCACGATTTTGTTAATAATTTTGTTCGGTAGGCACATGTGCCCCAGCTGTACTCAAAAATTAAACTCTGCGCTCTCGACCCAATTAGCGTACAATTCTACGCCAGCAAATTTTGGCTACAGCGTTGTGTGAGCAAGAGCATTGGAACAGGTAATGCTGCTTCTAGACGAGGTAATGCTGTTGCCGTCACTTCATTTGGTAGTGGCGGGATAATGTCAACGCTACTGTCTGCAGCTACACAAATCTACCAGCTGTTGTTCGGATGACAACCGCAATTGCATTTAGCATTGTGAATGCGATTAAAATGGAGACAAAGAAGCGTGGAAAGAAGAGAGAGAGAAGGAAATGAAGATTTGGAGAAGGAGCGCGAATGGAGGCAGCACATACACTGGTTACTCAAATATTAAAATAATTTCTTAACTTATCTGAATCGTGTTTTTGCTAAGTATTGCATTTTCTCTCACCACCTCCTCGATTGCCACGTTTCTCAGTAGTCAGGATATCGTCAAGATTGCACCTTTTACTTCTTCGCATATCACCTGCACACTGACCACATTATAGAGTCAAAACCCACAGGTTTCGCCTGCGCTTCATGCTTCACGCCGCAGATGCAGCGATGCTCATTATCGAAGCACTTACTCAAAGGGCGAATCCACTTAGTTCCACTTTCGCCACTTCAATCGTTTGAATTGGCAAATTAAATTACGTAGTTAAGAAATCTACATTTTAGGATATTAAACAATTATTGCAATGAGATTCGAAATCTTCACTTTTCTTCTGAAGTCTCAGTTGACACATCGCCTTTCGTGTGAAGTTAGCAAAGTCAAAAGCCAGCATAGAAGAATGACGGCAACTAAAAATGGAAGCATAAGACACCAAATCACAGCAAAGTGCGACGGCCCAAGTTACACGCATGTAAGTCTATTCAAGTAATGTTGGATCTCATGCGTCAGGTGGAATTAGTAAATGTAGAGCCCCAGACGCAATTTTGTACCTGGTGGCGGGACTCAAAACGAATAGGCGCAGTCATTTAGGTTTTGAAGTGCCTCGAGACTACCTCAGTATCCCACCTAGTTAACTGTATGTTGGAAAATGTCCTTCGTTGAATGAAGAAAGGCGGAGAGGAAAATTAAGTCGGATGGAATGTAGCGCATCATCTGGGCTAGACCAGGAGAGAAGACGACGTGATACTGCTGACTCACTTGTAGTTTGAGCAGATTGGCCCGATTCTTACTGCATCATTACGTAAACTAATGAATGACGTGGCCGCTGTTATCATTTTTATAAGAATAAGCACACTTTACGCAACTTGCTGCCAATGGTTAACTGGAATATTTGCGCTGCTTTACCTAAGTATGACTTTGCTGCTGCTTGATAAAGGAAGATTAAAGTTGACAAAGTTTGCAAAGCGTGTATTCTCTCTGAACCTCTAGCTTCGCCCTATGATGCGCATCCTCACGATCAGGCTAATTAAGCGTGTGCGCTTCTCTAGTCACCAAGCCGAGTGCACATTGGCTACGCAGGTGAGCAATCAAACATTCTTCCGTTCATCTATAAGCCTCTGATAGGTTAGCAGCACTAAATGGGTTAAATGCAGTCCGGCCTTAGAAGTCGCTGTACGTCATAGGTTTATTGTCATGTTTGTAGATGCCAAAGTAGCTGGCTCAACGCATCTTTGGGATTTCTAGGCAATAGCGGTAGAATTTTGTCTGCTGGGAGGAAATCCTGCTTAAATCATAGTTTCGTTGATGTCGAGACGCAACATTTCTGCCCCACTCTCGTTCTTATTTTGAGTCCAATATCACCTGCTATTGGCTAGGCTACAGCTTCAAAATAGAAAAGCTTTAAACAAAAGCACCTTAATTAAAAGAGGCTGGTCATGGTAAGAGGTAACACTTGCCTACGACAAAATTGGCATCCATAACAATAAGTTGAAGGCAAAAAGTGGAACAAAGAAGAGGCACATACAGGCTCGTACAGGTGGAGAACAAGAAACTGTGTGAAATTTGAAGCAACGTATGAGGAACAAACGATGTGTAGCAAGTTGTTTCTGAATATTTGCGTGCTTTACAGGCGTATGAGCGAAATTCATTCACAGGCCATACCTTCCGTACCACATGCGAATCAGTATTTTGGGCCTATGGAGATGTACCCACGCTTGTGAAGGGTTGCCAGCTCAGCAGTTTTGTTAATACAAAGGATATAGCTGGTTTGACCGGTTCTTCTTGTACGTCTGACAATAACGATTGCATTATTAAGCTGTACCGCAATTACGATAAATGGACCGCAAGCTCGTTTATGCTGCATCAGATCAGTGTGCGATCTTAACATAAATAATGACTGTTGTGTAGTTTGCCACTGACCTGCCCTATTGCAGCTGCCCAACCCTGTGCGAAATACGCTCATAGTCGAACGGCACCGTTACTCAACGTCATTTTATAGGCACATGAATCTAGTAGGTATTTGAATGACTCTCCCGCTGCATGACACTTGCAAGCGATTACGATCATAGGCTTTGTTTAGTCGTTCGAAGACAAGGTGAAAATTGATCGCACTGCTGACTTACAAAAGGTCATATTTGTTTCACTTTGGAGCTTCTTATTTTTGTGGTGCCTCAATGCCAAAACAGGCATTTTGTTTACGGACCGTTGTAAAGACACGCGCACCCTGGCATAAGGGACAATTAACGTAAACCAAGCCTTCATTATTTCGCACTTACAAACCGTAGTCCATCTGGTGCGCCGTTTTATTTTTGTAATCATGCAATGCTAAGATACATAAATAATGTGAGCTAACTACAACTGCTAATCTATCACTTGTTCCCAATTCCTTGTGCAATTTAATGTCTCGTTAACGAATAGGCAGAACTATTAATAATGGAATTGTTTCTTTTACAGACTGCCCATACTTTCATCAGAGCCATTCACTTGCCCTTAATACTTGATCGGACTTCACCGTCGTGAAAAAGACAGCATAGACTTAACCACATGTCTTGAATTGACTCCAATGTATTCCTATGTTCTACGCAGCAGGTTTCGCAGATTTCGCCTTTGCCCACCGGTGATTCGCAAGGATAAATGGCCTTTGGATGAAAACGCTACTTGGAATGTACTTTTATTCAATGTAAATTACAGTGCCAGATCTTATTGCTGTTTTTAGCATTTGTGGATTAATTTGAAGCCTTTGGATAAAAAATTACAAAAAGTAAGACATTTTATAATCGAAAATAGATGAGATCATTTGAACTTCATCAAATGCACTCTTTTAAGCATAAAGCATCGACATTCATCAAATTCCGCACCTAAGATAAAGGACAAAATTTACGCCTAGACGAAGGTAGAGATTATTTGAAGAAGGATTCTTGTAGCATGAAACTGTGCATTCATTTTCACTCCTTAAATGATGCCACCTGTATCGACAGAAAGTGTGGGGATTTCTTGCGTCGAATTAGTTCGGTGTATGAAAATGAATACAAGTGGAGTTTTGCGTAGCCCAATATCTACAAATATGGGTATTTAAATTAAAGAAAATCTGACCGACGTCGCAGAATTTGTTCCTTAATAACAAAACACCTCAGCCTGTCTCAATGCTCACAATATGTATTTTTCAAGTTCGACTAAGACTCAATAAAGCCTAAGTTAAACCATCGCGCATAGCTTATGCAAAATCCAGTTTGTGCGAAGTGTAGCCGCTGCACTCCTACTAATACGTTGAGACTTTTCCGACATAGTAATGAGCAATAAGAGGACTAAAGAGGCGCTAGACAACTCTAAGCGCGATTTGCATTTGGCCTACCGACCGACAGTTCAGGCTATAGAATCATAAGGCAATTTCAACTTGCTTCAATAGACGGTTCTCTGGCTTTAGATAGGCAAGTTTTTTGCTTCTGTGTCAACGGTTTACTAAAAAACTATGCCGCAGGTAATGATACCTTACCAAGAACGTAACAGTAGACCACTTTATCTCACACATTTCGGCCGCGTCAATCAAAAAGCAAATTTGTCATCACCAGCGCAAGCCTCTTCAATCCCCTTGTTTTTCTGTTTGCAAATTTTAATTTATTAGTGAAGAAAACTTTACAGGAATATACAACGTTGTCAAGATATCATCACGGCTTGAAGAGAAGGATTAAGGACTTAAAGAGTTTTGTGCTGGCCTGCGTTAAAGTGCCGCCAGAAGACAAAACTAAGCAGTCCAGTGTCCCATCTTTATGAACTTCACGATGGTGCATTGTTTCCACACTTACCACTTGTAGTGAAGGTCCCTCCCGAGGCAGCGTGGCCGAGTGGTTTAAGGCGCCGGTTTTAGGCACCAGTCTGAAAAGGCGCGGGTTCGAATCCCGCCGCTGTTATTCTCTTTCATTCCTAGCATGGTTCTTAGCTTTTATACAAAATGATGCATCAGAAAGGCAGAATGGTAGGCTAATAGTTGATAAAATTTAGTCAATCATTGAACTAGCATTGCTATTGCGGGTGATTTCAAGCAAAGACAGTTACACGGGCTAGGCTTACGAATAGATACTTGCAGAATTGTGTAAAATGAGTCAGAAGGAATGATGGCAATGTCGTAGGAGGCAGAGACGTTCAAAACTACCCATTCATAGCCAAATCTAATGCCTCCAACTGCAGCAGGACGCAGAATACAGACTGAAAGCTCGTCGCCATGACAACTTCAACTCTCATCCATACGCTTGACCTAGCAACGCTTGTTTATGGTACCGATTATGACCATTATCATCCTTGCCAATCTGGTTACTAGTATCCTTTCTATTCGATGTAATGCATCACCCGAGGCAGTAATGCGATATCAATAATAAGAGCTTCGGGCGTATTGCAGCGTAACGCCATCAATGGGGCTAGAAGTACTGGACACGAGCCAAAGGAAACCTTAAGTCTTAGCCATCAGCGCTTTTAAAAGTGCCTACTTAAGTAGTGATCTCAAAATCTGGAGGCCGTCAAACAAATCGAGGCACATAGGTCCCAATCTAGGCTGGAAAACCAAATTAAAATCAAAGATTGAGTAGCTTATTTTGCAGCAGCAACCACCTACCGCACCGACATGCATTACGTACAGCACTTTCAAAATATCTCACCCCACACCGATCACACTACTGCAGCCTGTGTCTGTAGGGTGTGCAAACTTCAATTTCGCTTTGCGGATTCGTAAATTAGTGGTTTGCAGCAGAGTGATGTGGGTAAAGCAATTATTAAGTGACAGAACGTTTATCACTCGGATTAACTCCCTACTCAAAAGGCGATGAACACTGAAGTGCAGCTATGGTGGGTGGATTGGTCTGAGTTTGTGTACCGATTCCCCATCTCCACAGATATTATTCTGAAATTGCTTGCTGAAGTGCTTTTTTTGACTCATGTAGGACAATACTGATTGCTTGCATGCGATGGTGCAATTTTGCTTGCGTCCTCCTTTAGACGCAATACAATCCCTGGAACATTGTTGACATTAAAAGGCGCTCCATTTTAATGACCTGTGGGCCTCTATCACTAAAAAATCCTAATTGTTGCATTAACCGTAGTCATATGTGCAAGAGGCGTCCGTTGTAGGCTTAGATCCCGCTCGTCCGATTGTGCACCCTTGGTGAAAACCATTAGCAGTTCGGTGTGAATGCAATCCAGTGCCCTGCAAAAATGTCTCGGTGTCACGCGTGTCTCTGAGCACTTGAAGGACTTAAAGAGCCAGGCAAGAGTTGGCTTTCAAAAACAAGGCCTTATTAGCTATGGATCAAATCAAGTGCTCCGTGTATGCATTACTATACGCATGCACTTTCTCTGCATTCAGCTGTATGATCATAGTGCTGCAGTTTCTCGTACCTTTGTGATGCAGAAAGGTGAATCTCTTTCACACTTTCAATCAAGTGAGTATTTGATAATCCGTTCTTACCATAATCATCCACGCTTGTTGCCTTCCTTCTTGGACCCTATTTTCGATGACACCGTTCACGGCTGCATCGCTCGTGCCTGTGTGAGTGCATATAGTGGGCACTTGCTTCAGCTTTCAAGCACTTCATATAATGCTCTTTCTCCGCTTAATCTTCTTTTACGCTTCCCATTTAATAAATTTATGCAGCGGAGCGGCGATCATAGCAAAGCACCTTATGAAACACCCACAGTAAGTGCCGAACCCGAAATGCCACTGAGACTCGTTTGATTAGTTGGTGCTGCCCATGACCTCACGTTATTTTTGCGGACTTCGTTGACATGCATTCTATCTGACTAGACTGTGAGTGCCATAATGGTGACCACAGATTGAAGAAAAAGGCAATTTATTGGGTTTGCACTGCCAGTTACTGGATTCAGTTTTGCATCATGCTACCAAATGTCTCTATCAGAGATGAGAATGCCATCGAGATTGATAATACAATGATCACTTACCAGTTCACAAGCACTTGAAATTCTCTCCTCCTGATATTGGTGGTGTGAATTAGCTGCGAGCGAAGGTCATCAAAGCGGTTCATTGTGACAGCTATGTCTGCGTCTCTTTGCTGGGTGGAAAAGGTGCCTCTCGCACAATTTAGGTCAGCGTAGGCGTTACGTAGGAAATCAGTGGAAATCAGCTCCAGCACACTCGTTCCTGACAGTCGGTCAGAAAGTCTGTGAAGAGCGCCTACAGATTCGACAGGTTGTTGAGTAATTTACGGTGCTGGCTAGCAAGATTATTCAGGAGTAGTAATTTGCTTAACCCAAAAAAATGCCGAGCTTCGTCTCTTGATGGTGTTGGTCATTTCTCACCCCTTTTGCATGGTATTAGGGGACTGTCTTCCCTTCTGATGTGTCCACGCCCTAGAAGGGCAACATCTCTCCTAAAAACGACATTTCTTTGGGCTCAAGTTCAGTTCTGCATTTCATAGGCTGTCTAACACCACCTTAAATTTGGGCGCTATGCCCTTCAGACAATTCATGCTTTTCCTAGTCAATTAACCTACTCATGCTGCTGCATCAGGCGTCGGAATGAGGCCGCCACATTACGCACTCGAAGTTGATACAGTGGATACAACAGCGTAAAAGCAGACTTCCATCTGTTCGCCCCTGCCGCTTCCACGTTCTATAATCCTGAACTTGAATCAGGAGGAGAACCATTTAAACCAAAGCAACGACTCTATTCGTTTATGTGGAATAAAGATAAAGCATCCTTCTTAATTACAGCGTTCAAATTCCTATAGTTCATGCTTAATTGCGTGCTATAGTTTATCTTTATTAGCACGATCACAGAGGTTCACGGTGGATTCGATGATTGTTTAACTTTATTTTGGATCAACTCCTCCATTAGGCGGCTTACTTCCAGCAAAGGGGTGGTATGTGTATGGCTGGTTAATAGATGGATCTGGCGTCACGGGTGCCTATCGTATTCTTCACAAAACTTGCTCAACCAAATTCAACCCTTTGCAATGGCAACACGTTCGCGTATTTTTTGACCTAGACGGACTGGGTTCTCCAACTATACGCGTAGATGCTAAGAGTTGAAATCACTTAGCGAAATCGGTCTGATACTGTTGGGCGGTCGAATAGATGGCACAGCTAATTATATATTCTGGAGTGCTGAACCTACGCAGCTTTGCAGCCTAATGTCTATAGAATGTGTGACCGCTAATGAACAAAGCGACTACACGAAAACCCCATTTGTTAAGATGAGTGCGTAGTCAACTTGAACGAAGACAAGAATATAAACGGCAGGGCACCAAACAGACTCAACGGACCTCTAGAGAATTTGACGTTGGATGCTAACGATTTCCAAGTCAGCTTTAAAAGCTTTCAGTTTGTGCTGCAATTGGATCAAGAACATCAAGAAATAGCGTTTATATAAAGGTCTACGCAGCCCTCTTGAATGGATAGATTATCGACTCTTTGAAGTAGAACACAGGCACTCTGTGTGTGAACAATATATCTCCGTGCAGTAAAGGTAGGGGAAGGCGTTGGCACGGATTCCGTATTCGCATCGCGCATGCGCATGCCGATGGGGTCGTGAGGCGACGCTGGTTGGGTTAGTAGTGTCGGTTTTGTAGCAAGAAGTAGTAGCCTAGTACGGTGGTACTGAATGCAGACACGAGGGATGGAAAAATTAGGAGAGGGAGGTGAGGTACTCACCATGAGCAAATCACCTCCTCATTAGCTGCGCTTGATACACACATCAATCAAGATGGGCATATGCATGCTCGCTTATGGAAACAGCGAACGGCCTGATTCACACTGCCGGCATTCTCAATTACGTCAGCCTGTGTGGTAGGGTGTGACGGTGCACGTGGCCTATGAAAGTCGGTCAGTAAAGTCGCTGTCGTTAGGCCAATAATCTCTCGGGTCCCTCAATTTGCTCCCTACTGACAGGAACGCGAGTTTTAAGACTTGCCACAAAGGATAAATGAAAGTTGTCTAAACAAATGCGCACAAATTTATCGTGTGAATAATGGAGATTAAAATTGGAACCACTGCATTAAATTTCACAACCTAAGTGCGATATTCATTAACTTGCACAGCAAATCAGCCTATAACAATAATCGCAACCAAGGAATCAAGCTAAAATCATAGCATATTGATGAAGCAATAAAAACATCTCCCATATTTAGCTGTCACAACTGCCATCAATTAACTACTAGAAAAAATGCCGCATCTGTACCTCGAAGATCAACCTAAGTTTGAGACATTTGTGCAGAAGAAATGCCGCAGACGACTTGAGAGTGGTTTAAAGCAGTACATGAAGCTGTGTACGGTGGAAGTGTAGCAACAATATTCCTTTTGTTGAGTCGGAGCCAATAAATAAGATGATGGTAAATGGCGGAAAATCCGTGCACTTATGAGGTACATTGTATTTAGGAATAAAGAAGGCAGTGAACTGATATTTGCCATCACCGAGGACAAAGATGCATGCAGTAGAGGAGCTGTGAGTATAAAAGCCGGCCAGACAACACTATTTTACTTGTCGAGCCAAAGACCAGGTCAATTGGTTGAAGAGTAATTAACGTTCAGGCCAAATAAATGATAGCCTCAGACATTCAAATACTAAGAATCGGGTCCCCGCGTAAAAGTTTTGAATGACTTGCAGAACTAAGTGGATATTGTGATCTCTGGGCCTTTGACCGAACTTAGCCCTCCAGAAGAATAGCGGGATATCCCAATAATAACTCGTGGTAAGGAATGATTTCACTGCGTTGCCTGCAAAGTAACACAATAAAGAAAAAACCGCGTGGATTTATCTAGCCTTCTAAACTAATTAGGGAGTTTTAAAAGGAACTCATTTACTCGAGAAGGCATTGCGAAAAATCGACAAATAAAAGAATAAAGAAGCGACGAAAATTCAGCGTCAATTAAATAAATATGCATGGAAAAATGTAGTCAATAGGAGGGATTAAGGCAGGTTTAAACCACAGAAGTTGGAAGCAGAAACAGCAGAGATCAAGATGCATATTGAAGAGCGTAGCGCATTGTAGAACACGGTGCAAAAGCTGAGATAAAAGGGCTCTTAAGACGATAGAAGGGAGAGAGTCAGCAACACCGAGTGTTCTCAGCCGGTCGCCCATGAAAGCACTGGCCCGATCCAACGCAACACAACCTCGACGATCAGACAGGAGCCTGTGTCTTCAACATGTTTAGTCGTTGACGATTACTTCGCTTCGCATATCCTACTCTCCCCCCTCTCCCATCACTCATCTCCCCTATCACTCTTCCTGCTATCACTTCCATCTCTTCTCTCTCTCCTGTTGCGCATGCGCGCACTCCCCACCACGCCTTACTAATCACCTCCCTCCTCCACCCTCCGCCTTCTTTGCTACATCACCAGTCTGGCTCACCGCGCCACACCACCACCTATCCGCCTACCACCCACCCGCCAGGATCTATCCCCACATCTTTCCATTCCTTATCCGCCATCATGCATTCTCCAACGTTGCCCTTCCTTCTTCGTCATCGTGATAGGTGCACATGCCAGTAAAACTAGAAGTGTAATGCCTACCAAGCGCGGTGGTCGACGTACAAGCAGGCAGCCTATCTCTCGCATCTAATTCAAACGAACCATCCGTTTCCATTATGGACATCCTCGCTATCGGATGAAATCTGAGATGCACTACCATCAAGAAGGCGGCAGATATTTTAAGTTGAGTTGGATTTCTCCGTCCCAAGCTCTGCTGGTTTTGTGGAGCGGTGACGGTTTCCCTCGCTTCTTTGTTCATCTGTCGTTCGTGAGAGTACGGCGCACACGGCTGCATCGCTAGCGTTAGCATTCAATGTGTGCGGTAGAGTCGCTCAACTTAAGGTTTAAAATATTGGGATCGGCTGGGAGCAAACTACGCGATTTTTTCTTTAAATGCTTAATCACGCTCATTCTTTTTTAGAAGTCTTCCCCACTTTCCCAACAGTTTATGCAGTGGTCCTGCAATATCTGCAAAATCTATTGACGGAATTACTGTAACGACCTACTAAGCTTGACAAATATGCTAGGTGCACACTTACTCCTTACCAGTAAGCATACGCGAGGTTTATACAGACGAGACAGTGAAACCTGCGTCTTGTAATCCGATCAACAAAAAGTCCAGATGCAAGGCATGCTCCGGAAATCTCTGTTTAAGACGGATATATCACCTAGGCTAAAAAGGTGAGCCGTCTCATTGGTGCCAAATTCCCTGCATGACTAAATGATGTTTTTGAGGGTGCACCTTTCGCAATGGAAACTACACTATTTTCATATATTACACACGTTGTTCCCAACCACTTCAGCAGGAGAGGATTTTTTCGATAATGGAAGTTAGGCGAATTTACTGTGAATCTTAGGCCACGGACGAATGCGTTCCCAGAATTAGTTGACCGCTTCCACTAATTTCAGACAATGTGATGAAAATGACATTGTTTGCATACATTAAACCTCGTCTGTATAAACCTTGCTTATGCTTACTAGCAAATAGTAAGTGTGCACCTAGCATATTTTTCAAGCTTAGCAGATCGTTACAGTGATTCCGTCAATAGATTTTGCAGATACGCAGGACCACTGCATAAAATGCTGGAAAAGTGGGGAAGATTTTTTAATTGCAATGAGCGTGATGAAGCATCTAAGGAGGTACATTACGCACTTTGCTCCGAGCCGATTCTAACATCTTTAATCGTTGAGTGCAGCTTGATGTGCTGTAGAGTGGAAGTGATAGAGTCTCCCGAGAACCATAGAGTGGCGTGAATTCGGTGCAGTTTTTGTGTAGACGTAGGCCATTTGAATATCAACCTTACCGCCAAGCCATGTGAAACTTAACGTGGTCCAAATGCATCGATTCGCCCGACTTTTCTTGTCAAACCACCAATGCACTCTCTACGTAGGCACGCCTGGGCAGCATGCTGTTTGCTTTAATGCTTCAAATAATCAAATGACACTCGCAAAACCTCCTACAAAGGACCGCATTTGTTAATCAACAATGGTGGGGTCAGTGGTTTGTTTAAGCGCGGTTTTCGTATGAATTTGTCAATCACGCATCACGTCGCTCAGAGTGTAGACACAACTGCAGAAGAATGATAGCATTGTAAGAACTAAAACAGTTGATCAGTGACAAGCTTCACATTACCTCTACCAGCCTTTGACAGAATTCTAAATCACTAACATTTAGCAAAACAGGATGAAATGGCTAATGATTCGATTGCAATGCATAAACTCTTCCCAAGCGGTAAAAGCTCAACCTTCGCAACTTAAGTATGAATAAGTGTGTTCCTAATTTATTACTTTAATTATATGCTCCACTCTAAAACTCTCAGCGTTTTCACGACCTGTATAGCATTGGCGAACATTGACGAATTTCTACTACATATTTGTCTCCGCCTAGAGGGGCGCAGCAAATAACTAAACAGATATCACCCATTCTCTTTGACAGTTGGATGTTTGATTTACCGAACCACTCCATACAATCGGAATCCTCCGTAGCAGCATTCACATTCTCCTAAGTATGCAAATAGGTGTATACCTCCAACTAACACTACACTGACAATGAGGGGTAGTGAAGAAAGCGTTAAGTTTATTGAAGTTATCAGCAACATAAGACGACTTGGTGCTCAAAACAGGGTAGAAAGTGGGTATAGCAGGATGAGTAGAAGACGTGATGCCCAAATCCAAGGACGCCAGGGCAGATTCAACCAGTACAGTCGGTGGTTGTTAGGCTCATTTCCAGACCATGTATTCTGGCAGAGTTCTATCCTTAGGAGTCTCCAATTCCAATGTCAGCAGCACTTTTTGCACGTAGGCTGTTTGGCACACTGGTTGCGGAAACATGAGTATCCTATCGGACATTTGCTGCAACTGGTTCCAGATGTATATGGCTGTTTTCCATAATAGTTTCCCCTAAAGAAATTCACTATCTCTGTCACAACTGCATGAGTCAAAGTTGTGTTGTTTCAACAGCTAAACAGTCATCTATTAATTCCACCAGTCAGCCGATCAAGCAATCATTCAAAAGGGAATCACACTTACGCGATTTTGTATTGACATACAGTAAAGTATTGTGGATTTATCCATCCAGATAGCATATTGTCACACTGCCGCATGGCACAGCCGACCAGACTTGAATTCGCCCACACCATCTGGTTGCGCACAAAAAGCATAACAAGCCACACTATGTGGTGGTTTGCCAAATAATACCGTTTTCCATACTTCCACTCATTTACGTCTACTCTCTCAACCCGCATGAAATTGCAAGTAGGCTTGCAATACTTGGGAAGAAATGACCTTACAAAGCACACCCGTTGGCATCTATGCGCCGCACCTAATTAATAGTATGCACATGCTGTTCTCTTACCTGTGTGTAATGACCACACACGTAGCTGCAAGAGTTGTTGAAATAAGTGTAGTACTTGTCTTCACTCTTCCAGCCACAAGCGGCTTCGGTGATAGGTGGCTCAAAGCCACTGATAAACGCGATATTTTGTCCAAGTCCCGTGTATTGTGGATGTCGACTCCAATCTGGATGCTCGAACCTGCATCGACTGGCCCAATAATCTGCCAGTAGTTCCAGTTCAGTCGAATACTCCTGGGTAAGTAGAAAAAGTTATGAAATGCCGCCAAGTAAATTAGCACGTAAGGCGACTTAGTGCGAACATGTTTGTTGCTGACCACGGACGTAGGGAGAATAAACGCACCATTAGTAGCATATCGCTAGCAGGAGGGCACACTCTTTCTCGAACTTCCAAATGAGCCTCTAGCATTCGCGCTCTTTCCAAGTCTGTGGATGCCTGATGAGATGCAGCAATCAGGCTGAAGACTAACACAAAGAGACCTGGCAACGCAAAAGTTATGCAGAATCACTACTTCGCCTGCGCAGAGCAACATACGAGTGTGAAACTGACATTTACTCCGTGATTGTCAACTCACCGTTTCGTGGGCACATCATCGTGGCAAGTGGGCTAGGAGGGCGAGAGAACCCCACCTATTTATACGTGAAACGTGGCATAGTGAGATATGACACGATAGCCTCTTCAATCAAAGCAGGTCAAGCAGGCTTTGTGCAACAGATCTGTCAAACAAAATCACTCCCAATTTCACAATGTTAAGGTAATGGCAAACTCGTCACCATCACATGCTGCATAGCAGCAGAATTATGCAGCCAACATGCCTCTATCTCAGAATTTCTACAGAATGTATGATGCGTTTTGCAACGTTTATACCAAATCGTTTCCAAATAGACCAGTTCAGTATAGTAGACGATCAGATTGAGCCATCCTCTTGGCAGAGTAGCCATCACCTCTATCGTCACATGAAAGTGACGATAAGTCATTTCCTTTCTCCCTCACACAGCTTTCCCATTGGCCAACGATCCCACCCTCCCAAGTTTGCTCCCCCCTTCTGCATTCTACAAAACCAAGCATGCCCTTTTCCACTCAGTCAAGTCAGCCAAACACGCTGCCACCAGATGCAGAGATAACAAAACTACTCACTCCGTTATTGACTGCAAATGATTCGTATTGCTTTCGAAGCCAGTAAAAAGGCAACTGATAGATTCTATGCTAGGATTTGTGTGTGATGGAGAGATGGATCTGGGTGCTTTGGTATTGCATGCCTTACGACTAATAAAAACCACCAGATGGGCGAGGTCAGCAGAGGGCTGAATATGTGTTTGCCACATGTTGTTAACGAATTAAATATTTGGGGGTAAAATTGCTAAAGAAGATACGATGTTCAAATTTTGAGGACTAAGGCGCCTCTGAGGAGAAGCCACTTACTGACGCCTGGTAAAATGAACCTACTAAAGTTTGTCTGTACTGCACCATGTGCTTCATCCTTCGTACACTCCTTGCAATCTCTTTTGCGTTACAATGAACCGACAATAAAGGCGCAGGTTGACATTGGCAAAACCTAGTTCTGATATGTATCTTTTCATATTCCTTTGCTTTAATCGACCTCACTGTTCCATATATCTGATGTTGCTTTCTTAGGGACTTTAAGTTTTGCATTAAATGTCCAATTAACGTGTGTAAAAGTTACTTTTATCTTTAAGTGTGCTTTTTAGGCATGCATCGAGAAAACAACTCTCAAAATCTCGTCTTTCTTCTTCGGCTCTTCTTCCATTGTGGTGATTCAAACGACTAAGGAGGAGTCTCCGCCACCTATTTTACTCTTGCGACTGCTGTCACCGCTAGCTTTAACTCCAATATAATTGATTGATCGCAACTCTCACACCAATTCATCGAGCAATGATTTGACGATTTGACTGACTAGTTGATTGATTTCGTTTGACTGAGTAATTGAGTGTTTTATCCATACCCATGCTTCTTTACATCTTTTTGACCCTTTCCTTCGTATGACTGGTTATCAATAAAATGATTGCGTGTTTTAATTATCAGTTCACTAAAGCACTGAGAGGTGGCAGATTGTTTCGATCCATGAAGACAGAATCGAGGTCGCGGCACCGGTTCTTGGTTGTCTATCAGCCTAGTACTACCCTTTAGCCCCTTTCTCTTCATTTTATAAGAGTGGCTGCAAAATGTCTCACTCTCGAGTTCCTTTCTTTTCCTTTTGCATGGAAATTCTGTGGCTGCCGCCGTGGACTCCTGCGCTTTTCATGAGCCACTGACAAATTGTAAAGGCTGAGGTCGAAAAACCGCTTAGATTGGGAGCCGGGCTATTGAATGCTTAAGTGTTGACACTTAGTTGACACTGGTGAAGGCGACATCTGACTGATTGCCTGCGGTGATAGGGACTGACTTCCTCCTTTGCGGCAGCCACATGACGCCTCTTTGATGAAAGAGTGTGGTCCATATCTGCCAGGGAAGGGGTGGTCGGAACGGAGCCCTCGATGGGGTTGGATGCGTAGGCTATGAGGTGGATTTAGCTGCTACTACTGCGGTCATTAAGACGACTTCGGTGAGGCGGCTCTTCACCGACGACATAAAGTGAACGCGATTTGTCCACGTATTTACCACATTTTTGATGCTTTTGAAAACACTACAACTGTATCCGTGCTGAACCTCATAGACGTGATAGGCTTTGCCGAAATGGATGGCAGGGTAGCTTTAATGATCCAAATAACAAAGTGTAAATGTAGAAAGGCATATGGAAGAAGTATAACCGTGGTTTTTCTACTTAAGAATGTATATTGAAGAAGGCAAGGACCCAACACACATAAAAACCACTCGCAAAATGAGATTTATTCTTACTTGGGCAAATTTCGAAACAAGGAGTGCGTTCAAACTCAAATTCTGTTTCCTTTAATTACCGCCGAAGGAAGATGGCACAAGGAAAGAAAGAGGGGTTGGTCGCAAAATTCACCCCCGAATTTCTACGATCTATATCTGTTGTGGTCCTTTGAGGTCTCGAGAACGGCGGGATGGGAGATTCGGAGTGACGAGCCGATGGAGATGGAGGCGACGGAAATGGAGGATGGATGAAGCCCAAAGGCAAGGTAAGTTCGGAGCGAGAGCGAAGCACTGACGAAACAAGACGCACCAAAACATGTTTGGAGGTTGGCTGTATGATTGACCTCTTTGAATCCGACACGTGTGAATCGATTAGTTGCACGTGGTGACTTCAAATGTCGACTGATGCGGGCTTTAGGCATTGTTCTTTGTTGATGGTTTTGCAGGAGCAAGCATCACTTGCCTTTGCTTCCCACCTAAGGCGATTTTCTTGCCTAATCGTGCATGCAAAGGAGAAGATGCCGATGTTTCTCCATACCGTTTTCTGATGCTGACCTTTGAGTTGGTCACCTTTTGGGCATTTAGGTGCCCTCTACCCCACCACGAGATGCACACCTCAATCAGAATAAAGAATACGAGCAACGGATGGAGAAATTAGGCCAAAGGAAGCGGATAGACGGGTGGAATGTTGGTTAGATAAGGACTAGTTGGAGAGGCAACATATTCAAATCAATCCGACTTTCATACGGCCCTTTTACAGGTGTGCTCTACTAGGTTCGCAGGAAAGCCGTGACAATGTGCGCTGGTGGAAATGCTATCTGAGCGCAATCCAGAAGGTCGTCTGCAGCGGCAGCCTTGACGACGCTGCCGCTGATATCGCCAAAATAGACTGTCTTGACTAATGCTTGCTTGTGTCGGATTAACGAGCCCACCACCTTACTATTTGAAAAACGCTTTTCAACAGATTTGGATATGGCTTGCTTCATTCTAATCTAGCCGTCATTGCAAAGCACTGCCTTTCCAATGAAATGCTTCACCTATACCGTCACTATAAATTGTCAATGCTCTACCTTGCAAATACAAAATGCTTAGCAGGTTAGCCAGATAGGTGCTAGATTTGTCCCGTGCACAAATCTATCATAACTTTGGATGATGTACCTCTCAGCGATATTCATCTACAATATCAGCCGATTGTCCCTAAACTTAACTATTGTTTACCCGGTGGACATTAAACCATCGTGGAAGGAGCGGAACTACGTACAATATCATCAGTTTACAAAATAACCTGGTTCTCATGCACAATAAGGTAAATGGGTGGGAAATCGTTTTTTGGCAAACGATCGTCAACACGCTACCGCCGCTCAGAAAACAACGAGAAGCACACCATTAATATTACAGTTACCAATTTGCCAAATTCAATTAGGAAATTTTTTGGTCTGAAGAAGCTATTCTTACTTCAGCTAAGTCTGAAGCTTGGTAGCTGAGGTATAATTTTGTAAAATGAGCCAAAGCTCTTAAGCATCCAACTAATTGCAACAAGTTCGCCTTTCAAATTTGCTTGTCATAAAGAGTACCATAAACCCTTTTTAATGTTAATTGCCAAATTGATTAATGCGGCAATAAAATAAATAAAACAAAGGTAAATTTATATAAATGTCCATGGTGGGGTGATGATACGAAAGGAAAATTGGATGAATGAAATTGTCGAAACTCAGAGCAGCGGTTAAATAGAGGTCTAATAGAACACAACATAAGAATCCCAATTAAGACGATACATGCACTTACTATGTATTCAGACGAGTAGCGGGGTATGTCAATAAAGGTCTATGACAATGACCTTGCGACAACAATCTGCTGGGTGAGTTCTAATTGCCAAGTAGTTCACCAGCACCGCATTGTGTTTCTCAAAAGTTAGCGGCCCATATTATTGACAAAAACGGCATTCTCAATATATCAGCGGTTAAAAAGTCTTCTAAAAAAGGCGCTATCATAAAGATTAAAGGCAAGGATCGCCTATCAGAGGCGGATACGGACAGAACGGTAACTGGCGCGGAGGAGTTAAAGCAGGAGGGCGAGAAGGTGAACGAGATGACAACGAAGACTATGCCTTGGAACTATAGTTTTACCACAAAATCAAAAATGGGGGAAGACGATGCAATATAATTGTATGGGTCGACGATCAAGTGGATGGGCTTAGAACGAGTGTATGCGGATAAAGGGTTGAGAGTGTGTGCAGCCCTGTCATGGCAACATAGATCCTCGGCTCATGAGCGCGAAGACAAGGGAGGTGACACAGACAAATTAGCAAATCTAATCAGCTTCACTTTATTCAGGCTTGAAAAATGCGAAGGTGCGAATGACAGGAACACACTTATCATCTTATTATCGCCTGAAGATATACGCTGCCTATTGAGAATTGTGCCTTTTTGTATTTTAGTGACCATTTTAAGTTTTTATATACCCCCTCAAATAATCGCTTACCCATACGCAT
Organism: Taenia hydatigena; assembly: GCA_036345935.2. Lineage (NCBI taxonomy): Eukaryota > Metazoa > Platyhelminthes > Cestoda > Cyclophyllidea > Taeniidae > Taenia > Taenia hydatigena. The sequence continues at coordinate 4,295,813 of JADWOT020000007.1, forward strand.
TTATCATAGTGTGCTCCCTTATTCATTTGTTCGCAGCATGGTGTCAGCATATAATGCCTCCAAAGAAGATTCTAGTAATCATATAACTCCGTACTTTTATGTAAGTACTAGAGGCAGTTTGAAACTGGCCTTGTCATAATGTTACGGCTCAGTGTTCTCGATTCCATTGTTGGAACTCGTCTTATAATGCACATGGCTCTAGCTATTTGCAATGACGCTAGCAGCAGTAGCGCTATTCGACCGGTGTAACGTAGATTTTGGATTTAGGTAATTTCTCCATCTTTTCTTGGAAATTGCATTCCACCAAACGCAGCACCTAAAATTTGACATAAATAACCTATCAATCCATAGCGAATAACGTCGCACAAATATTTTCAAAGCCTTTGACTTTCTTCAGCAACTTGATACAAAAATGGCATCGATAAAAAGGCAGGTCAGATGAGCTTCCCGTGTTTATAGAAGTGACCACTTCAGTTTATGCTAAAAGAAATGCCTTAAAACACCCATTTTGAAATAACGTATTTAATCACACTAACTCCGAGGTCAGACCTGATTTCTCACTGGAAAAGTTTGAGGTGGTATTGGCTAAGCTGGTGGGTGAGCCTGTTAAAAGCTTATGGGAGCAACTGACACTCACGACTACCCAACCTCAGTCAAAAGCATTACTATAAGCAAATTCGGAGTAAAGCTTACCGAGATGGGGACTTGGTACACAAATTCGGGCAAATTCACCTGTCTGGGCTGCACTGCAAGCTTCATTACCCTTGGCATAAAGATTTTAGTTAAGTGACAAGCATTCATTTCCCACTAACGCTTTTATCCACGTTGTTACTTCGTTTTAGCCAACAATCTTTTGAAACTACAGCTTCCATCCCACGAAGGCGCATCACCGGCCAGATACGAAGATGAGTTTTGCACACTAATGACTGAAAGAAAGCCAGCAGATAGCATGGTCAAAGACATCTAATAAGAGGAGTATCAAAGACGGTGCTAGTGAGACGAGGGATCATGGCAACAATTTGTTGTTTAAATGGATCTTTGAGAGACAAAGAGGTAGTCGTCTCAAACCTCCTGGTGGAGGTTTTTTCGTCAGAATCGCCCATGCTCGAACTGAAATTCGTTAGCCCTGGACCACTCGTTCGAAGAACTATAAGGCAGAAGACAAGGGAATCAACGGAAAACAGGCAAGACCTTATTCGATTGTGCAGTAAATACAGCGCTTTAAATGCATCTTTGAGGCGAGAAGCGAGAAGTTGGACCTCGTACATGACGAGAGCGTTGAAATCACCGAAGGCGGAAAAAGCTACTATTTTACTTCCAACTAAGCCTGTATGGATGTCCCGCAATCTAAATCAATGAATTTGTAACGTGCTCTGATCGGTGATAATCGTGGGGAAGAGGATGTGAACGGGAACAGCGCTTCAGTTCCTACACGTAATGCATAGCCTTTGAGTATGATTGTGCTCAAAGTAAAGATTCTAAAAGATGCATGAGGCCTGATGGTTTATTTTCAGCAAATTTCTGTGGTGACTAATCAAATTTATAATAAAGATATTTTATACAGGCATGTTTGCATTGCCCAAATATAGCTAAAGACCAAAAAAATTAAGTAGTACTCTTAACAGCAACATAAATTCATGGTCACAAAGGCATGCAAACCGCAGCAGCTTTAATACATCGCCATGTTCAAAGAAATGATAGGCATATTACTTGTCATAGGTGGGGGAATGTTATGCAATTTACCAGGAATGAAATTTGGATCAAGAGCAATTATCAGTTTAAAAAGGAAAAAGAGTAGATATTTGGGATTTGTATAGCGTTAATGAAGACCGTGGAGAGAGAATGACAAAAGTGTAGACGCCTGTGGTGATAAAAAATACAGGGCGATGCAAACACAACTCTTTGCTGCGCAGCATTCCTTCTTCCACTCCAATGTGTGGCATCATGCACCGCCACGCATACTAGTCATTGCACGTCTATTTGCACACGCATGTGCGCCCGTCGCAGTGGCGACCTGGAGGGGGAGTTGGAGGATGCGTGATGGTGGATCGAGAATGGATGGATAAGTGGGTGGGTGGATGGGTGGATGGAGGAAGGGCCTTATTCATAGGGTGTGTTGGGGAGGGCATGCGCGCGCGTGCGCGCGCGCGCAACAACAGAGAGGAGGGATGGAGGTAGTAGTGGAGTGGAGTGTGTTATTAGAGGCGAGTGATAGAGGAGGGGAGAGTGAAGGTGGGAGGTGCGAAGCACTGTCAACGCCAGCAACTATACAACATAGAAAGCACTGGTTCTCGTCCGATCGCCGAAGTTAAGCTACGTCGGGTCGGGTTAATACTTGCATGGGTGATCGACTAAGAATACTTGGTGTTGCTAGCCCTCCCTTTTTTCCTTCCTTCCCCTCCTTTATCATCCGCCCCCTGCTCACATACTTGCACGGCACCGATTCTTTCTTCACCACTCCTATTATCCTCTCAAGGAATGCCCTTTGCATTATGCCCCACCATTCTTGCTTCATACATGTAATTTATTTAGATGTAAAAAGTGGATATTTGCCTGCACTTTATTTTCTTACCCTTGTCTTTTTCCTCTATTGCCTTATGACCGTCTCTTTTCTCTGCTTGTCTCACATTTTCCTAACCTCTACCACTCCCTACCCTATCTTCTGCCAGCGCTCTTTCGGGATGACCAATTCATCTCTTTACCATTCCCACTTTTTTGACATTATAATGCTGTTGTGTCATAACCTAGAATAAAGTAGCACAGTCTATGCTGAATGTGACTAAATAACACTGTACTGTGTACCAACACTTGTTCTAGTATAGCTTAGCTTGGATCGCCATGCACTGTGCATCTTCATATTTTTACTGTCGCTTTAGCATGTTCCACATCAACTCGCCTTAGCTCCGTCTCCTACTCGTACTGTCACTCCCTCAATTCAAAGATGAGCGCGTTGCTCCTACTTCCTACTTCGTAACTTGCGGGTTGGCCTAACTTCTACCTGCCAATCCCACTGCCTACAATTTTTTTGTGGACGTTGCCTCGACCTAGCATTCTACGATAGCGAAGTAAAGACGTGACCTCTCCCCTTGAATCCACTTGTACACTGTTCGCTGCCATTGCCCATTTCCCATTTCCGTCCTTTTAGAGGGCTATGCTAAATGGGGCCACAATAATACAGGTAGTACCGTGTGTGCATGTGTGCGCCCGAGTGTATATGAGTGAGATGGCACATTTTACTAATTTCCTTTAACTCGTCCTTCTAGAAGACCAAGTCAACATTTTTTAAATTAAACGAAGCAAGCTCCCATTTCAGTCTTTTCTTGAATAGCTTGTTATTTTCAAACCTGCACATCACCAGTACTACAACACCCGCCCACAAGCACATCCGACCCCATTTCTGCTACTGGGCCGTTAGTTTTAATCCTTTGTTTTAGACCGAGGTAGACACCTCGATTTGGGAAGGGAAACGTACCAAAATGCCAAACTTGCATCCATTAGAGTAAGAAATACTGGGTTAACAAGTTAAAAGTAAATGAATGGATGGGTCTTAACGCTTGTCAATGCATAGAAATGCAGGTGGAATCAACTCACATGTCGTCTGTGTCCCTATGTCCCGTAAATCAACTTTTGGCCCCATGACAAAAGAACGATACAGTCAAAATTAATTACTAACACGACCAAAGGAAGGAGGGGATCAGGCAGAGGCTATTACATCACTACGGCAGTGGGATACACACGAAAGGATGAATAGTGCATTGCCTCCAAAGCAGTCGCTATAACACTGCATCATCACTAAAACGCCTCAGTTATAAGCATTTCAGAAACAATCATCCCAAGAAGCCAGGTGCAAACAATGTAGAGCACTTTGCATCCTAACTCGCAGCTATGTAAACACAACAACAACTGCAAAATAAACCGACGAAATAATCTTACGACCCGATAAAATTGGATGGAGTCCAAAATAGTACACGATTCTGGAAGAATAAGGCTTTCTCCGAATTTGTGAGGCAACAAGAAGGGGTGACACAGTGGCAGGCTTTCCATTCACGAGTTTATTTGCTGGAACATGCTCAATTGATGTGCCAACGCATAGTGCATCAACCGCTGGTATGACTTGAAAAAAAAAAAAAAACGCTTATTTGGAGGTAGGAATTGCATTCCACTGCGGATAGCTGCACGAGTTATGATGTCGGCTAATCCATCACACTTCTCAACATCTAGTAGGCTTCAGCGATTAACAGCATCACCAGAACATTGGAGTGGGCACTCTGACAACTCTCAGTCGTACTAATTATAAATCCTATGAGTATATGCACTTCAACGAAAAGCTAAACAAGAGGCACGGTCAAGTGCGAAAGTCAGAAAATTCAGCCAGAGGCATGACTAGAGGCCAATGGACACAAAAAGTAGACTCGCTAGGCATTACTGGGTACCAGTAGTGTCACAAACGTTTACTCAAGATCCGTGCAAATAAGTGGGCCACACAATAAATAGGTAGGCGGAAAGGAAAACGTGGTTTTTATCCAATCGGCAGTAGCTGCCGCAGGTACAAAAGGCTGAACTCAATGACGAGAAGGCATGCCTAATCAAACTAGATAAATGAAAAGTAGAGCAGATAATGCAACGCAAACAAATGTATTATGATTGTGCGGGCATACAATTTAAGCGAGTTTCTGCCTCGCTATATCCGAACCCCCAACTCACACCAACGACTGGCGCTTTCTGCCCACGATGCCATGAAAGTGAAAATTACCGCATCGCGCTAAAGTTGGCCAGAGAGGGCATTAGGCTGGTGTACTGCACCACGTGTTCCCTCGTTTCCGTTTCCAGTGGCAAAGTTCAATGTTCTAGCTCTCCCATCACCTTAGCCAAGAGATTCCAAACCGAAAAATGTCTCCGTGCCTGAAGGAACAGAATGAAATATAGAGAAACAATCACAATTGCGGTCAATTTCCATGATAAACTTACTAATCAAATCAGCAGATCAACGCCTAGTCTAAGGGTGGTGTGGACTGCCCATTGATATCCCGTTCCCAGCAGAACCTTTACTACCTCGACCTATGCTTTACAAATCACACCTGCCGATGTCGCAGAGGAGGCGATTCAATCCATCGACAAAAAAGAGCGTGCACAAGCGTTCTTTCGGAAATTACTGCAACTGCACCCGTGCCAAGTCCCATAGCCACGATAGGCTCTGCCTAAATGGATGGTAGAGTAACTTGGATGGTCCAACCGACAAAGTATAAATGTGCGAAGACATAAAAAAATAAGGATAATTGTGACTTCTCCTTAAGCATGCATGTTGAAGATGGCAAGGACCAAGCATGCATCAAAACTACTTGCAAAATGGAATATGTTCTTACCTGAGAGGGTCGTAAAGCAAGGCGAAGGTTAAATTTCAAATCTTGTTTCCTTCAATTACCACCAAAGCTTATCTGCTGCACCATCAGAAACAGACACGATCACATTTATCTCCAAATCAGCACCATCACGGGTACCAAAAGGACCAATATATTCGTGGTTTTCCTTATAACTTCCAGTAGCTTGAAATTGTTTACCCGAGATTCTAGCTTTAGTACCATCAGTAGGGAGTAATGCACACCCACAGAAAAAACACATACATTCAACGTAACCTTCAAATTGACAAATCATTTTATCCGTGTAGGATTAAAGTCATTTTGCAAAAAATTTTGCAAGAATAACAAAGCTGCGCAAATTTAAGCGCACCTATGTAGTACTTTATTTGTTAGAACTGCCGGTTTCTGTCAAGGACACAGACGTGGCCGTACTGCCCTAGCTGCGTGGGCTGGCCTCCGGGCCATGCCAGCAGTCTATTTCCATCTGTCCAGTGAATATATGCATTCTACCCTGCCACTATGCTTTCTTTTGCCTTAAGGGAGCCTCGAGACGCTGCACCTATATCTGAATTACTTTTAAACAAGCAGTTGCATGTATATCTATAATCAATATTCAAAAATTTATGGAAGCGATTATTTAGCGCCATTATGCATGTTTGATTGAAAGGAAAAAAATACTTCAATATGGTATTTTTTTGTTTTAAAATGAGGTTTAAACAAAAATCTTAAAGTCGAACAGAGAAAAAAGCCATTATTTGCCACTATGATGTCGCGAAACTCCCTTGTACACAAACGATGAAATAGCTGTAATACTTTGTTTGTTTGGATTATCAGTTTTGGTCAGAGTAACGGAAGTGGTCATATTGCCCTAGCTGCGTAGACTTGCCTCTGGACCATGCCAGCGGCTTATTTCCTCTGCTTACTGAATATATGTATTCTACCCCGATATTCTGCCTCCTTTTGCCTTCAAAGGAGACTCGGGATGCTACAACAGACCTCATGCAGAATATTGGCATTAGGCATACAAAAAAGGCACAGTCGGCATAACAGGAAAGCTGCGACATTACTTATCAAAAAAACAGCTTGATTATCGCACTTTTTACATCTCGAGTTGCCCCTGGAGCCTTATAGCCATACATATAGCGCTAATAAATGGAAGAAGTATCCGCATACATTATTGGACAACGAAACGATTACCAAATCACTACTCGTTACATTATTGGCATAAGCAAATAAACTGTCAAGCTATGAAAGTGTTTTGACAGTTATAACTAGCGCAGAAACACTCAGAGAGCTTTTTGTATCATCACAAAAAGTAGCAGCAGCAAAATTGTCTTTGTTCTGACAAAAATAGGTGAATAATTCTAAAGTTCTTCCTTTATGACTACATCTCAAGAAGCGTTCGCTACTTTGAACAAACAATCTTCCCCAAACCAACTCGCTTTCACTCCGAAAAATGAAAGGCATCCACTATGAAGTTTTCGACATTATGGCCTTTGCACATTTCCATCCCCACAAATAGTGAGCTGATTAATGGACAAGATATAACCCTACCGATCCAGTTTAGGTAGCACAGCCTGTGGTCTGAACCTGCGTACGCTGATTTGAATGATCAAGTGGCAAAGCAAGTCCCCACCCCTCCATTAAATGTGTATCATTTTGTCACTTCCCCAACGAAAACATTGGTTTCAAATATTGTTTTCCTGCATTTGCTTTCCATATTAGGACGCACAATACAAGCAAAACTGTAAATTTACAATCATCTTTCTTAAATTTGGGCAAATATTTTGGAAATAAGCGACATAATTTTTACTAAACAGTGAAGTGCTTTAATGAGGATCTAATAAAATATCAAAGTATTGTGAGCTGAATAAAATGTAAATGCAAGTACTTCGCGGCCATCCATGGATTGCCTCTTGAGTGATGATCGAAGACGTGGAAGGTGGCGTTTATTGCAAGATTTCCTGTGTCTGTTTCTTTAAACCATTTTGTGGCATTAAGTCCACAGCTGGGTTAGGTGAGTTACATCTGGGTTCCTTTGGTGACTTAGTTGCTTTCCTATTTGAAAATGTAAATCTTAGTATGACGTTATTCTCAGTCCAATACTACCCAATCAAATGCGTCAAAGAACTCATCCACTAGCTCGCAAAATTAAACTTGAAACATTGGGGAGCGAACATACGTTATAGCATGCTAACGGAAAAATCGATCAGAGTGGCGCTATTTGAAATGTGCCCACGTAGTTGGTCAGCGTGCCAGACACAGTCTGAAAGTCGCGGGCTCAGTCCCACTTTACACACTCTTTATTTTTTAGAGTACCAAATTAAGACATGGACAGTGCCATGTCGCGATGGCCGAGTGGTTAAGGCGATTGACTCGAAATCCATTGGGGATTCCCCGCGCAGGTTCAAATCCTGCTCGCGACGTCATTTCCGTTCTCTAAAACTCTCCAGTTCCGCCATCGCCTCTCGACACCGCTTGCACACCAGTGCACTATAGATATGCACCACCCGTTCACCCGACGCAGCCGCAGCGTTACACGGTTGTGAGAATTCAGTGCAGTGGACCAATAGCAGCATGTATTGCAAATAAGTCATCAAGGTCGCAGAAGTCAAGAAGGATTTACTCGCGATCGCTTACTAGCGCCACAAGCAGGACCCAAACCTGCGCAGGAAACTGCCAATGAATTCCAAGTCGATCGTCTTGCTCACTCGACCAACCCCGCCATCCCCCGTCGACAGGACCATGCATACGTACCCTACATCATTGCGTCGCTTGAGCTCACCACAGAACAACAACGGCATTACTATCACCCAATGCTACGGCTATTGTCCATGGCCGTTGCTTACACGATTAAGGGCAGGTATGCCGGTACATGTGCAACACGTATTTAAACATCGAGTGGGTCTTGTGGTTGGTGATGTTGTAACGCCATACACCAGACATCCGTGGTAGCTTAGGTGGGAGATCTAAATGTCCCCGGTTCGAGCCTGAGTTGCGGCGAGTTCACTATTGTACTCTCGCCCACCCATCTCTCCCTTTTCCTACGCCACTACGAATGCGGACATGGTGGGAAATGAGCCACTACGAAAACGACTAGAGCGAAGCAAAGAAGGCTGTTCATGTCATCTGCATGGAGAGCAATAATCGCTACCACGACGCACGAGAGAATCAAGCTCACGCAAACATATTTATTGAAATAACAATCCTTCGCCTTCATCACCCGGCTACTGTCCGGCACCTCGATACTTCCTGTCCGTCTTATCTACCCCAATTTCACCACAGCATGACTTCCTTACCGCTTGCACACCTGCTCACCTTAACACCACGCACATCAACGGTGCCTTCGGCGACCCATGCTTCACTCATTCTACTAACCTTGCTCGCCACCTGTTCAGAGCTTCACTAGTGTCTTAACAACGTCATTCCAATGACCTCTGCTCCTGATCTGCCGGTGATACATATGGCTATAATTATCCGCTTAAGTGGTTGAACGACCTATGTTTTGAAGCAATGAGAGCACGGGAGGCTCAATGGCGGTGTTGGAATGCCACCCACCCGCTGTACATTAGCCACTGTTCAATACCGTAGGATGTAATCTGGTGAGATGTGTTGTGAAGTGATGCAGTTCAGTCTCGGTTAAAGCAAGAGCGGCAGCATGTTGAAGTAAGATTGTATCTGAAGGGAGTGGCATGGAGTAGGCCATTGCTACTACCTAGAACTAAACTGGGACGGTTTACTTTTAAGTCGAGCACTGAAGCAAGTGCGATTTGGACTAATGTGAGTTTCCTTTCTTTCGTCTATGTGTAAAATTTCATGTCGAAACTGCCACCATGGCATAAATGAGCAGGCTGGATTTCATTATTATTCAAATTAGGATTTGTCAAAATTAAGGACATTCCCTCCACTAAATCTAATTTTACTACCTTAAAGTTAGTTTTCTGACCAAATTAGCAGTGATCTGTTGTCAATATATAAGTACTCGTGCATGGAATTCAAATTCTTCGGTACAGGTTGGCGTAACATTACTTAGGTGTTTGGCAAGCGAGTGTGCCTGACACTGCCAGCATTCCGTACTTCCGACTGATAGTCATTTCATCGCACAGATACGAGTCACTTTTGTTTACCGTCATTGGCACGTGCTTGACATAAAATTTCAATTTAAAGAACTAAGTACCTAAACGTGGCATTGTGACATTGCTGAGAATGCAGTCCTCGTGCACTCTGACAAGCAATTATTAAGCAAAGTTAATCAACAGAGGGTATGGCCCACACAAATGCTGCTGTTGCCATCTGGTGGTAAAAAAGCGAGTTTGCCTCGCGTGCGCATTTGAGTATGCTTGTACATTCCCTCAAATCATGTGGTTTCTTACTGTATTTATGCTTTTCTAGGAAACGGCGTGTACGATTTAATGACAGCTCAGCAACAATGTTCGGTATTTGCTTTTGACTCTGGCAGGTTTTTCATGTCAAAAGCGGAAACGGCTTTGGGTGCATCTACAACCGCCTGAACCGCCACTCTGGTAAGTAGCTTCAACTTAGCCTCAGGTCAATTGCTTTGAATTTAAGACAGGAACCAATATATTTTAATTTCTCACAGGATCTAGTATTCATGTTATAATCGGTGATAACGACCTCATAGCATATAACGTCCTATTAATAATCCATTGTAGGAAATCGTTATGCCAAACTTCGTGCTTTAGACTGCGATTCCCTGCATGAAATACTTACCTCTTAACTTGGAAAGACATTTCATGACTTGTTGAACAGGCGTGTTAGAATAGAAGGCCTCAATTTAGTTACTTGGATTCGATAAAAAAATCTGATGAAGTTTCGAAATTGCCAGTTAGATGTACACTTTACCAGCTGAAATTCCAAGGAAATAAATAAAGCTTTCGCATTGACCAAATTGCACTTGCATAATATGGGCATCCATGTTTCCCTTGAAGGCCTACAGATCAGCTCTTTATCCGCCTTCCCAAGCTGTGCGACGTGCATGTGGGCTAATCATTCCAGCCAGATTCCTTGCAATTTGCATCGCGCATTGAGGCCTCAATTAAAAAGGGATACCAAAAGGTCTTGTAAAATTATCCTTGGCGGCAACAATGTCATTGAAGTTCACTCCATGGGTCAAGATTGGGACAGTAGACATAAAAGAGAATAATTGTTCAGTGTATACACTTCCATAGTTTACCGCTTAAAAAAAGTTTTAAAAAAGTTTCCTCTAGAATAACCCTTTTTAAGTAGAAAACCATGTTTATAAGCACTTTTTGCCGCCGCTGTTAATTTTTGCATGTGCCTTGCTTCCGTGCATTTTCCTCCATTTCCGCTTGTCTGCTAGACGGTTTACCGAGTAAAAGTGCGCATTTTTGCTGTGCCTTTGACATTAAATTAGTAGTTGCAACTAAACTACCGATACTTTTACGCTGATAAGCGTAAGTCACATTCCACTCTTTGCCTAAACCTATCGAAGGGTAGACAAATGGAATGTGGCCGTAAGCACAAATAGGCACCGGTTAAGACAGTCGTCATCAACTTGTAAATGTGCATGACATTTTAAAGCTTTTGAGATTTTAAGAAAGGCGCGGTGTGCTTTTACACCTGCCTATTGCCTTTCACATATACAGATATTAGTGTGTCTTTGAAATCTTTCAGTTTCCATGCATTTTGATAAAGGACTGGCCTTAAAACTTAGCGCCTTGAGCTGCAACAAAAGTGAGTGAAAATTAGAACAGCCGTTTGAGTATTGTGCTTCCAGGAGTGCTGATCTGACCTTCTTTCCCGATTGATAAGAAAAGGGATCGCGTTTTCATCATCCACTCTAATTATCTTCCTGCAGGCAGCCAAACTTGGCTATTCACTTGACATGTGGCACATGCAAGGCGAGATAGAATGTTCTACTGAAGTGGAAGAGTAGGTCGGCGTAGACAGCAGATGAGTAAGTGACGAGAAGTAGGAGAGAGATGAGGTGAGGGCTGGTTTAAACTAGCAATAGAAGGAACAGATATACGTGCGCAGCATTGCACAGCATGGCGTAATTCTGAGGGGCTGTGCAGTGATGGCAAAGCGAGGCTGCAGGCGCAAGTGATGGTTGCAGGATGGGCTTGGCGTGGGGTGAACACGTCCAGATCAGGGAGAATCTGCCAAGGCTAGTCCTGAAACTGTGAATGTGACTGTTAGTAACAGTTCTCGTTTTGCAATAAATGATCCCAGCTCTTCGGCGGCGAGGTCAAACAAGAAATAATAAGGATTGTGTAAGAGTAAACCAAACTCGAGCCTGTGCCCGAATGAGTCTTTTGATAGTTTATTCATGCACACATACGTGAGTGGCTTGTTGATCCTTGGCCTTAATTATACATTAGCAGGCTTCAAGTGCAGCTAACGCAAACGCAGCAAATGCAAAAGGCGTGCACGAGCGTAAATCTCGGTTTTAATATTTCTTAAGCACTTGGGCAAAAATAGAGTGTTCCAGAAGCTTGCACAGAATTGTCCGCGGTATTCTACCTTTGAACAAAATCGTCTTTACTAATGATGAAGATTTGGCATTGGTTTTAAATAAGTGTGCTTTTATCCACGTTTGGACGGTAGCATTTATGCTGCGTAGTCTTGTATTAAGTGAACGTATTATACCTAAACCCCTGGTGGTTAGAAAACTTGCTGCTGCTCCACTTCTTCAAATTGTTTTGCGGATTTGATGCGGTCATCTCGTAGGTTCGTAGACACTTTAGGTGAACTCATATTTTCCTGACTACTAAGCATTTTTGTTGGCATCTTCTGTTAATGTCAGTTTATTTGTAAACAAGAGAGAAGACAGGGTAGAGGACGCGACATTGAGCGAGTCCGATTGTTTATCGTTCTTTGCCTAAGCCACCAAACTATGCACATTTATCATTAGCAGAGGAAGCATCCAGGGATATCTGCCTCCGAATTGCTGATGAACGATGTGTTTATGGAAAACGTAATGCCACGATGATGACTTTGAAGGCAACCCCCTGCTATCTTGGCTTGCTCAGTTCTGTAGGAATGCAGTAGTCCCGACGTAGTCCCTTCCCTCACTCTTCCCCCTTAGTCATAGTAGTAATTTAAATTAGTCTTAGCTATTTTGCTTTAAGGCTAATAGTTGGCTAACAGGTGGTTAGGATAGGCAAGAGTGCAGGTATGGCGTCTCCCTTAGGTTAGCCGCATTAATATTCTTCACGGCCAGTGGTCAGTAGCCGTCCCTCAAAACACAGGCAGATGTGCACTGACAAGTGTCAAGCTTAATCTGATTCCTTATTTACGTTCTTTAACCCACCTGTTGATTTGGTTATTTGGTTGGTAAGGTTTTTGTTGGATGGACAGGCGAAGGTGAGGCAACATGTATATTTAACTGTCTATGGATCTATTCCCCCACTTATTTCCATTTGTTTTACCGTAGCGATATGATATGTGGCGTTGGAAGGTTTGTACGGTCCTGCTTGATGTGAGCGAGCTTGTTAAAATCGCTCCATCTTGGTCAAAACATCTGACTGTCGGAGATGATAAAATTAGCACCTCTCCGACGCCCTCGTGGCGAGTGGTTTTGGAGAGCATTGCTTTATTTTTATTACATTGTCGATGCAAATAACGTTTAGATTGGAAGTTGCTCCTAGCTGAAAGAAATGGAATGCTTTACAATGTTCAGCTGCCTTATGCACAATGCACGTTCTGCTGTTTTTTAGAGCGCGCGCACACGCACGTTTGGTCCATTGGAGTAACATCTATTGTCTTTGACTACTGCCATGCGCGTGTCCAATGCAGCGGAGCTGTGGGTGCATTAGGTGTCGGGGAGGGTGGAAGGGGATACCGCTGTCATAGACATGTCCACGGTTTAGTGCGTACGGTCCCTTAACCGTATGTTCTAGCAATTGGCGATATTTGACACTATTAAAATCCTCCGATTGCCCACTTACACCCTCGTTCTTTGTTTAATTGACTATTCATATAGTAGAGGTTTGGAGGCGGATGCTGAATGAGGAGGTAAAGCCAGTGTCGGCTGTCTAATGACCTGGCTGTCACTTTGTATATCTCAATCTCTCTGTCTGCCAACCTACCAACGCACTCAACTGTCTATTGCTTCAACCATCAATCTATTTCTCTGCCAATTTTTTCACTTGCGGAATGTGTAGTGGCCAATTGCGAGAGCACACGATAAATATGTGAGACTGGTCGAGATGACCTTGTTTGCGTCGCTTACAGAAGGCAATTAAATGGTGAAAAATGCCTCACTTTGAATAGCAGAGACGCTGGAGGAAGGCACCTTAGTCATCCGGATATGAAGCTAAGTGGGAGGTGAAAACGTCAATACGATGTTGATAGATCACTCAATTTGCCAGTCTTTGCACCAACTGAAGTTAAGGGAAAGAGGCAGGCGTCAATTAAGTTGCCTCTGAGAATGCAAGTTTTGCTGAAGATGATGTTTAGCAATGTTGGAAGGCTAGCTGGATCAAATTAGGCGTCATTTCGGTGCAGAATTGCGCCGGTGTTCTTTCTTGTGCTCCCGAAGCCGTTTTCCTACGAAGTGCAGGTAGGTAATAGCAATCCCTTTGACTACGCATAGCGTCTGTAACACATGATTTAGGTGTCAAGCAAGGGGTCGCGCAAAACAGTGTTGGCTGCTTGGTTGTTCAAAACCACTGGACACAGACAAAATGGCCGCATGACTCCTCATTATGGCCTTATCTATCAGTCTGGATACAGCCACGGGGACACGGGACCCATAATGGGGACAAACATTGTCAATCTACATGTCTCAAGGGCTGCGTCGTTATTCATCAGGGGATCTACAGCTCAGCCAATACCTACCCGCAGGGCTGCCGGACTCAACCAGGAATGATTAAATCGAAATGTGTTAATCACAAGAGCCACGAGACGCATCATCGAGCGCTTGACGCGTGGCGTTTTCACGACTGACCTCTGCGTTATTGCTTCTTCCTACTCTGCCACCGGTTCTATTTTTAATGGGACGTATGAGATGACTTCTTCATTTTAGTGTGGTGGGCTCTCTTATCATCGTTAGAGTGGTTAACGAACCCATTGTGCTGTTCTCTTCACTTGCATGCGTTTGTTATTTGTCCATGCTTAGACATTTGCAATATTTCGATTTGGTAATGCTTTAGTTTAAAAGCACCTTCGGAGAGGGTGATTGATAATCAGAAATCGTCTATTTCCGTTTTTTCATGACCGATGCTAGTTTTTGACTTCCAATGAACGAGTGACAGAGCTCCTCTTAAACGGTCCTCGCGTATGGCATCAGATTTACTGATTTCATTCATTTCTGTGATTTCCTCGTAAAAGCCAGCATTTTTAAGAAAGTTTAAAGGTGGCTGCTTGGCGATGGAGGGTTTCTTGTCCCTTGTTAACTTGCGAAGAGTAAACGTCAATCCATTAATTGGCTCTTGGTGGAGCGTTGGAGTTTTCGCTTTTCGGACTCAACTATAGCGTGCTAAGTCAAGTAGGTTGACTATTTCCTCAAAAGGTGGGTTTTGCAACGAATTTGCGAAATCGCCCCCTTGCGCTGTTTCATTTGGTTCTCAGGACTCTTCTCCGCTCATTTAAAATCCTCTTTTACTGATAATATGTAAAGAAGAGGCAGACATTTGGTATCGGTTAGTTGGTTTATCAGGGAATTTTGACGTAGCTTCATTCATCCCGTCTTTGAGCTTGCAATTAATTCATCAGTAGGTTCAAGCTTTTTATCTTTTTTAGCACCTGAAATTTAACAATTTTTATCGACCTAGCTTCGAGTTTTTTGTAACATCTTTTTTTCCTGTGCCACGTGTGTTATTGTCCACAATCTGTGCATCCGTCGCACAGTCGCCAGAGTTCGTCCTCATGTAGAGTAGCAAAACGGGTGGTTGTGGTCTACATTTCAATAGTGCAAATAGTCGGGTGATGTTTGATCTCGATTGGGATCCGGCTGACGACGACCAAACCGCAGTGCGTGTGTGGTGATGTACGGAAGGGACAGTTTCACACCTATCGCATCAAATCGGTTCTATAAATGCCACGGTTGTGATGTCCTTTTAGTTGAGCACTATGGAGGAGAGGATGCTATAATAGCAGGCGCACCCGAAGGCATTGAGCAGTTGTGCGGTGGAGTTAATGGGGAGGGTGGAGGGACGTTTTGGTCTTGGTGATCTGAATGAGCCCTTTGCGTGTTACTCAGGGACTGCTCCTGACATGCATGACAGATTGGTCATAAAAGTAATTTCTCTTTCCTTCATTGCCATCCATATGAAGGAAGAATTTTTAGCTCATTCGTGTTTTCCCTGAGCTAACTTTACTTGGCTGTGAGAAGAAGGCATTCGAAGCAGATGCAGACCGCGACTATCAGTCACTGAACTTAATCGGGTCCGGCATGCTGAAATATAAAGTTTTACTAATGTCACTTGAGTAGCATCATTGGAAATAGCTATGCATTTTGATAGAAACAGCAATAGGAGGAGCAAACAAACCTGTCGATTAAGACACTCATTGAACCCATTCGCTAAGAACAAATTCCGCAGCCACTTATGACTGTGAAGTGCACTTCAATACAAAGGAATACTTCTCATCAAGTTATAAAATTGTTGAACCCAATAGTCGGGAATTGTCTGTATTATCGTGACTAAATGGAGTGAAGAGAAGCCTGAGAAAAGGTTTCGAGCATGCCACTCCTCCATCGGCGTCGAATGGATTCTAAGATCCATCAACGATTTTGCAGTACCTAAGGTCTAGCTAGTCGTAAGAAAGGTGAATTGGAAGTAATTAAATTCGATTTGCAACCGATAAGCCACGTTTATATAAAGAATCTTTGCTTTAAAGAAGGCGTCGATTTGGGACAACACACCAGTGTTTATTAGTTTAGTCGTCTGAAATCTTATACTGAAGAACTCCCAAATGGCGAATGAATGTTTGGTCATCAAGTTTGATTCAAATAACCTCTGTTTCCATGATGAAGGATTTTACCATGACCTTTTTAAGCATACAAAACACATTCGGTGGTGAGACTAGATAACTCCACTGCCAGCTGACCCACTTGCAAGCAAGCCAATCAAACAACGGCTCATCATGCATTTGAGCATATCACCCACAACCTGTCACTTTCCCCTGTTGCCAAATAGATAAAATATACACGTTTATCTATAGGCATGATCACCGAATTTACTGTAATCATTGCGTTGCAAATGTTGCAGCTCACTGATCGGGGCGTAAACTAGCAGTCTGGAAGTTTGCATCTCAACGGTATCCTAGCCGTCTTCAAATGTGAAAACAGATTAGAGGTAAGAATTAACCAGTTACTCAGCTTTTATGGGCAACTCTCAGGGTATGTTTGAGCTAAATTTTTCTTTTGCCTCACTTATGCTCACTTTGTTATAGAAAATGCTTCATTTTATAAAGTGTTCCAGCATTCACAAAAGTAAAATTTCACTCACCTAATCACCAGTCGTAATTGACTGCATAATAAGTGGGTCATAAATACATTTTTACCCTCCCATTATCCAGCGACCATTGCTCAGAGCACTGCTCACCATCACTATTAAATAACTTTTTCGCAGTAGTCGAAATCCAAATGAATGACAATTCTTTTCACTTATCATTCCTTAAATCACACATTACCGATTGTGCATGCCTAAATTTAGTGCGCGAATTCGTCACGTTACGTACCGCCTCCCCCTTGTACGTACCACTTTTCACACTGGGCACTTCTTACTGGTTGAACAACACCATCGCCAACGCCTCCTATTATCGGCTCTCCCATTCATTTTGCTGCATCGGACAGACAACTGCATCTGACCTAACCGAATCTCGTCTAAACCAAGGCGTAGGTGCACTACCTTTGATTTGAGCTAGCATTCACTGAATCAACCCGAACGCAATTGGACATAAGTGATGCCATATGTGCTGCAGCACCAAATTTCAACAATTTTATTGTCTAGCACGCCCGGGTATCGCAGTTGGTTAGCACGTCAGTCTCATAATCTGAAGGTCGCGAGTTGGAGGCTCGCTTTGGGAGGTGCTTTTCCCTTCAGGATTTCCTTCTGGCACCCGATGGCAAGTAGTGACGAGACAGTTGCAACTCCGCATTGCGCACAGTTCTGGACAATTGTTGGCACTACTGCATAAGAACGTACATTGGTGTGGGTAAACGGGACGCCCACGGTGGAAATTGAATCATAATCTTCTACTTAGGAGACGGATGCTTTATCCATTTGGGCATGATTAGCGCTTCCTGAGTTTAAATTTTAGTCTTCTGATTGTGCATACTCAGCAAAGAGTCAGTAGTCCAATCAGAATGTAAGTTATTATTTTTAGCAGTCAGTTGCCTTGCAGACGGCCAGATTTTGCAATTGTCTTGTAGCACAGAAGCCCTTGTGTAGTTCAGTAATATAAAGGTTCTGATTTTAGGGTCTCGGTTGCTATGGATTGATCCGTACATTCCGTACTTACGACCGCACTGGCTGAAGGAACTTGAAACATGCATTCTAGAGTCTTGTGTCTTCCGGAGTTCTGCGTCAGCTCCTTTTGTACAATGGTCTATCATAACCGAAATGTACTGGTTTCACTTCTTGGTGAGTGATATAGAACCAATGATATCTATGCCTACTCTTTCGCCCGGAAGCCCATGAAGACGATGCCGTGGAGCATCTGCTGTGAAATCAAGCTTCTCAAAACTACTCGAGGCAATTACCATATTTTCTTCACCTACTTGATCCAGAAGCTCATGTAAATCCTAAAGAATGCTTTGTAGTGATCAGCTTAAGACCATCTGACACTTAGGAGACCCAACGTCTTCTCGACACCAAAAGACCTTATTTTTTAAAGGAAGTTCCTATCATTTTTGCCGCATTCGTGTGACTGCCTTGATGGACAAGATCATCTCTTCCATTGTGGACTCAAAAGAGAATATGGAGGATATTAGCACGGTGCCGGGATCAGTGCTCTGCGGGTCGCTCCAATGATACTTAGTAGGCGATCCGTTCTTACCATTATCATCCTTGTTAACAGGTGATGTCTGAAGTGTCTAACCATTGTGTAGATAGCACAGAAATCATGTTGCGTTATCTGGTACTCACGGAGGCAGTGGCATATTCCGTTTCTTTGTTCCTCTGTAACAATACGGCCAGCAGGCGTTTCCCTTGCATCTGCATCCCGCACAAAGGCTAATTACTCGCCTTGAATCAGGTGCAGAGCAGAGCACTTGTTTGTATATTTAAACGTCTCATTATACGCTTCCTCCCACCTGCAATCCCTATTCGACAGCTTCCCTCTATAGTTGGCGGCACACCGGCAATTTTCGGCAATTTCCTAAGAAAACATCTGTAGTGATTTGTTAAACCTTGTAAACTGCACGTCACAGTTTCATTTGATTATGCAGTTCTTCTTTTGTTTTGCATGGTTTGTGATGGCCGCTAACCCGCTTAACAAGATCGAAGCCTAGAAAAGTGGCCAAGCACTAAAGAAGACTGCAAAAGTGACCCAACATTGACGAATATCGCACTTCTTTGGCTCAGCGTTAATTCTGCGTCTTGCAGACGATTGGTAACTGTGCTAAAGACGGAACTGCTTCGAAATAAGATGCTAAAACATGGTCACAGCGTAACGCCATTATTATTTATTGGAAGGTAACATCGAAGAAAGTCGGAAATAGCGAACAGTTAGTTGGTTTATGTCTCTTTTTGTTAAAGCAGATGCGTTTTTCTTTCTAAAAACAAGGGAACGTTGGCTTCGTCAGTAAAATACACGAGAACGGTTAGCATGCTCTGACCGTTGATAATACACTCTTCTCTATGGATATTGCGTAAAAACTGCAATTGCGCATGAGCCATAAATTTGAGATGTGAATTTTGAAACCGTATTCTAGATCGCTCCTTTTAAATGCTCTTAGTCTTGTTTTTGCTTCTCTTGTGCCAGCGCTAATCAGCTCCACGAAGTGAACATTTTCAGCTTATTTCACATTTCACTTACACTTTATCAAAGCAATAATTTATTCACTTTCCCTTGTTGGTAGTGAAGGGGATGAAGCTGGGTGAGAAATACAAGAACGGGTCATTTACCATGCCTTTGAAACTTTCTACTCACCACAAATCCAGAAAGACATCTACATATAGATCATTTTTACAAGAAATTAATTAAGAGCCACAACAGACACTACACTTGGGCTATTTATGGGTATCCATTGCAATGTTGGTGCGAAAGGAACGAAAAGCAATCCACAGAGTTAGCGAAGCAACACTGAAGTGAAAGATATTGACAAGAAGAAGCGAACTTATAACAAGTACAGTGTGAGCATAAATTGAATGATTCCCTTTAACAATAAGCCAATCTATAAACGCCAATTGTTAGAGGAAATGAATTCCCTGTCAAATATCCATCAATTACCAAGGGCGACAATTCAAAACTACTTTCATTTTCGCTGCATTTAAAAAGTAACCAATCCTAAGCATCGGACGACCAAACTGAAACGACACTGTCATTTTGTTGAGACCGAACCGCTATTTGCTTGCATTAACGAATAAGGACAATGCACAGAGGGGGCTCGTAAGCCTATTTCGTAGTGTAGATTGGCGGCTAACGTGATGTCACGCACCATCCGAACTGGCGCAATAATGATTCCGCTGGTGGAATGCACGCTAACTGGGCAATGAGGACCCTCTGTAACTCGTGTCACTGTGACCTGAGAACAGCCCATTTCGACCAAGTGACTAACCTCTCTGACCAAACAATAAACCATGGGCTTAAACGTTTGATAGGCTCTTCGGAGCAGGCGCGTTATGGTATTCAAACGGGAAGAGGCCACTGCACGAGAGGTAAATTAAGACAACGAAAGTAAAATGCTGACTTAGAAATCAGAGTAGGATTCAGTTTCAAAAAAGTAGCTGCGAAACCAACCTCACGTGCCCTGAACCTTACGAGTTGGCAACGTTTTCATGAAAGCAAACCGAACAACAAATAAATGGGGGTTTGGTTGGGAGGGCTAAAATTCGTGCATATGACACCGCATCGTGTATTTACCTAATCCCTAATAGGCTAATATTCCATGAAATAACAGAATTAATGATGTAGAGTAGGAGAGCATGAAGGAAACTTGTTACAGCCAGATGTCAAGGCATTTGTGTGAAAGAAAACTCACCGTTAATTAACGTTTGCAGGTGAATCCTTCTAACACAAATGCTTTAAGAGTGGAATTTTCTTGCGGAAGACAAAGAGCAGGACTAGGAGGAGTATGATGATCAGAGGAATAAATACTCCTAGTAGTAATTTTAGCAGTTGATTATCTGCAACTGAAAAAACCATGAAAAAGCAATGAGCATAATAGTCTGCATTTCAGAAGTGTGGGTGATGACAAGCAAAAAAGCTACATGAAGATCTGCACATGGACAAATTTTACCAAGCAAAATGATGGAAGCAGATGCTGCCGAATCAATTTTACTGTTAGAGGGTCAAAATATTGGTGTCAATGTCACAGTGAAGAAACGAATCCTTAGAGTGCTAGTAGATACGTCAGTAAAATTGCACAAAATTCAAAAGCAAAAGGGGGATATACATGAGGATGTAGTGCTGATTAGCTGCGTTTTGATTGAAAACAAAGCCATAAAGCTGTCTATCGTTAAGGAGTGCATTCAGAGAAACCATGACTTTAAGTCATTTATCTGACCTCCTTCACATTTAGAAAAATGGCTTTTGGGTACCACGCACTTGCGCATTCCTTTTCATCCAAGACGCGTTACCGTTGCAAATTGAATGCAGTAGCGAATATGCATTTTTTAGTTTTATTTACAAAACGGGAGTGCCAGAGTTGCCCGATTGTGAGCAAAGCAAAGCTACATTTGCCAGGCTAAATGCGATGTCAGTTTCCTGAATTGGTCAGAGCAGTGATGATTAGCAAAGAGAAGTATAGCTGCGAGTACACCGTGTTCTTTCCTCTTACACTTGGCTCTCCCACAATCCAATCATTCCACTGTGCTTACGTCTATTTTACGGTGCCTGAGCTCTCAGAAGGCTAACGATCACATCTCAAGATAATGAATCAATGATGCAGTCACTGTACAACAATTAAACAGCGTCTCATGCAACTCATTGAATTACTCATATCTTCCAAGTTCATTGTCCAACGTACCGTCTCTATTCATACAAGCGTTTGCTATTGCCAATTAGTAGGTAAACTAGATGCAGTGGTAATTAAAAAGGCCTCCAGGATAGTCGCGCGAGGTACTCAAAATTGTACAAGCAGACAAAACCTCGCACTAGCAAAATATGGCATGCTTTGCACCCATCACTTTTGCCGATTGAGAACCAAACTAAAATGTTGCTCACCCAAAAAGCGTGATTTTGTTAGCTTATAAAATAAAATGATTGGATTTGAGTGGCACAAACCTGTTGGCTCTGTTGTTGAGTTGGGTCTGTAAAGCGTAATTAGCGTTCAACTTTATTACAAATCATGTTAGCGCAGTTCGGGTTCTTACTTGACATCTTCTCAAGCCTTTTCATACAGTGTAAAACTATTCGGCTACTTTACCACAAATTAGTATGCACTCAAATGTATGGTGCACTGCTTGAAGGTACCGGCTCAGATAGCACGCATTTTACAATTGGAACTATTTCGATTTGTTTTCGATCGAGGAAGGGAAACAAGGGAATGTTATGTCGCTCACTCTAACTTGCAAACGTAGCCTCAAAAAAGCATTAGGATCAGGATGTACCTACTTCCTACAATATTTATTGTAAAAGCGCTTCCTTCAGTACATGAAGCGAACCCATTACGCTTATTCGGACTTCTTCTAATTGAATAAAAACCGAAAGGAGAATTGGTGCGTGCCTTGACATTTTCTTGCTACAGATTGATTTTCTGCGATACTTCAACACAGAGGCGTAGATGCTTGAGGACCTGTGCCGCGGCTCTCGCGACACTTAGCTAACGAGATGTCCTGAAGCATCACAAAAGAACAAGGAATCAGCGGCTTTGATGTGCTTGCGTCTGTTGTTGCCAAAGTCAGAGCTAACAAAATACTTGCACACGTCTTTTCTGTGCGCCCTCATTTGCGCATCGGTCAATTCAATGGTCCTTTTCTACTCTCTTTACAGCCTACCACATTTGATTGTTAGAAAGAGGACTTAAATCGTGTCGACTGTCAACCAGCTACTCACTTAGAAGTACACAGCTCTGGAGAGTGTAGAGGAAAACAATGCTACCTTTTATCACGATTAAATAGGAGTGTTTGAGATGAGCGTACTTCCTTCCTACTCTTACCCCCTCCGTATGGCACATCATTAATTATGGAAATGATTGGCGTTCGGAAGGAGGGTATACATGTAAACAATTAAAAAGTTAAGGGTGATACAATCATGCAAGAACAAGAAAAGCAAGAAACAAGAAAAGCAGGCTCTTTTCTTTACAAGGCAGTAAAAATTTTTCTTTCTAAAGCGTACGTGTCCTTGTCAAAAGTAGCATATCTATTTTGCTTTATTATATGAGCGATCGTATCGCCGAAATATGAGGCCTCGATGAGGCAATTGAAAAAGCTCAATGAAACCGCAGAGTGTTGGGTGGATAAAACATGCACAAAAGTGAAGTAAATTCTAAAAGATTTTGAACGCATGGAAATAAAATATGCAAAGCATACCGATTGCTGGGAGGGACCTGTGGATTCATGGTGAAACCTAGGAATAACAAGAGCTTTGGTTTATTAATTGCAATGTATGCTTTAGCACCGTCGCTAACATTCAAAGTGGAATGTAACTAACAATGGAACAGATGTAAAGAGGACTAGCAGGTATCACATAAAATGGAAACATGTAAAGAATCTTTTAGTGCAATATACCTCCCAGTCTTGCAGCAGCATCTGCAACCGTAAAATAAAACAAAGTGATCCACGCGAAACTGCGCATAGCTTATGGTAGATTACCGAGCACTTCTCCAATTCACGCTCTATCAAGCTGTTAAAGGAGATCTCTACTACGGTTTGTATGATGATTTCCCACGTTTTATGCTTCTTTGCCTTTTCATTTAAGTAGGCGTTGCGTTAATCTTCTAGATTGCTCGGCAACAATAAGTGATGTCATTAAAAAGGAAATGCTACAATAGTCCAGCAACAAACAGATAGCGAATCCGCAGGGAAAGCCACATTAGTCACGTTAAATGCGATTTCGGTTCCCTGACCAGGATAAAGCGGTGAGGAATTGCGACAACGCTATTCTGCTTGGGGCGCGGATTCACCTGGGATGTACTGCTTCATCTCCTCATGCAGCTTGTTCATCACTCAGTTCCATCCTGTTATATTGCCACCTACTTAAAGTGCTACGCCAAATCAGGTCACTACTCGACAATTGCTGCACATCACCACGTGCAATTCATTATTTAAATAATCCGATCAGTGCCCAGGCCTTGGTGTCCGATCATCCACTTGCACTTATGAAGTGCTCTGTTAGTATCCATGCGCCGAAACAGTGCGTCAATCCCCAATCTCGGGGTGGCAAGACAACACGCGAGTCTTGCGGGACACGTCAAATGTTACAAGTAGACAGAGGCACAAATGCACAAAGTGCAGCATGCATATGCACTCAATGGGTCCATTTAATCAGGGCAAAGCAAATAGCCATCAAAGGCAACCGAAGGAAGTCAAATGGGAGGGTGTCGTAGAATACAACGGCCCAATCGTTTGGCAAAACCATACTATATAAAAGAAAAAGGAAACTAAGAATGGTTGAAAAAGCGAAAGCGAATAACTTTTGACAATGCTGAGGCAAACGCGAATAAAAATCGTAGGGCAGATTAATGAAGAGTAAGAAGACTTGGATGGGAGTCGTGCGAAGTGTAGTGAGATGATGTGAGAGTAGGGAGTGATGATTGTAACAGTTGCTGCTTTTTTGACCACGAGGAAGCGTGTGGTAATCTCTGCTTCGTAAACTAATTTAAGCAACAAGAAAACTGTAAACATTCACATCAAAAGCATCTAAACCATCGTTAACACCACATCCACCTCTCTCACTGACTTCATATTTGCGCTCCATCACAAATACCATGAATACCACTATCAATGAACTTGCTGCACAATGCAAAAGTAAGTTCATACAGACTTCCATCAAGATGCAATTTTTGTCTCTGCTGCGAATTTGTGTGTCCCACATGGACTGCGACCGACGCCTTTTATCAATCTGTTAGTGCCGCGGAAACGCTCAATAGATGTTTCGTGTATAATGTAAAACATCAGCAATTCTTACCTTCCATAGGAGTGGTAATGTTTCCGCAGTCAGGTTCGCTGCAAGGAACTTTGTCCATTCCGCCAATAAGACCACCCTCAATGGTCTCATTGCTTAAGGCATCCATCCAGGTGGTTACACCGACAAAACAGGTTCGAGCACACACTCTGTAGGGAATGCCTGGTAAGAGGCCGTTAAGGGTGCACTGCATGTCTCGCCCTGACTCGCAGTGATTCTTTTCCGATCCTGCGATGTATGCATCTATCAACACCCCCAATCATACACCCTTGGCCTCCTCCATGATACCATCACTGAGTTATGACTCGTAGCAGTCAAGTTGGTGATGGTTGGAGCTATAAGGTGCAAAATGTTTAATAGTGAGGCACCTGGTGCCTGTTTGCTTCTCGTGAACTAATGTTGAAATGGCTCATCATGTCGTCCGATGCACCAAAAACTCAGTGTGCTGTGAATTATTCCCACTACCAACACTGCATATGCAGTGTCCGCATGTCTCTTACTGTGATGAAACAACACTTTGCCAGCAACCACTCTCCACCCAACAGATTAGTAGCCACGAGTACATTACTTGATTCCAACTATCGTTGATACAGATCGTGCGACCTAACTGCTCAACGACTCCTAAATTGTAGCAGTGGTCTAGATGTTCTTCGACGATCAACTCACATGAGACGTAATGTGCGACACAGAAGAGTTGGTTCGATTATCTTCACTGTAGCAAGGAGGCACTACTCGGGAACCGCAAAACCCTTAAAGGCAGTAGGGGACGCAAACCATCTTTAACAATCTACATAGCTCACACCGGTTAAGTAACGGCATCTAAATGGCTTCCATGGATCATAACGTAAGCGCGCGGGTTAATCATAATCATGATTCTACCTTTCTACATTGACCCTCACCTTAAAAAGCACTGCCCAGAGTTTATTCAGTGCTTACTGCAGCAGAATGTGATGAACTGACACTAAGGTGCTTTTGAACAATGGCCGATACACCAGGACACGGACATTTGCGAATCACTGTGATAAATGTGCAGTAACATCACCTTATATCACCTCTCTGACCAAATAAATGGCGGCTACTGCATCACTTCCTTCACCCTTTCCAATCAGTGTTCAGCGTCCAACTAACCGATCTATTTTCACGAGTGGAATAGGCACGTACACCCTCAGTCCGAAAAGCCTGCATGCTGGTCTCGCAGGGCACCCAAAATGGCACCTAATGCACACAGACGACCGCAGTATCCTGTGCGTTGGACTACTTAAAATCAATGGAGGGAGCGATTATAGGTAGAGTAGAAATGGGAGACTAGGCATGAACAATCACAATTTAAGAGGGCAAAACTAGGACAACATGGGATGGGCACATTACCCAGAGGATAAATTCATGCAAAAGAAAGGCCTCGAATGCACACACAGGAAGCAATTGTATGTAAAGAAGTGCACATTCACCTCATCTAACCACTTTCATCGGTGATTTTCGGTGCTCTAACAAAAACAGAGGCACTAATAAATCGCATGCACCTCCTATACAATGCATGCAGTGAGCTCACGAAGGTTTTAGTTAAGTTGTAACGGCCAACTCTACTACTACTCCCTTCGTCCTACTTTTAATGCAACACCATCCATGTCTTCAATCGATGCTACGGGGACGGTGCATTATTACCGCCTAATCACAAACATGCGTCTTATGCGGAACGACGAGTCAATTTTTCTCACCTCCGATGGGAATGGTTATGTTTTTGCAGGTGGCACTGCCGCATGTGTAGTTGTCTGTACTGGACACGTTGGCGACCGCGAGGACATCGCTTGACACGAGTTGAGCGCTTTCGGTGGAGGAGGATACAGCTTTTGCCATTGCAGTTTCTCGGCGACAGTTCCGAACACACACTTCATAGGGAACAAGTGGTATGACACCGAGAATCCGGCACTGATGATACTCGTCCAATTGGCAGCATAATTTTTTCTCCATTCCCACGACGTACGCATAAGCCTCATTCGATGCATCCAGGTGTCCACTCATCTTCCAAGTTATCAACAGCTCATGAGGACGGAACATTTCAACTCTGAGGTTGGTTGGAACTACAAGAAATGTAATTTTATGATAGTGAAATGACCGCTGTTTGAAGAGAGACAAAGACAAAGATTCCTCAACTAACAACACAAAAGTGTGGTTCAAAACTATGGTCAAATCAGACCCACACATGCCTTAAACCAGAAAAGGACAGTTACCTCCAATTTCACATGAACATTTGTTAACCACCGATGTTGAGCAAAGTAGAAATAGACTCCAAACGCGCGCACTCATCGTAGAATAACTAAGCCGCCGCCCTACTAAGCTTTTATGCAAGAATTCGACCTTCATAAAGGTCAAAGCCTATAATCTCATTATTGAATCAAATCTTCCATAACGTAAGCCACATTAATAATTGCTAAAAACAAAGTTGTAATACACAGTGAATAATTAATGCTTGCACTATGAACGCAATAAATCTCAGTTGAATCCTTAAGTGCTATCAAAACATTGCTACACACTTTAAAATGCTTGTTTTGCTGCATTTTGCAGACTATTGACTCAGAATATTACCGCAGTTCCTGCGCGTTCATCTTCACACGCCAAGTGTTTTCTCATGCTCTTCACATTGTCAAGCTTCTGTACCAATCATCACAACATAATCGGTCTTTTGACAGTCAGTTGGAAGCTGAGGACATTAATCACCCATGCTACCTGTGTAAGAGAGGCAACACTTAGCGACAATGAGCGATGAGCACTCGGAATTCTACTGCACTGGAGATTCTGCTTTATTTGTGAGCTCTGTTGAGGTAGTAAGCCGAGTTGCACAGAATCTAGCTGCAACAATGAGAATAGAACTAGGTGGCGAAATTAAGGATGATGCATTGTGAGTCAACAGGCAGCGCTTTGCCTGTGGTCTACGAGGCATCCACTTCATCATTTTTAATTCCTTTGCTTCCACTCATGCACTTTCGCAGCAGACGAACATTGCTGTCGTGAGGACCGATTGGTTGCTTGAGATGACGGCAGATGCATGTATCAGCACTACTGTTTGGACTGCTTATTAGTAATGTGACTGAAATTTAAACCAGAAAGCCGCATTCCACTGCTATTTTTTCTCTTCTGTTAGGAGCTTTTGACCAATTGTACGCTTTCTTTGGAAAAGTCATACACGCTTCTCCAAGTACTAATTTAACCAAGTAGATTCAATTTGTTGTGTGCCAACACAATCTATAACATCTGGAGGGCTATCAAACCACTGTGCAGCGACCGTGGTCTATTCGATAGGCAAGACGATTTTCGTGAGACTTAACAAGCCATATAGTTGAGTAGCATGTTTCAAAAGTAAATAGGGACTCCAATTTTGGCCCTCCTCAACCACTATATAACTTCTTTAATGAGCCTTCTCAAGCAAAACAAATCTGCGGTGCGGTCAAAATGGTGGCAAAACACCTAAAACATATAATGGAGTAAGAAGAGCACTTTTAGTTTGGAACCGTGGTGTCTGTAAGTAGATGCGACATGTCTATCACTCCTAGCATTCTAACGCTGCTCACCTACCTGCGTAATGAACAGAATCCTCTTGACCAATAGAGACGAACCAGAGCGATTGCTTGCCGCACATCTAAAATCTTCATAGAAGCATCATGGATGACCACACAGAGGACTTGTCAAATTGTTCAAGTGCGGCGTGGCCTGAGTCATAGACAACCTCCTTGCATAAAACAAGGTTTGTGAATGCTCCAAAAGTGGATGCATTTTTAGCCCTTTCGATGGCAAACTTCTTTGAATGAGTCAGGCTTGCGTGAGGTGTTGGTAGAACTATTTCAAAGTAGAACAAATGGTCACATGAATGGCCGTCTATAGTTACTTTTACGCGTTGTACAACTCGCCCTTGAAGTTTGTTGTCACGACACCTCACGAGTCAGCTTCTTATTCTGCAAAATAACGTCACCACAAGCATAGGTGTCAAGTGAGCCCATTGCTACTCATTTCGTGTCCACTTCAAACCAGAAAGTATCGCATGATTCGAGCGGGTAAAGGTTCCAATTGCGATGGTGGTGGTTTCCATTACAACTCATAGCCGTCGCTCCGGTCTGGCAATCAAAACATGATTTAACTTTAAGGTGAGGCAAAAATTAATTTTTTGTGGGAACGGTGGACGCAACAGTAGGATTAAAGAAAAACTAACACTCTAACAAGTGACCTCATCCTCCGTATCGAGAAATGTCTTAGAACGCAGCAGAGGTGCCAAAAGCCTTTAAGCTAACAAGGCTTTCAAAAACCACTTCAAAGCCAAAGAAGGTGACTAAGGTTGACCAGTGACCAAAAGCAATTTGCTCTCTCTTACAAGCACGGGAATTTTCGTTTAACCAGTTAACTGTGTTATGCGTGAACGGATCAACCTCAAGACGAATCCACCATTAAAGGTTTAATGTTATGCAATGGCTAGTACTAAAACGTATATTTCAAAACTCTTACGGCATTTTTATCTAGTCAAAAAGACTTGCGAAAAAAATTCAAAGGAAAAAATTTGTAGAGTGTTGACGCATGCTGATAAAGTACACGGTGTAGAGAAATGAAGATTTTGATTCCAAAATATATGATTAAAATGATGACTGGTCGAAAAATATTTCGAAATACGAGTTCAGGACGAGGTAAAAAAAGCATAAGTGGGAGACTGAAAAAGTTATTTAAATTAGACTCTCCACTTTCGAATACCATAGAGGCCCAAAACATAACAATTTGTTCGAGTTTTGCCATTAAAATCATAACAATGCTACACTCCTAATCTAGAAAACCTACCAGGTTAAACAAAAATTAAGAGGGAAAAACTGTAGGTCTGGTGCCTTGCAAAAGAAAATACATTGATCGGATTAACGATAGTGTGATAGATGGGTTTTCCACGGCAGCCACTTGAGACGAAAGAGTTCTCACTGCTGTCACATCAACTTCACTTTACTTCATTGGTAAAACGAAGCAGTCAAGATGATGGATTATGTGACGGCAGTATTCACAGAAAAGAGCAATAGCTTTAATCGGCAAACTAGTTTTTTTTTATTTCGGATTCTTCTAAAGAAGAACCTACCGCTTTTTGTGGGTTTTGATTTACATTTAGGGCCTTCGATGCAACCACTTGCAGCTTTGGCACTCTAAAATGTAGTTAATTAAGCATCGTAAAAGAAATTTCATTAAGGGAAGAATACGCGAGACATGTTTGAATCCGTGCTAGCGTTCACCAACCGTAGATTGCAGTGTTTGCTCCTGTGCATCATGCAATTTTCCTTGCGGCTGATAGGGCTGCAATGTGGTGACTGCTGAACCTACCACTTCACCTCAGCCACAAACGCCACCATCATCAGTGCGCTCCTCGAGAAGTACAATTTATGCATCGCGACTACAAATTCGTCTCTGCCACCTCCACCTTATCACTTTCGCCTACATCCTTTCCTTCCTGCACCTTCAAAGCTGTCGACTACTGCTGTTGCGAGGACCGACTAGCAGTCTGAGTTGGCGGTCAAGTTACGCGTCAGCACTGCCGCTTATACAATTCATGAGCATTCTGAGGGAAATCTAAATTATTGGTCCAAAATCTATTACGTTTGTCTTTATTTAATAAAGTTCCAAATCAATCGATCACCCGTAGGAATAAGCTTAATACCTCTTTTATTTCAGACGGAACGCATTCATTGTAGGTCTCTCGGTTCACAACGTCCGGAGGAGGTTCTAAGCACTGTTCCGCAGTAAAGTTCACTCAGTATACAGAACGTCCTTTATGAGGCATAAAAAAGTGGTGTACAAAGCTTCATGCGATTTGAGGGCCACGATTTAGTTGGCAGAAGCATGATTTAGTGTGTCACAAGCCGACAGAAACGCAGAGACTCGGAGCGTTTCGCATATTTTATCCTGTAGTTTCGGTGGCAGTAAGCAATAGTAAACAAAGCGTAAGTGAAATAAAAAGGTATTAATGAGTATTGAAAAAAACGCAACTTGGGTAGCTAAATCAGGAAAATAGTGATTCGACTAATCTTTGTGAGGACGGACTTATGCATGCGAAAAGGTGTGGTTAACCACAACTGCTATTGACTGCATTTAAGTAGAATAAATATCGACCCTTTCCTCCCCACACTAGCATAAGGGTCAATGCAGGACCGTCTGTTGCAAATCATTCCTCGATGCTAAGTACTTTCAAGAAATTTTATTGAGAAAGTTGCAGGGACCTTAACATTTTCATAAGAGGGCTAACGCCTTTTAAGCTGTTTTGAAAGCAGAAGGAAACATAAACCTTTGCACTTTGTAATTCATCCATCTCTCAGCCCTGCACTAAATCATCACGCCTTCATTGTCATTTCTTACAGCAACAAGTACCAATTGTTCCAAGCTAGCAGTCTCAACAAAAGACAGTTTGGTATTCACATAGTTGAGATCCGGAGGTCAAGATGGGTCACCACAGCTATCCTGTCATCGTATCACTTAACTACCTGTGCATAAAGACGCTTGGATTCTGTCAGTTACTGCCAACAGTCAGGCACGCATGAAGTTGAGCATGAGGAAGCACCTCTCTCCCGATGTAAAACATCATCAGTTAGACTGAGACACTTCATCCCGTAACAAATCGTTTAGTTCATTTTACTTTAAAGCGGTCCATCACATCTTTTCCATCACTTACTCTCCATTAAGTTCGGTTCAAGTGACAGGATCTCGGTGGCCACCTGCGTCATAATCGTTAGGCGGGACACATGGGTAGCACCTACCCTCTCCCCACACGGAGTGGGCAATAGTTACTACTAGCATGATTGTCAATGGGAGAGGTGTCATCAATTAGGCTATCAGTTAACAATCGTTTCCGATTATTAAGCTTAGTATATTACGCCTGGAGTAAAATCGAGCAACATCTTTCAGTATTTGCATTACGTGATGCATAGAAATATTAATGGCACCAAATGCGTTTTCTTCCTTTTTGAGAAAAAGGAGTTATTGTTGCTCCCGAGGCGACAAAAAAGCCACTTAACAGACATTTGAAGCCTAAGAACAAGCCGCGCAACTTAACCGCTAGGACAAAGGCGAAAATTCTGTCACTTGTATCATGCCGTCACAGTTATGCAAATGTCCTCCCTTTCTTCAGGTTTGACTGTACCATACATGCACACTCAATTCATTAAAATTTATGACTAGTTCCTTCAGCCTGCCTATCAATGTCTGTCTTCGCAACTCCTCCTATTGGGAGCCAAACTCCTTAGAAGGCAGATCCTTTGGCCTTATGCGACTTTCAATCCTCTTCAGTGATTTGATGAATTAGTTTTGGCAGTCAGACTCGCAGATGTTTAACACAACATTTTAAGCATAAGGGTGCAATTCCGAATGTGCTCGAGGGCATGGACGAGAGCGAAAACGCATTCACGCTGACGCATACCAGGATCGGGAATACAGTACAACTGGTTGACCAAAAAACAACAATTAACGTGATGATACTAGTCAGACATTGGTCAAAATACAAAGTGGAATATTTTAACGACGGTTTCGTGCTTGTCTCTGTCCCAGCCATCCTTATATTCCCTATCTTCTATGCGCGTATCAATGGACGCGTGCCGTTTGGCCGCAGTGCCTAGCATCTGGATTGGCTTTACAATGCACATTACAGTACGTCTTGTTGTGCAGGCGAGTCTTAATGAGCTCTTCCCTGAATACAAACAAAATCCGAACCACCTCGTTAATAATCACAAATTCTACGCGCTTTAAAATCACGAGGATGTCCAATTTGCTCACATAGCATTGCGTATCCTCGACTCTTCCCGTCTTTATATATTATATCAAGTTGTGGCACGCTGTACACACCGAACAGTGGCACATGTGTTCACCTGCCTCTGCCTCCATCTTTCATCCCCTCGACATTAGCACCATCTTCCACACACGCTGTCTCCCCCTGCTTCATTGTCTGCATGCCACTCAGTCATCATCTCTCCATCAGCCGAAGCATTGACCGCGAACACTAGTAGCAGAGCAGTGCAGTAGAAAGGTGCTGAGCCCATAATTCAGACCACTGTTACCATCAGTCTTCATCTGTTTCCTTACTTTATTTTCCACCACAGCATACTCTTAACCTCCCCATTACCATGACTCGCATACACACATTCGCTTACATTCATCTGCCGATAAAGAGCACAGCGACATCATAAGGACACGCACATGTCATTTATTTAGGTTGACCACAAGGCTACTAAAGCAGAGGCGCTTCTAGGACTCTAGATCGTAAGCGCTCATAGTTGCGCTTTGATTGGTGTTGTTTTCCTAGTCCCTTCAGCCTAACAACCACAGAGTCAGCTATAAGAAACAGCACAGGCAAAATAACAACATTTGATCGAAAATGAGTATTTACATGAATGCGCAGGCCCTGAATCGCTCTTAAAGAAGACGAACATTGAAGTGGAAACAGGCACTGACACCACAGTTTATGCTGCTAATCCAACCTCGATTTGCATCATTAAAAGGAATGTATTTGTCAGCGCAAGAACTAGATACAGAAAAACATTGGACGTTATATATATATATATATATATATATATATATCTACTGCGTATCATCTCATTTCCGCTGCTTTCGCCAAGCAATGAACACGATTAATCAAATGAATTATTTTGCACTAAATGAAGAAAAGGAGCTGCGATTACGCTAAAATAAGGATGGTGATGTCTGAGATGTTAAAGATGAGGTTTTGGTGTTTGTTTTCCCACAACAAACTGCTAAGTACCTGCTTTCATTCATGCAGTGACATTCATTCAGTCGATTGTCACGTTGCCTTGTGCATTCAAGGACGCAATAGCATTGGCTATAATTGACAAGCAAAAAATGAGAAATTTAAGTGCTAAAACTGCAATAACATCCATCGTGTGCTAAACAAAAATTAAATGGAAGCATTAGTAGCAGCAGTAAAAAGGGCAAGAAATGCTTATGCAGAAGAGGACACAGTGCAACGCTGTACTTTCCGACTGTATGCTTTGGTAGCATGGCGCATCTAACTCACTCTTGAGCAGATCAACCTTACATTAATCCAACACATAATTCGTGTAAGCACAAATTTTTGTTTCGGTCTTTAAAGGAAAGCACTGATGTGCTCGTCACATATGTCGCCTACGAATGGTGCTACACTGATGTCATTGATAAACTGCTCTGGCGTCAGAATTTTGGATAAAATTTTTAAGCACTGCAGCGAAGAGTTATCGTAAGAGCGGCAAGCATCTGGAATTCAGCGTGGTACCTACTCAAACTCGTAATGCAGTTAAATGTGCGGGATATTAAATCTTTCTTTGCCATCACAACGTCCCGACGCTATCATAATGATGAGAGGGCAGACTGCAGAGTAGAACAACGGACCACAGAGACAAACGTACCTACTTGAGTAAAAACGCAGTTAAGGAATAAATCGCTGCAGCAAGTAGCTGCGCAAAACTTCTGCCGCGAATAGAATGGTTAAGTTAAGTCAAGCATTCACAGATGGCTACTTTTGAGTGTTTCAGTAGCATATCACTGCTACACAGGTGGTTGTCAATCTGTCCTGAGACCAACTGTTAAGAAACGCAAATGGATGCAAATGCAGAGGCGACGCGAATGGTAACGATATGTCAATCCCAACAACGCAAGACTTTCCTCCCACACGAATAACACGGGTTTGCTTTTAGCGGAAATTAAATGCAACTTAGCTATTCACAATTAAAATTTCTTTAAGCGTTGTTTTCCGCTCTTAAACCCAGAACTCTATGGTTCTCCTTGCTAGGTGATTGCGTTACTAGACATATGCTATGCTATAGGCTGAGAGGAGACGCAGGAAAATACACGGTGTAGAATGGTCCATTACGACGGTAAGTCATTTCGGTCAATACCATTAAACGGATGCCAATAAGCATTAAAGATTGGAGCTGCCAACGAATACAGCACAGAAGTGCTGATTAAAGACTACATAGCACCTCGTAGAAGCAGTGGGAGCAGCAAAGTAGACGATTATTCAAGATCCACACAAATAAGTGATCCACGTAGGGAATAGTCCACCCGTAACCTGTGGCAACGATTCTCGAACCGAAAACATCCGCGTACCTGTCGAAAGAAATGCGACCATTAATAATATTCTTGAACAGGATGACGTTCTCCGATATTCCAACCGACAGAATAGGCGGATTTGTGCTTAGTCTGACAGTGGCGTAGGCTGCACGCTGGCGTCTCGATCGTTAGAAGATTCCGCTACCTCGGCTTAAGTTTGTTCGAATAGCGTCTGCCGAAGTTTCATGGGGAGTAATTTTTGTTTATTGATGAAGAATAGCAAACTGAAGTGCCCTTCCAATGGCTACCTCAGTCGTGCCACTTTCACTAAACAAAAATAATACCGGAAAAATCCGGATAATATAAATGCTGCCGAGCAATTGCCAAGAAATGAGAAACACAATAGCTAGCGATTCCTTTTATGAAACATAAATGCCCAACTCGAAAAGTCACAAAATGCATCGCAACAACTGCTGATTATCAGCTCAGTAGTACCTAAAATCGCATGGGGTAATAGGATAGTTAAAATTCAAACTAAGCTTATTCAGCAATGTTTCGAAACTAATCAGAGGCAACAGCAAAACAAACACATTCATGTCCACATCAATGGATAAAAATCCAGCCAAGATAAAACATGAAAAGTGAAAGATGTTATAACTTTGAAAAGTAGAAGTCACACGGCCAAAATACGGGGATAATAGCATGCACAAAGAAGGAAAAAATCAACAGATAATGTAATAAATAAACGACCGGTAAATAAATAAGATAAGCGAGTCATGTAGAAAAGGCAATATCGGCGCCAACGTGCTTAGTAGGTGTTACGCTTCAATTTGCACTGGCATGTGCGCCTGCCACGATGACGAATAAGAGAGGGTTGTGGAGGATGCGCGATGGCGAATGGTGTAAGGATGGGTCCTGATGGTGAGCGGCTAAGAGAAGAAATGATGCCATTATAAGCACTAATGCTTCTATTTATTATTTTGATATAGCACAGACGTGGTTGTTGTAATCGCGTTCAATGTCGCGCAGGTAGGCATAAATGCCATACTTGCTCTCTGCTCTCAATTTCTTTGGGACCATTTCCGTCTGCGTAGTGGCTGTCAATTTTGCCCCACAATTACTTTCAACGCTGCGTGGATAATAAACAACCTTGATTTGGCGAAGTAATGCCTAGGTTATAAAGAGAGCAGTCGTCGTCACAATTCTTTAAACACTAAGCAGTTATTAATTGACACAAAATTTAGTAATTTATAGGACTTTTAGTCAAAGGTCGTGGTCCTACGCGAGTCAAATGGCATCTGCAGATGCTGTTGTAAGTAACAATGCATCTATTCTTAACGGTTTTCCAATTCGATGAAAGTGCATCCGGGTTCTGAGACGCCTATGATTTCGTAGTCGTAGTCATGCATATTTTGAACTCCCAACACTTTCTTATCGTAGGTAATATTTATTCAGTTTCAAGCCAAATCTTCAATTTAAGGTGGATTGCAAGACCACGCTCTGATCCATTCGACTTAGTTCATAGCAGATCTTATGACAAAAGGTGTTATCTTTGCTTGCATCCCTCAGTGTGCTAAGAGCGCAAATATTTCTCCTTCCCTTTGAACGACAGCACTTTTATTTAGCATTCTATCCAGGCGAGTTTACTTGAATCACACACAAAAAGCTTTAACCAGTTTATTCATCTCTCAGTTCTCAATGGAACGCATTGTGCACCCTCGAGGATATGCATTTCTTCACAAACTGTATCAATATTTTTGAGGGCGATTAATGACTTGCATGAATTTTCTTCATTGAACTACTTTGCACGCAACATTGAAAGCATTCCTCGTCTCGAGTTACTCATGTGAAGACTGACTATTAGCCTGGAGGAGTAAGCTCAGCCAAAATGCTAGCATTTAAAAATGTGCCTAGTTCTGCAAGACCCACAATTTGTGAAAGAGTAAACCCGATTCTTGGTTTCCGAAGATCTGATTGGTCTGAAGAATGTTATTTATTGTTCAACCAACCAACCCCGTCGTGTGCTTAGCATTGGAGAATATTGTTGCCTGGATGGCTTCCATCTTGATAGTTCCACAAGTGCATGCATCTATGTCATCGATGCTAGTGCGCAGTGTCTTACCGTCTTCCTCCTTCTTAATTACGATGTTCCTCATACTTACAAGGGTTTTATATTAGTTGGCATCACCTGCCATCTTATTTGTTAGCTTTGTCTTAACGGAAATGGACATTTTTAACTGTATCATCAATGCATGAAGCTTCATGCGCTGCTTTGATTCACTTGCAAATCTTCTGTGGTATTTCGTTTGCAAAAATGTCATGGAATTAACTTCGTCTCTCAAGTATAGATGCGTCATTTCTTCCGGAAGTTGATTTATGCCATTTGTGACTGCTACGTAAAAATGAGGCGTCATTGTGGCTGCACCATCATGTCATGATTTTAACTTGAATTTGTGCTTGCAGACGTCGTCAAACTCTGA
Organism: Taenia hydatigena; assembly: GCA_036345935.2. Lineage (NCBI taxonomy): Eukaryota > Metazoa > Platyhelminthes > Cestoda > Cyclophyllidea > Taeniidae > Taenia > Taenia hydatigena. The sequence continues at coordinate 4,332,909 of JADWOT020000007.1, forward strand.
GTAAATGTGCATTTTGATGAACATTGCACGCAGGCTACAAAACCCAATGCAGTAGTGTCACATTTAATTGGTTACAATTCTTCAGATTAATTAGTACGCACTTATTTGATTAAAATCTACTTAACCCTTGGAGCATGTCTAATAATCCTGCGGTCTTGTCAGTACAGTGCTAGTTGAGGGTCTAGAGTAACTATTAGGCTAATGACAGCGGCTTTACTGACCGGCATGTCGAGGTCACGCGAACCGTCACACTCTACCTATGCGAATGTGGGCTGGTGAATCGGGTGCGGCGACAATTTGAATCAGGCCATCCACTGTTCTCATAAGTAGACATGCTTAAACCCGTCTCGATTGATGTGTTCATCATCCGCAGCTGGTGAATAGGTGACTGTGCTCACGGTGGTACCGCACCTCCGTCTCCCCCCTTTTTCCTCCCCTTGTGTCTGTATCCTGCACCCCCACACTCGGTCACCATGCCTTGCCTTCGAACCGCCATTAGTGCTTACCCAACCAGCGTCGTCCCACGAGCCCCGTCTTTGCGCGCACGCGTAGTGTGGACATAGGACACGTAACAGCACGTCTATTCATCGCATGGCAACGCACCCGCGTTTTGTTTCAGACAGTCAACGGTCTGTCTAGCCAGGAGGTGTGCATAAACCTTTACATCGATTAAGATTGCTGAAATTCCCGGTCCAAGTTCAGACTGAGTCAGAAGTACTTAAGGCAAATTTAGTGACTATAAGCATCCAACTTCAAATCCTTTGGAAGCCTATTGAGTCCGTTTGATATCCTGTCATCCCTACGCTTGTCGTCGTCCAAGTGCACCACGTACCCAGTTTTACAAAGGGTTTTCTGGATTGCCGTTTTGATCATTCGATGGACATTCGGCTGCAAAGCTCCGCAGATTCAAAACTTTGGAATATATTATCAGATTTGGCACTAAAGACAATCCAGCTGTTTCGCCACCGATAGAATCGCTGATAACACTTGCAGTGCCCTCCAAAAGGACGCAGTCGTACCCATGAACAGCTTAAGTGAGATTGCACACAGTTGATTCATAGTATCGACAACAAGAGCAATAAACGGTGCCAGTTGCAAAGCCCTCAACTAGGCCGAGCAAGCTTTGTGAAATGAGACCCGTCTGCTAACCACTTAGACTCATACCACGCACTTGCTAGAAGCAAACAGTCCAATGAAAGAGATTATTCAAAATAACGTTGCACAATTATAAAAGTCACGCGTTTTTACATAGACCATAAGCATCTGAAAGTCATATCTAAGACAGACGCATTCCTGTTACTCAGTATGAACAAATCGCTAGGTGAATTACTTGGATTTAAGCAGCTGTGCTCCCTTAACTTGAAATCAGGATGCTAGCATGTGGAAGTGGTGGGGAAATACAGGAGGCCACCGTGTGCAGCACCTTTGGTTTTCTAATAATGAAAACACCGAAGAAGCATACAGCATTGGGCATCATGCAGGCCTGGAGAGAGAGGTACAGGCATCAGAACTGGTGAGAATCGGAGATTTAGAGAGTCTCTAGTTGCTTCCCATTCGGACGATGACGGAAGACATTATCGGTCTTTTCAATGTCCCCTTCCTCCTCCAGCGCATGGTCTCCAGGATCCACACGGACAAATTACGACTATAAGCCGCTTCAAGTGACAGACATCGTGTCTGCACTGGATTCACACACTACAGACAGACGAACATAACAGCCTGCCGTAAAATTGTGCAAGGGACGAATACATTCGTGCTAATGCTAATGCTAATGCTTACGGCAAATTAAGCTCAAAATTCTTCCCTCATTTGGATGGCAATGAAAGAAAGAGAAATCACCTTTACGACCAATCTGTCAGGCATGTCAGGAGCAGTCCCTGAGTAACATGCAAGGAGCTCATTCAGCTCAACAAGACCAAAATGTCCCTCCACCCTCTCCATTAACTCCACCGCACAACTGCTCAATGCCTTCGGGTGCGCCCGCTATTATAGCATCCTCTCCTCCATTGTGCTCAACTAAAAGGACATCACAACAGTGGCATTTATAGAACCGATTTGATGCGATAGGTGTGAAACTGTCCCTTCCGTACATCACCACACACGCACTGCGGTTTGGTCGTCGTCAGCCGGATCCCAATCGAGATCAAACATCACCCGACTATTTGCACTAATGAAATGTAGACCACAACCACCCGTTTTGCTACTCTATATGAGGACGAACTCTGGCGACTGTGCGACGGATGCATAGTTTGTGGACAATAACACACGTGGCACAGGAAAAAAAGATGTTACGAAAAACTCGAAGGTAGGTCGATAAAAATTGTTAAATTTCAGGTGCTAAAAATGATAAAAAGCTTGAAGCTACCGATGAATTAATTGCAAGCTTAAAGACGGGATGAAGGAAGATATGCCAAAATTCTCTGATAAACCAAATAACCGAAACGAAATGTCTGCCTCTTCTTTGCATATTATCAGAAAAAGAGGATTTTAAATGAGCGGAGAAGGGTCCCGAGAACCAAAGGAAACAGTGCAAAGGGGCAGTTTTGCAAAATCGTTGCAAAACCCACCTTTTGAGGAAATAGCCAAAACACTTGACTTTGCACATTATAGTTGAGTCCGAAACGCGAAAACTCCAACGCTCCACCAAGAGCCTCCTAATGGATTAACGTTTACTCTTCGCAAGCTAACAAGAGACAAGAAACCCTCCATCGCCAAGCAGCCGCCTTTAAACTTCCTTCAAAAATGCTGGCTTTTACGAGGGAATCACAGAAATGAATGAAACCAGTAAATCTGATGCCATACGCGAGGACCGTTTAAGAGGAGCTCTGTCACTCGTTCATTGGAAGTCAAAAATTAGCATTGGTCATTAAAAAAGGGAAACGGGCAATTTCTGATGCTCAATCGCCCTCCCTGAAGGTGCTTTTAAACTAAGGCATTACCTAATCGAAATATTGCAAATGTCCAAGCATGGAAAAAATAACAAACGCATGCAAGTAAAGAGAACAGCACAATGGGTTCGTTAAACACTCTAACGATGATAAGAAAGCCCACCACACTAAAATGAAGAAGTCATCTCATGCGTTCCATTAAAAATAGAACCGGTGGCAGAGTGGGAAGAAGCAATAACGCAGAGGCCAGTCGTGGAAACGCCACGCGTCAAGCACTAGATGATGTGTCGCGTGGCCCTTGTGATTAGCACATTTCGATTTAATCATCCCTGGTTGAGTCCGGCAACCCTGTAAGTAGGTACTAACTGAGTTGTGGATAACGACGCAGCCCTTGAGACATGTCGATTGACAATGTTTGTCCCCATTATGGGTCCCGTGTCCCCGTGGCTGAGACCAAATTGATGGATAAGACCATAATGCTGAGTCACGCGGCCATTTTGTCTGCGTCCAGTGGCTTTGAACAACCAAACAGCCAACACTGTTTTGCGCAACCCCTTGCTTGACACCCAAATCTTGTGTTACAGATGCTATGCTTAGTATAAAGGATTGCTATTACCTGCACTTTGTAGGAAAACGGCTTTGGGAGCACAAGAAAGAACGCCGGCACAGTTCTGCACTGATATGACGCCTAATTTGATCCAGCTAGCCTTCCAACATTGCTACACATCATCTTCAGCAAAACTTGCATTCTTTGAGGCAACTTAATTGACGCCTGCCTCCTTCTCTTAACTTCAGTCGATGCAAAGACTGGCAAATTTCGTGATCTATCAACATCGCATTGATGTTTTCACCTCCCACTTAGCTTTATATCCGGATGACTAAGGTGCCTACCTCCAGCGTCTCTGCTATTCAAAGTGAGGCACTTTTCACCATTTAAATGCCTTCTGTGAACAATGCGAACGAGTTCATCCGACCGGTCTCACATATCTATCATCTGCTATCGCGATTGGCCACTACACATTCCGCAAGTAAAAAAATTGGCAGAGAAATAGATTGATAGATGAAATAATAGACAGTTGAGTGCGCCGATAGGTTGGCAGACAGAGAGATTGAGATATACAGAGTGGCAGCCAGGTGATTGGACAGCCGATACTGGCTTTACCTCTTCATCCAGCCTCCGCCTCCAAACCCCTACTAGATGACTGATCAACTAAACAAAGAACGAGGGTGCAAATGGGCAATCGGAGGATTTTAATGGTGTCAAATATCGCCAATTGCTAGAACATACGGTTAAGGGACCGTACGCACTAAACCGTGGACATGTCTATGACGGCGGTATCCCCTTCTACCCTCCCCGATACCTAATGCACCCACAGCTCCGCTGCATTGGACACGCGCATGGCAGTAGTCAAAGACAATAGATGTTACTGCAATAGACCAAACGTGCGTGTGCGCGCGCTCTAAAAACAGCAGAACGTGCATTGTGCATAAGGCAGCTGAACATTGCAAAGCATTCCATTTCTCCCACAGCTAGGAGCAAATTCCAATCTAAGCATTATTAGTAGCGACAATGTAATCAAAATAAAGCAATGCTCTCCAAAACCACTCGTCACGAGGGCGTCGGAGAGGTGCTAATTTTATCATCTCCGACAGTCAGATGTTTTGACCAAGATGGAGCGATTTCAACAGGCTCGCTCACATCAAGCAGGACCCTACAAACGTTCTAACGCCAAATATCATTTCGCTACAGTAAAAAAAGTGGGGATAAGTAGGGGAATAGATCCATAGACAGTGAAATATGCATCCAACAAAAACCTTACCAACCAAATAACCAAATCAACAGGTAAGTTAAAGAACGTAAATAAAGAATCAGATGAAGCTTAACACTTGCCAGTGCACATCCACCGCGTCTTGAGGGACGTCTACTGACCACTAGCCGTCAAGAATATTAATACAGCTAACCTACGCTTTTGTCTGTCTCCACTACCTGTCAGCCAACTATTAGCCCAAAAGCAAAACAGCTAAAGCCAATGCTAATTACTACTACGCCCAAGGGGAAAGAGTGAAAAGAAGGGCTACGTCGGGACTACTGCATTGCTACAAGAGAAGTGAACAAGCCAAGACAATTAGTGGGTCATCTTCAAAGTCATCATCGTGATATTGCGTTTCCCACAAAAGTTCATTCATCAGTAATTCGGAGGCAGACATCCCTGGTGCTTCCTCTGATAATGATAACCGTGCATAGTTTGGTGGCTCAGGCAGAGACCAATAAACAGTCCAATTCACTTCGAGTCGCATATTATTCCCTTCCTTTTCGTTCGTTTACAAATAAACTTGCATTAGCAGAAGAGACCAAAAAATAGCCTAATAATCAGAAAAATCTGAGTGCACCTGAAGTGCGCACATACCTACGAGATAGTCCCATCAGATTCGCAGAAAAAGTAAAAGGAGTGAACCATCAGCAAGCTTTCAAACCACAAGGAGATTCAGTAGAATATGTTTATTTAATACAGGAGCATTCAGAACCTATGTTACTGTCCCGACATGGAAAGAAGTACACCTATTTAAAAGCAATCCCTGCAGTCCATTGCAGAAGTACACACGTGGCATGGCGCAAATCAATCTATCTTACCTAGCATCATCCAGTACACTCAATCCAGTAACAACAAATTCAGCACACTTTGTAATAACCATAAACAACTTCCCCAATCAAACTTCTCAAAAAGAACAGACATGTCCACTGAATTCCGCTAAACAAAACAAAAGTGATCGACAAACGTACACTACCCACCCATCAGACCGGAAAAAACAAAACAAAATGCGCAAGTCAGAACTGCCAACACTTCATGTATACAAGTGCTGAATGAAGGCACCTAAACAACTGATGGCAGCAAACAGGTGAAACATGTGGAAGATGAAATAGCAAGAGGGGGCACAGTTAGTCCTAAGTCAGCGTTGGATCCCCATTCAACAGGCAGTGGCTGCGGCATAATGCAAAAGACCACACTTCGCAGTCAGGCGTCACACCTCATCAAAGGAGATAAACAGCAAGTAAACAGTATGTACAAGTGGAGACTTCACAGATGTGCACAAAAATGCGCATCTATGCCCAACTATGAAGTGGCAGGTTCCTCCCTCCATCATCTATCCACAATCTTTGCATTCATTGACTTGGCCCTTTTTGCCTACCACGTCACAACGCAGGAGTCACAACACGGCACCGCTTGTACCCTACTTTGCAGACTTCCAAAAGTTTCGGCACAAAAATCCATCAGCGAACGCTGATTGCCAAAACGACATTCAGCGGTGGCACAGCCTTAACGAAACGCCTGTCCTTTGCACTCCGAGGAAATATTACTGGTATGCCGCTTCATTTGTTCAGTCATATCTATTTCTCGCAGCAGAATTCAATATTTGCATCCACCCATCACCTGCGCCAACAAATATTCCATCCGAAAAACATCCTCGTATTAGCAGAAACAGGCTGAGTATTCGAGAAGCAGCATCGATCAAGCCGACGGATAGACATTTAGTGTGACGATCGTGTAGAATGCACGTTGAAGTCTCGTTCGTAGCAGAATGTTTACGACCTTGGCTTGGGCTTATTCAGATCGCGCCTGCGGAAGCTGAAGGCGACGACATTCTGCTCATAAATGGAGGAAAAGTACTCAAGTACCCTTTCAAAGGGCACCTCAACCGAATCCGCGTCCAATGAGCACGACAGATTCAACCAGTATGGTTATTACAGCAATTTGGATAATGCGGCTGCCACATTGCATTTGTGAAAACTTCGGGAGAAGGATTAACAACGGATTCGTCAGAACACAACATTGATCATGCCATTTCCTGGGCAGAAACCCATTCGTATCACCACAAATTGGAGAGCAGTGGAAAGGTCAAACCTCAAATTTGACAATTTTTCTGTAATCCCTCGGAGCTTATTAGACGCACCACCACAGACAGGTACGTCGTTGTCATCCTTAAGATCCGGACCAGCTTTGACACCAATTGAGGCCTGAAATTCAGCAGTTCTTTTCAACCCGAGGCCAACAGATCCTAATTTGCCAAAATAGCGTCGCAACTAAAACACGCAACTCACCCACCATACCGACAGACAATATACTAAATACGGTCAATGACCTTGAAACTAACGAAATAAAAAAACTTCTGATTAAATGCCTTCCAAATCCTAAACATACGCAAATGCACAAAAACGTCTAAGCCAAAAAGACTGATGCAAATATATATAAAGACAACAAGCAGTTCATTGTTAAAAGAGGATTTATAAAAAGATTTGCATACATCTATAAAATATTTGCGGACAATTAAATAAGGAATCAAATACTGCGCAACCTTTAGAGTATGCATTTTAGGAGGAATCACGCTTAAACATCATACAATAAATATGAGAATTGAGAAGCTACCCTCTGACCAACTCTTAGTCATAAAGGCGATGAACCTTGCAGTACAGCTGTGGTGAGTAAATTGACCTGAATTCGTGTATCAATTCCCCATCTCGGTGGACATCGATTCGAAGTCGCTTGTCGTGATTCATCCTCTGGCTCATGTAGGATAGTCCCAAGTGCTTGTGCGTGGTACCAAAAGCTTACTTGCATCTTCTTCTGAAAGCACTACAAGCTCTGATACATTGATTGTAGCGTCCCGAGGCTCCCTTAAGGCAAAAGAAGGCAAAGTGGAAGGGTAGAATATATATATATTCACCGGCTGACCCGGAGGCCAGCTCACGCAGCTAGGGCAGTACGGCCACCTCTGTGACCTTGACAGAAACCGGCAGTTCTAACAAACAAAGTACTACATGATGGCATCGAAATGCGCGCTCACTTAACGATCCGCGAGCCGATAAAATCTTAATTGATGCACGAATCGCAGTGCGTGTCTTTGAGTTCTGGGAAGACAAGGAGTCTAGTGAGATTTGGGTGATGCGAATTAGCTGTGAGCAAAGGACATTAGAGTTGTCCATTGGGACAACTGAGGCCGCGTATCCTAACTGCTTGAAAAAGTTGCCTGCTGCACAATTTAGACCAGCTTAGGCGTTACGTAGGAAATCAGCATGAGTGTCACGTCCATGGCCACATTTGCGCATTTAATAAATTGTACTGGCTGAGCTTCGACTCCTCGCACAGGCTTCCAACGACGCCTCCTCTTCTACAGTCACCAACTCCCCTTCCTCCTGGTGAAAGTAACTGAGTAGAGGGAGTGAAGGGGTTGTTGTCCAGTACAAGGCGCAAACCACTCCACTGCCCCTCACTCCAGGGGCGCATTGAAACCAGTAACCTTATTGCAGTGCCTAAGTGAATCGCTAGTAAATGAGGATAATATTGATGAAAATAACAATTTGAAAATGAGCAATTAACCTCGAGACTGCCCCCCGATCCAGCCTCTTAACACGCCGCACTGATGAGCAGACTTCGCAATCTACACGGCGGACATCCAGTATGCCGCGGGATTGAGCGAGTGGATAGATGCGGTTTCGTGCACAATGCTCTTCTGTTTGCTGAGGAGCGGCGCTGTTTTGAGCTGCAAGAAAGGCGGTGTTGTGATGCGACGCAAAGTGCTTCGCGAAGGGAGTAGTCCCTGCTTCACCCCTTCCCCTCGTACGCACGTACACGCGCATTGCAAAACGACCAGCCGTGGGACCCGCTCCACACCTACACCCACCCCACGCTGCCCACCTCTATCTTGGTATTCATTAATGGGCCAATCCTCGAGGTAATGCAATACAAGGCCGACCCGTGGACGGGGTTGAACAAGCTCACAGCACCCGTCCCAGTTGGAAAAATACAGGTAATTTCATTGGTCCCAAATTAGGGACCGTTGCAGAAATTACACTGCAAAGAACAGATACTACACATGATCTTAGCTCAGAGAGCCGAGAAGCGATGCCCTACCTCGCCCACCCAAACCACCGCCTCGAGTAGCTTCCACTTGCTCCCTGACCGCTACACCATCACTCTCAACAGCCTCTAATTTAACCCATCTTTTGAAAATCTTCCCTGCGTTTCGTCTGATTCTCCACGCTCATCACTACCCGTTTTTTTCTTTTCCTTCTTTTTGTCTCATTCATCCTCAGCTGAATTACTCATCCTTAATCACACACATCTATGCACACGCTACTTACTTTCTGTTTCAGTAGGCTGTCATTAAGCCATCCCACCTCTCTGGCTGACCTCTCAAGTGCAGCCGTCTCGCTACACTTATACTTGCAATTAGCTGCGCGTCCTGCGTCTCTGCACTCTGATGTTGCGGTGCTGTCCTATTCTGTGCTGCAGTCTCCACTGCACCATCGTCAAACAATCAAATACGCACATTGACGCTGTCGTTTACTTCCATGCGGCCGTGTGCCCATGAGCGCATGCGCATTTCAATCACCTATCTTTAACTAGCTCTCGTCACCGCCCATTAATGAATACCAAGATAGAGGGGGGCAGCGTGGGGTGGGTGTAGGTGTGGAGCGGGTCCCACGGCTGGTCGTTTTGCAATGCGCGTGTACGTGCGTACGAGGGGAAGGGGTGAAGCAGGGACTGCTCCCTTTGCAAAATCTCCAAGTTGTTAGACCATCTAAAATGTTAGGCGCTGCAAGCGACAAAACAAAGTATTCCCATAAGTAGAGAAGGTAAGCAATATGACTTTTGAGTTTAAACTATCACAAAATGCTGGTTGGCTGGAATTCGCTTTAAAGTTAGGAATTAGTCCGACATTATTATTTATTATTTTTTGCGAAGTTCATTGCGCCATTTATTATCTCATTAGGGGCAATTTTGGTAGCACAGCACTATTTTACTCCCGAATTGCTTAGTAAAAATGCCACTTGAATACTCTAAAACACTTGTAGAAAAATATAGAAAACGTGCGAATGCATATGCCTTGTATAACTCTCGAGCTTGCAACCCCTTCAATTGTTCCGTAGATAATGCTGATTGGCGTATTTCGGATGAGTTAATTCAATCGTATTTGGGAGCCGCTTAGTCTCTGCCTTTACCCGAGGCTGAAGAAATAGTGAGCACTCAATCCGTGCCCTAGGTTTTTTAATAAATAATAACTCGATTCCTAAAATAAACCCAAAGCTTGTGTTAAAGCCAAGAATTTTCTCACGGTTGAAAGCGAGTGGACTGCACAATATTCGACGAATTCATTTGAAACTGTCGTAAACCCCGCGGATTGAGATGCAGTGAGGACACACACTTGTACCTTAAAACTACACTGATGATTGGAAACTCAAATGCGTCTTGCGTTCTGTCACAAACTACGTTCATAAATGTGGAGGTCTGACAACCGGCCAATAGAAATATCGGCTTGCCACAAAATGGCTTAGGAGCCAACGGCAATTTTCACTGGGGCAACCCACAATTCTCTGGCATAAAAACCGACTAGATCGAGAGTGTGCATCAACTAGTGCATTCAATAAGCCTCACAGCAATCCCATCCCGCTCTGACATGGACGGATTGCCGACTCCATTTTAAAATACAAAAAAGCCAAGCCAAGGCAACAGTCACATAAAAGTTTTCATTGAACAAAGAAGTTTAACTAAATAACTGACAGAAATACGAATACAAATTGGTGCCTCACAGCGACTATTCCACGACCGCTAAAACGCAGGCTGAGTTCTGGTGAATGTCGTCAATTAAACAAACCAATCACGTTTTATTCTATCATTTTGATCTCAATGAATGCATCGGATGCACGAGACAGCACGACCGATCCTTCTTGCCCGACAAATTACCCATGCACACATATGTAACGCATAGGAGTAACTGCCCATCTTAAGTAAAAGTAACTACCAAATTATAAGAAAACTAGTTTATTACGAGAGAACAATAACAGCCGCTAATTTCAAGAAGTAAAAGCCATTGCTTTCTCATTTAAAAATGTTTTCAATGGTGGGAGGCTAATGCGTTTGCAAATATGGATCCGCCCCCACCGCGAAAAAAACACAAACATCCAAATGATTCGGCAATGCTTGGGTGACTACAAAGCGTCTAAAGACGACGAAACCTCTCAGCTTCTGTAGCTTAAAATTGAACTTTCTTCACTGATCAGCTGTCAACCACTTAGGGACTCACTGAGATCTCTTTTGCCTACTCCTCTGCGTAGTGGTATGGGTATCTGGTTAGGCGAACAGTGAGTGCTCGACCACCCAAACACAAGCTAAATAGAATTAGTCGATGGTTTCAAATGCTAATGATCGAATCCATAAGGCTTGGACTACTAAGCAGGTATTGTTTGAGGTAGATGGGGGTGATAGCTATAATGTAGAATGCAGTCGTCTTCTCTCCAGCCCGACCACCTACAGAAGGCATCGCAGAGAGTATAGGAAAGTTCCACTCAACACCTTTGCCTTATCAGGCAACTTTCTTTTCCCTACCGCACTTTCAGCAGTACACTATTTCGCTAACGCCTCCTCATCGCCACATCGAGGCTGGCCTAGATGGAGGATCTGGAACCATGTGCCACTTATGCGCTGAGGTTCGCCTGAGGCATCGGTCTTGGCTCATCTATAAAATACATACACATGTAAAGCGAATTAACATAAAAATTGCCAAATTTATAATGTTTCACAAAAAAAATTTCAAGAGCAATACCATGCGGTTCACTGTGTAATGCAGCGACGGAAACACTATCGAAAGGTCAGGCTGCCCAACACCTCAAGATTTAGTAGATTGACCAATCCTTGTACGACGTGACTCCGAGGGTTAGAACCTTAAATGGAAGGACCTCGAAGGACCACACTTTCGATTTAACATTCAGGGGCAGCCGTTCATCATTGCCTTCGGTACCGAAGCAGCTGAACGGCGATAAATTCGGTAGTGACCAACGTTGACAGGTGAGACATGTTTCGATGGGCACATAAAAGCAAACTTGAACCAAATTTTAATGAATCCTTAAAAAAAAAGGAAACCTTGATCAAACTGATGTGAGCAAGCCTTACGTCTGTCATTCGTAGATCTCCTTGCTCTACTTCCTCAATCTCGAGACACATTGCAACCATTACGACCTACACGTTCGGTCGGTGACCAGACGATTCGTGTGCATCATTGGCTCTCTTGCATTCTTAATGAGACGTGTGTTCCCACTGACAAACCGCAGGCAACTGCAGTGCTAAAAGGGATGCAAAAAGGACTGATCTGATCTACTGTCAATGCAAGGCATAATCCAAGCTATTGACTGCTGCTACATTCAAATCATTGTAGCAAGGTGTCACAATCATGCCAAACTTTGGATTCTCAATCCGAAGAGGTACGACAAATTTCTTCATAATTACGGTGGTAGTGAAGCATCATTCCTCACAGGTCATCGTAGTGAGGGCTTATTCCATCATTCTCAAGGCCCAAGGAGGCGATAGATGGTTAGCAAAGTAATTAACGGGTTCACCAACTTAAAAAGGAGTTGTTGTTCTATCACTTTGAAATTGCATTTAATGGAAAGGCATATTTAAACTAAGGGGTCCGACGAATGTCCGCATCTATTCTGGACCCACTGAGTAGTAAGTGACTTCAAGATGGCTTTAAAATTTAGTAATCAATAAAAATCAAAGCCAATCAAAAAGGGAGAATAAGCAGATAAGAAGCCTTGTAATGACCGAATAATGTCGAGAATGGATAAGAGAGTAAATGACTAGATCCTCAAAGCAAGAAGAGTTGAGGTTGTGTGACAAAGTTGGGAGCAAACAAGCATGCAGGAATGCATGAACATAAAATGCAATAAAGGACACCAGCGTTAAGATAAATACAGCCATGGGTTTGGAAATAAATGCATGGCGTTATGGATGGGAAGGTAAGGAATGAAATAATGAACTCGCTATAAGCAGTTCAGGGACCGCATTGGCTGACAGTGGTCTCAAATGCAGAGAGACACTTTCGCTCGCTAACGCCAACAGTCAAATGCCAGCTGCAACCATGAGGCATGTAGTCCTAGGCGATCGGTGTTGCTAAAGATAGGATACATTAGCCCTTACCCTTTTTGCTATCACTAGATCAGCCGGCTTTTCTCCAGTTGAAGAGGAGAAAAAGTGCTACTGGCAGGATAGTTAGCAAAAGCACAAATGGGTTGATGCATCGCGTGCTTCTCTGCATTTTACAAGGAATATTTCATGTGATCCGCTCACACGTATTTGCAGTTGAATGTGGCGGCTGTTGACGCAGGGATTCCATGTGGGTGGCCCTATCCAACCAATCGACACGCAACTCGTCTAGGTAACACCACCCGATTTAGGTGTAATGGAAGCACTATTGGAGGCAACGTGTGATAATTGTGATGTGAGAATGCTTTCATTACCACAAGCCTCCAAATCACAGTTTCTTTGACGTCTACGCCTACTTCGCCAAGAGGCGTGCTGATTGGAAGCCTTTCATCCAATCACAAATTGTCACAGCCTCACGCTTCTTCTCATTCGTTGGCGACTGCACACTCGAGGGAATGAAGCAGTATGCTGACTCTGGTATGAACAAGCTTGTAGGTGATAAATGTTGTGAGCAGAGGTTACAGCTCCAAATAGATGTGTGGAGGCACAAACAAAGCGCTGGAGGATGGTTAGTGTACTTACTCTTGACTGATAATGCTCTGCCTCTGTGAGTTGGGAACATCCTGTCCACTTCCTATTATCCTATTCATCTCCGTTGCTGTCACCGACGTAAATTGTACACCGACGATCGGTGCACAAGTTCCGCGTGTCGGATCTACACAACTAACTCCACTGAGGTTGAAAACGTGCAAGTCTTTACCATACCAGACAAGTAATGTTTCAATTGGCTGAACAGAGCTGCGCATTCGGATTTGTTTTATCAGCAATTCCCAGGGCGCTGCAGTGGTTTTAGTAAACTTCAGTGCAATAGGCTGCACTGAGGAAATAGTAGAAAAGGAAGCAAAAAGGTACAACCTAGAGCTCTGCTCTCTCTGCTTTGTCACTGGTTCCTATTTGATTGCAGTGGGTCCGAGCTTCAAAGCTCGAGAACACTCCCCAACAATGATGCGAAATCTGCTATTTCTGGCCATGAACTAGCCATCTAGTAACGTCTCCTGTTACAAGGCGCTGTCGCTTAACTTTAACTACTCACCTAACTTTTCCACTAGGCAGCGATGAGAGCAGCTGCTTCTTTACATCCAGTTTGCCTCTGTTCACTGCTTGCGCACCATCACAGGTCATTTTGCACTCCTGAAGCACCGAATACGCTCCGCGCTGTGACCTACATCTAGCTTAAGCAGTGGCAATCCAAAGCGTCTGGACGTGTGAAACCTTGCTCCTGCTAATCGTTCCAAAAGCGTTTCATTTATTCACTGCCTGTTTCTGCGGAGGTGTGATTCCACAAATGCTTCCTACCTCCTCCATCACCTTGCCGCACCCTTATTGGATCTACAGTTTGCAATTCTATGCGACTGCTTTTTTTCTTCCCTTTGGTTTTCTCTTGCAAAGTAAGAGCTCTAATCTCTACTGCTGCATATTTATGCGAACAATGCTAGCCACAGCTTCCTTGTTGCAATGACGCCATTTCAACATGCTCGCGACGTGGCGGAGTATTCTACTTGTGCCCATGATTCTAAGTGGCTTCGGAGACTAATCCTTAGCAAAGATGATAAGACCTTAAGGAATTCTTGGACGGCTTATATGGGGACTCAACACCTCCTTATTACTACTTCGTACGACGTACCTATTCATTGCAAATAAACATCGGATAAAAGAAGCAGTTCGCTCTTTCCTCAGGTACGTCTACTTTGCAATGGCGGGCACTAGTCGACGATTTTGTCACCAACTTAAGTCATTGGTACAGGATTCTAACCACCTACTGAAGGGATTGCAGTAGGACCACTCTTCCGAATCGCATGTTTTGATGAGTGGTAGCAAAAAAATTGGACTGGAACTCGCATTTTTAATTCCACAGACTGCAACCGTACCTTTTGCGACAGGCTACAGGGGCAAGTCTTCAACATCTCATCTCAGCTTAACCATGTTATATAACGTCTTTCGAATTCAAGGGTTAAGAATTGTTTGCGGCATTCACCTAAAAATCCCTTAGTTAATCGGCAAGAGCCTCATTTCCTTGGAATATATATATGCTCTCCTTCATTCAGTCATCTCCACATGCAGACATCGTGCGACTTCAATAATCTACACGTCTCCCCAAACGTCTGTCATATCCATGTTCCCTTCTTTGCCAGTAAATCCAACAAAGAGAAAGACGTGGACCAAAGATAATGCAGATTCTGCGACGTACACGTGAGAGCAACAGAAAGATACAAGAGAAATGTACAGGGTAAGTTGAACTAAGTACGTTTTAAATGTACATTTAAAACGCACACGAATACATTGATGGTAGTCAAAGGAAGACACAATAAGTGGATGACGCTTGAGTCTCCTTATTTATTTGCCTCAGTTTAAGTTTATTACCTCTCTCTTCACGAATTTCACTTTTACGATTTCATCAAAAGGCTGTACACACTCCCAAGCTGTTTGCGCATTTCTTCGTAGTGCCCCTTTGTGACCTCTCTATTGGTGTCCGTCCACCTGATTGTCTCTTCACACTGCGCTAATACTGCTTTGTGGTTCGCCTCCAATGTCTCCTGCTTCACGTCCTCTTTCTCTAATTTCCTTATTGTGTCGTAGACGTAGCCCACTAACTCACTCTTCCCTTCCATTCTAACTCTCTCCTTCTCATCCTCCTGCTTGTTTGTCTCCGTATCCTTCAGCATCTGCCCTATCTCCTTCTCAGACAGACGGCCACTGTGGTTGGTGATCATGTTCTGCTTTCCTGTCGACCTTTGGACTGCCGCCACATGACGGATGCCGTTTTCGCCAATCTCAAAGGTCATGTCTATTACACTTTCTCTACCCGGTGTCGGTGAGAGACCAGTCAACCAAAACTCACCCAACAAGTGGTTGTCACGCGTTCTCACACGCTCGCCCTCAAACACACTAACCAGCATTTCGGTTACATTATCGCTAAAGTCGATAAATGATTTCGTCGCCTTAGTTAAGATTGGCGTATTACGCTTTATCACCGTCGCCACAATATCACCATACTTATCAATACCCAAAGGGAGTGGCGCCACCTCCAGCAAAACCAAACCCTTTGTCATAATTGATACACCACCAGTCAGATTTGTAGCCAAAATAGCGGCACCGCAGACCACTGCCTTGTCTGCATTGATGGATCGCCTCACCTCTTTACCATCAACGATATCCTGCAGCAACTTCTCCACCTCTGGAATGCGCGTTGATCCTCCCACCAGCACAATTTTACTGATGCCAGTCTTCTCCATCTTCGCATCGCTAATCGCTGTCTTTACTGCATTTATCGTCAATCCAATGAGATCCAGGCACAATTGCCCAAATCTAGCCCGCATGAGTCTCGCATTAAAATCAATGCAATACTTTAATGTTCGTATTCCTAGCCGAGCTCAATATTCTCTTTGCCTCCTCGCACTTCTTTCTCAATCGGCTGATGGCCTTTTTATTGATCGTCAAGTCTTTCCCTTTGTGGTCCCCCAGGCCGAGAAGTAATGCCTTCGCCACCCAAGTGTGTGTTACCACCAACCGCCTTCACCTCAAATTTTTCATTCTGTGTGGACATGATGGAGACGTCGAAGCTGCCGCCGCCCCAATCAACGATGAGCACATTGCGCTGCTTAGTGGTCTTCTTGTCTATACCTCAGGCAATGGCAGCTTCAGTCAGCTCATTGATGAGGCGCAGCACTTTTAAGCCCATTAGTTTGCCAGCATCGATCGTGGCCTGACGCTGGTTGACATTAAAGAAAGCCGACACTGTGGTGACAGCATTTGTCACCTTCTCGTCCAGGTAGACCTCTGCTGTCCTCTTCATCCCGACAGCACCTTGGACGAGATCCGCTCAGCAATGAATTACCTTGCCGTGCCACAATGCTGCACCTCGACCTTCGGTATTTCTCCAGAATGCATAAATTTGAAGGGCCATTGCTTTATGTCTCTCTGTACTTCTTCATTCTCAAAACGGCGTCCAATCAGATGGTTCATATTAAACACTGTATTGGTAGGGTTCAAGACTGCCTGATTCTTTGCGGCCTCACCGATGAGACATTCCTGATCAGTAAAAGCAACACAACTGAACGTTGTGCGGTTGTCCTGATCATTAGCTATGATTTCAACCCTGCCGTTCTGGATAACACCGACGCACGAGAACGTTGTTCCTAGGTCGATGCCGATGGCTGGACTCTTTGACATTCTTTTGTGAAATGCGAAAACGGTTACACTTTAGTCTGATGGAAATGATCTCCACGATATCTGCTGCCCTTTATATCTGCAGCAATCGACCACAACAAAACTATCCATGGCGTGCGCTAACTACTCGAATGCTGTCATCCAATCAGCACCCGCCAATACTTCAAGCATCTTCTCAGTAGCTGACGACTGCATACTCGAAGGAATGGCGCAACACACAGACTCCGGTGTAAACAGACCTGTAGGTGATCACTGGCGTGAGCAGAAGTGACAGCTCTATGCTGGCGTGTGTGTGACATAAGTCTATCAGTATAAAAGCGCCATTGTACTGACTCCTAACGAATAATATTCCAATGTCTCATTGTCATTAATTTCCTTAGCATGGACCATTAGGGTCAGAATGAGCAATGAGGAATTCTCAGCACTACAAGAATTTTGAGCCAAATATTGTTTTTTTCCTTTAGGTGTAAATTATTATTCGGAAGGGTATTTAGGTAAAAAATTGCAGTTATTATTAGGGAAATAAATTTTAAGTGGGTGCTTATAAAGGATTAAATCGGAACGCACCGTTAAAACGCCTTACGATGGTGAACTGTCACTAGCTAGTATGGGAGAAATATCACGGTCCGCTTTAAGCATTTCTGTTTTCATAGCTGCCATACCTTGTCAGTACAGTGATTTCACCTTTGTGGCATGCCGTCAAGTGTTGGGGATCGCACCACGAAGTTCCACAATTCTCGACGGCATTGGAGTGGATAAGAAAATTTCATTTAAAATAGTGATCACTCAGAAGTGATGGAAATGTCCATGAGAACTATAACAGCCCTAACAACTGGTGATAAAATCGTTTCTGTGCAAACGCTGCCTTGCTTGTCATTTGCTTCATTTCCTTGCCACCACGCTCTGTGATCAGCGCATCTGAGGGCATAGGTATGGAGCCTTCAAAAGGAACTTGCCATGGAGGTTTGTAGTAACGGGACGCATACCTACGCCACTGATATTGCGCTCCGCATCTTAAGGCACCCTGTTGCACTGGAATTGGGTGGAGCCACTCAGGGCACCAAGGAATGGGCACGTTGATCGACTTGGCAGGGCCAGACAGTTAGTTTAATCGTGTCAACAGTTATAGTTTTTAACTGTCTATGCTGTGGACAAAAAAAAATAAAATCAAAGCACATATGTTGCAGCGCCTACACTTTTAAGGAGTTGCGACAGTTTTAACCAAGTAATGGCACCAAGAATAGTGCGAACGGGAGCACCACTTGACCCGCGAGAGTGTTGGCACCTAGGATGGAGAGGGACAGCAACACAATCGACCCTGGTTGCAAGCTGTAAACCAGCAGCTCCTTATACAATCGTGGCTGAATAGAGTGTTCGTTCCTTTGCATGATTTAGTCCATGCAAGGGTGACAGTGCAGACAGTCCTTAGGGCATACTTTGCTTTCTTTTCTCTTTCCTACTGGCAAGAATCAGGAGCAAGTCCCTCACAGCTAGTTGGACAAGTACATCTCTCTTCAGAAGTGGTAATACATCACGTCTGCAGCCTCCTACTTCATCCCCTTTTAGGTACGATATTCTTATTCGTCAATGCTCCAAGCACACGCTGATGCAGCCACCCAGCTCCTTGAGTCAGGCCTTCATCCATGAAAGAAGCTAGAGTAGGATACACGGTGCAGAGCCATACTCTCTGTTTTTTTCAGCCCCTTTCCATAATTTTCCGTGATTATTGATGGCTAAGCAAATGTTTTTCTGATTTAGTCGGTTTAATTGCTTAAAGTACTGTAAATTAATAAGAATTTTTCTGCATTTGTAAAGAACAACACGGGTCCGGGGTAACATTAGAGAGAAGGCAAGATAGGGGATTCTTTGGACTTTCGGATGCTACAGTGCGCAGGCGACAGATTGAAAGAAGGTGCATGAAGGCTCTGAGAATTCAAAGGCAGATGGTAGATTGGAAATTTATGTGAAGGCTACGGTTACTTTTTCATTCCTTGCCTCCGACTTCGCAGATCGTCTGTCGATTCCTAATTAAGCTGTCTACCATTCTCCTTCTCTTCCTCCTCCTTCATTTAGGAACTTGTAGAAACGCATTTTAATGATACAGAAGCAAACAATTGGTAAAATAATGTTCGGATAGTGATTCTTAGGGTTGAACGAGACTCTGCAACTGTTTGCTGTAGATTTTACAACACTTGGCAGCAAATATTGACTTGGCGGCGCCACGCGCAATATGGCTGGCGCTTCTCAGTACACGGTGAATGCACCATGCCCAAAGAGGCGGAGACGTCGAAGCAAGTGTGATGCAGAGACGCCTTTTTTCAAAGACGCCTCTGTCACAACCAACTCGTGTGGAACCACCTAAGAGCTAATGAAAGGTGGCAGTGGATACCACCCAAGAACCATGGCAATTGGCTGAACAGAGCCACGCATTTGTGGGCTCTGAGTCAGCAGTCACCACAATCAAATGCTAGTGCACTTGGGTAGGGCATTTGATTTGGTCTATCCTAAGTTCATAACAAAAAGCGAATAATTCTGCTTAATGCATTGTAATAGAAAAATAGGGAAGTAGAAGCACGTGGAAGGGAAGCAGAGGCAATTCATTTTAACTGTAGTTGCTGGCAGAGCTCTCCCTCAGCTAATGCTCTGTGTTGCTGTTCTTTGATCCCTGTAGGCCGTTGTTAACCAGTCGCACTGCCAGGCGTTAGCACTTTCTACTTGATGGGTCCATCACTGCCCAAGACTGCCTTGACGACGAATAAAGGCATAAGACTGTTATAAAAAGCATTCTTTCGACACATACTGTAAAACCTAATGTTACTGGGAAGGCTCAGAAGGCAGCCAATGTGGTGGAAACTCAAGGCAGTCTCCTCATCCGAGACCACGAGTTAAGCACTCTACATGCTGCAATACATAGAGCCTAATAATAGTGAAGGGCTCGGCAATGATTCGACAATCTATTGACTCCAATTCGATGCATTGCCTTAAGTCCCAAGAAAGGGTCTGGGCCGTTGAGGATTGGCACAGCGAAAGGCATTTTGGATACAAAGAGGAGGGACAGAAAGGCACGTTCCACTCAATACCAAATCTCAACTGTAGGATAGAGTTGCAGGTTTAGAAGTAGACGGGAAGCAGAATCCTCCTCACAAAAATTGTGAACCACTCGTCGATCTGCAATCCACGTCAGTGACATTCGCATCTGACTTCATATCAGCTATGATTGAAGAAATCGGAGAGAGGACTGCCACCTCATTGTGCTGCCATAGGTGACACATTGATTGGCGTTGTTGTCTCAGCTACAAAACACTGATTCTATTAGGCATTACCCCACCGATATGCGAATCACTAATTTGTGTCGAAGGGGAGCAGTTGTGGGGTCTTGTGTAATTTTACAAAACTATTTTTCTGATGGTAAAAGCGATGAGAAGGACAATAGGTACTGAAGAGGACATTTCTAACTTGTTGATTAGGTCTTACGGGCATCAATATACTGCCAGTCAATGGTCAAAACATTGGCGCTTCTACGGCACTACAGTTGTGCTGTCCACACATTAATATGGAGCTGCCACCAATGTTCATGCCACTGCTCACATATAAACCTGTCCACACCGGAGCCTGTGCTGTGCGTCATTTCCTCGAGTTTGCGGTTGCCAACAGATGAGAAGAAGCAGGAGGCTGTGGCAAATCCTGGTTGGATGAGTGCCTTTCAATAAGCACACGTCATGTGATTGGCACAGCTCACAGCCCAATCACAATCGTCATGGCTAAGCAGACGCAGACGTCAAAGAAATCATGACCGGGCGGCTTGCGGTATTTGAGAGCATTCTTCAGAGGTGCCTCTGTCACACCCAAATCGGGTGGAGACACTCAAGACCTAGAGGAATGTCAGACGAGGCGCTCGTCAATTGGCTGAGCATGGCCAGCCACGTGGACTACATGCGTCAGCAGCCAGCGCATTTAACCCAAAATGCGTTTGGGTAGAGCATATAAAATTATTCTTACAACATTTTTATAACACATCGCCACATTTTGTCAGATTGCGCTTTTACTCAATATCTTGTCAGTAGCAACATTTCTCCTGCCTAAATGGAGAAGAACCGGCTGATCTGGTGATGGCAAATTAGACGAATACTAGAGTTCGCCACTGCCGTAATCCCAAAAAGATCACTGAATCTGTTTGTAGCTACGATTCTAAAGCTTGGCATGAGCGTATAATCTTACTCCGGTAATTTCATATCAGCAGCACCCGGTATCCTGAATTTCGCCTCATATTGACGGTAAATCAGGCCAGTCTTTTCTGCGATTTTTTTGTTTTTTTTGTTTTTTTTTGATTTCTTTTCTCTTTCTCTGCATGATCTCTCATCTTTTAGGTGAGTCTGGTTAAGACACGTCTGTGTGCATCGTATCCTGTCATCCATTGAGAGGACATGAAACCGGAGGAGGAAGTGGAAAGGGGCAACTTCATTATATTCTATCCGAGTCTCACACGCTGGTTGAGGGTAGCAGTGAAGTTGGCTTCTAACGGCTTAAACGTTAAGCCTTTCTTGAGGAAAAAAGATCATGTAAAGACTTTTGCATCAACGCATATTGCGTGTTCTTCGGCCTCTGCCCTGATCCACTGAGGTTACGTGTAGCTTACTATCGCTTGTCACGTGTTCAAAATGGTTTGTTAGGCAGATTAGGCAGTCGGCAATAAAAGGATTAAACGTATTTTGTTTGAGTGGATGGTCATGATGGTTGCGAGGTATCTAGAAGTAAAGCAAGTGGTGAAGGGCCATTTGCGAGTGTCAAACGTGATAAAGACGAGAGTGACTCCGTGACGCTCACTAGCCTCGGGTGGAAAATCCTTGGCTCTAACTGAGGCTTTACCAAATGTTAGTTTTATTCGGTCTTTATGTGTTCATCAGATAAACGGCTCCTCTATCGACCCAAAGCGTTAATTGACGATTTGCTTTTCTTTCTGTTTTCTGTGTCGCCCTTTAGGTGCTTCTCCTTTTTGTTGGTTGTCACCAGAGACAATAGTGAGCAGCTACCAGCCAAATGCTAAAGCTGATGTCTGGTCCTCTGGGGTCCTCATGCATGGCGTTCTGGAGTACGGAGACACGTCTTAAGAGGGTTGGTTTATGTATCAAATCCTGGGGCGCTTGATAGCAACAGAGACTTCTGTTTGCTCTCCTGTCTTGAAGAAAGGGACTTTATTTGGCTGCTAGATGGTAGGCGTGTGTGTGACAGTAAAAAAGGAGGAATTGGGAGTGGTAAAAGGGAAAAAGAAGAGAAGAAAATATCTGCAGTGAACAGATGAATAAATAAAAGAAGGAAAGAGCAAAAGGAAAGGAAAGAAAAAGTACTGTGATAAAGAGCTTTGTGGAATTGGCAAAACCTAATTAGAAGAAACGCAAAAGCAAACGTGGATCAAGCCACGTAAGCCAGTCATTCTCTCGTAATCTTAACCGTCCTTTGTGTTGTAGTTAGTCGAAATATAGAGTTAGGAAAATTCATAACTAAAAGCCAAATATTATACATTTACAGCGAATCAGAGAGGAGTATCGACTTTTATAGTTTTAAACATCAGCCATGATATGCAACGGATGTAGGGGGTTCCTCCTCTTCCTTCTTACCGCCCTTGCCATTAGAAGTCTGAACACGCCTCGACATCTTTATTATAAATAAGAGAGTTGGCACGGAGGGAACTTGGAGAAGAGTTCAGAATGGGAATAAGTCGTGCCCTTGGGAGCCAACACTGCTCCGCAACCAGGTTCAAATCGATGTCACGCCTCTGACCTACAAAGCACGCTTCATATAACTTAAAACCTAAGAATAAGTACCAAGATACCCTTTGCTTTTTAAAAAAACGTAATTTTGTCTTTACATTGTTCATAAATAGTTTTATTTGTTTTCATATCTTTACGAGTTGTTGTTGAGTTTCTCAAATTTGCATGCTTTGTAAATAATTTCGTTCATATATTTGCTCTTCAAATATGATACTTAAGACCAATTTCAGTGTTAGCAGTAGCTTTGAGTATAAAACTAAAAAAAAAACAAAAATTAAAAGCCTGTTTGTTTTATCAAACAAACATTGGGGTGATTGGTTAGTTCTGGATGTTGAGTGCGTAAGTGGTGTGCATTTTGGAGGTCCTCGTTTCCTACCAGTCGGGATTATTTTGCTGCAGAAGTTTGAAAGCTGGTAGGTATTCAATGCATTTTACTGGTCGCAAGTTTAATATTTGTAGTCTTAGGTCATTTTGGTGCTGATTTGCTTCCTTTCTACGTTTTCCTGCTAGAGTAAACGCAAAAGCTTCATAATGTGGCCATTAGGGCGTCTTGTTTTCCAACTACAACTGCATTTTTGCACTCTACAATGCTTCTGGAAATAAGTTTGGAGTGCCTGGGTAATTATAGAAGTAGTTAGCTCTTTTACTGACGATGGACTTTTAATAATAATGCGTAACTTTGTTAAGGAGAGTTATAACCAACTTAGCTGCTTGACATTTATTCAAGATTTTCTTGCGATTAAGAACCTGTCGTGTGCATATGTATGCATCCGTTAATCTGTCTCTATTATCTGTTTGTATATAAAGAATGTTAGAGAAGTAGCTGTAGTTGTTGTCAAGACTCGTTGTTTTCCATTCGTACTACCTACTCGGGTTGGTGTTTTTACTGCGCAACACGTCTAGCAAATAATTGTGATTGTTTTGGCTATCTCTAAATGATTATTGGGCACTTAACTGTGTTAAGAGCTTCCTAGTCATTCATGACTTTCTCACTGATAGTTACCTATTTATTTATGGATACCTGCTTATCAGTTTCCTTTCTGCACACTTCTATGCCGCTGTAGAGTGCTTTGAACTGTTGATTACGTTTGTTCTGGCCGTGCATTAAATGAGCATGTATTGGTTTCCATCGTATTAGTTAAAACTTCAGTTCTCGATGTTGTGTTGTCCTTTTTTCTGATGTAGTGTAGGAAGTCCGATCTCACTGATCTCGTGAGCGTGGGTTCAGCTTCGACATGAGTTTGTGCCTGGTTGTTTACTTGTTTGATTTTTTGTCTTAACCAGAAAAACAGGGCGGCATCTCGACGACTCAGAAGTGTCTGCCTGGAAGGCTGTAGTAGTAATAGCAGTTGTAGTGGACTTTCATTGATTACAACTACCGACAATTGCGATTGCTAGCTGCTTCGGGTGCTAACTTATCTGGTCAGAAAGAAGTGTGCAACTGAGACTTGTTAGTTTGACAGGAGTTTGACTTTCTTTGCAGATGACTGTCAGCGTTGAAGTGGCAGTCGGCGCAGCAGGACATGTAGAAGGAGGAGTAGGTGCTGCGTCGTCGTTGCTGGTGCGAGATGTTGCGGTGTTTGTGACCCGATGGACGTGAGGAGTAGTAGAAGTGGAATCGATCCTGGCTTCTTCGTTTGCCTCGCTACTGCTGCTTGACCGTCTGTGACATTAGAGTGCGGAACTCGTCGTTATTGTTGCTGGAGCCCTGCTTCACAAAGTGGCGAGTGTTACTTTCTTGCCATGGGAGGCGTGGACGCGAGATCTCGTCCGCTGGAAAATTTGACTGCTTTGAAAGTGTTTGGTCCGTGACACATTGTTCTTCCTTGTGTGCGTTGCAATAGCTTCACCTCTTAAATGTGCGGCAATCGACTACCCTGGTTAGTGTGCTTATTTGGCTTTTGCGACAGCGTGGGCCAGATTTGAAGAGCTACTTGTTGAAACGGCTTCTGGATTCTGGACGTGGCGATGGCGGTGGTGGTGTGGTGGCAGTTAGTGAGTATTTAGGGTGCGTGAGGAGGGTGCCAACAGTCCTTGGTGTGCAATTAGATTGACTGGTGGAGGCGGTCACACTGATTGTGGGGCCCTGTGCGTGGGCAGGTGGGTCAGTTTGTAGTGACTTCATGGTCAGACAGATGAGTTCCTCTTGACCACATTCCCCGCGTCGGTCTAGATTTGTCGAAAGAATTGAGGCTAACGGAGAAGTGATGAAAGTTGGCTTAGCAGTGGTGGGAAGGCGGGTGCTCTTCCCCCCCCCCCCTCCCCCTCGGTCTAACTGACTCCTTAGAACCTGTTCACTGCTCGTCAAAGATCTCGTCTTTTACGACGTTTCGTTATGAGTTAACATCGCCATCTTGTTGAGTAAGTGGCAGAGTGCTTTCATTTTCAAGGCGAATATGGATAGATGCCTTCCCTGTCCCCTTTTCCTGCCCATCCGCTCCCTCCTTCTCCTCTCGCTGTCCTGCCTGTCCACAACCCCTCTATTCCAGCCAATGTCTGATCAAATATCCACTTCTACGCGTCGACTTAGTAGCAATAACATTCCACCTCCAAAAAATGTCAGTAGAAAAGACTGTCATTGGGTGGATACTGCATCGTGGCACACTGATGAGGACCGTACACTTTAATCTGTGTTCTTTCGTTTCCACAATCAACATTTCGCTTCACCGCCCATGCGCATGGGATCACTTAACTCCTTCCTATTTAATTGCAGAGTAGAATGCTGATCTCTACGTCCAACTTTTTCGAGATAGTATGACAATAAGTGCTGCTGCATGGTAAGAAGTCAATGGAGGCTGAGGAGGTGGAGATTGAGACTGAGGCTGTTCGCACTGAAGAGTCAAAGGCGCGTAGAGTGTGGACAACACTTCTGAATTTCGACTTACATTTCAGTGATTAGCGACTAACAAAGCAACATCATCTCAGTCATGCAATAAATCACAAGCAATTGTCATTCTTGCTAGTGTGTTGTGTATTGTCCCTTTCCGAAAATCGCTTCTGCCATCCACTTTCTGACGTTGAGTTGCTTTGGTTATTAAATAAGGTTCTCATCAAACCTTGGATGCTAGCAAATGCAAATGCAAAGACTCTTCAAACTTATAAATTTGGTGCATTTGAAACCTGTCTTGTTCTGTTTATTGAAGCAGAACAAGTGCTAGAACGGCAGAGGTGACTTAATCGAAGGGCTGCAGCAAATTGGTGGCATTTTTTATGATCAGCGGTCTAATTCTGTCTACGTCTCATCGATCGTTGACCGACTGACCAGCAAATCAATGCTTGTATCGATAGAGCAATCAATGAGCTGCCTATCGTGATGTAGTTACACGTTGTGGGAATTACAATGTGTTCTCAAGCTGCTCGCGACATAAACTACCTTGGCCGTTGCAATCGTGACTTCGATCCCAAATCTCCTTGACCCTCTGCTCGCCTTTGAAATCTGTTAACCCCTTAGACTCAAAGGAGGGTCCGTGGAGAGACGTCAACATTCCCTCCTGCAGCCAGCTCCACTAAGTCATCTAATCCGATTCCAAAATCCAAATGCCCACAAAGCATCCGCTGCCCATCCTTCGACGTTCACTGCATCCCGGGCCCCAACTCCCATTCGGCACACTCTAGCGATGTGATTAAACACATCCGTAAGTGCCTCCTTATATGCATAGTAGTCTACAGCCTTCATTCAACTTCCACTACTCGCATTTGATCGTCTGCCTTTCTAGTCTCATTGGTGGCATCCGGTCGGTCGGTGGTCTGACCAACCAACACTGGCCAGCGCAACCTGCAGCACTGGCGTCTTTGAAGCTGTGAGAAACCACGTCCTGGTGTTCTCGATGACGTGGGCGACGGCACGACGACAGCTGCATTCTGAATCAGGCCTTTAACTTATCAAGCATATCAGGTGAGAAAAGAAAAGTCAAAGATCAGTGCACTTGTTGTCGACGTACTCCTCTCCGACTACGTTAGTATTAATGAACCCTCCAATTCTCCTCCTTCTGCTCCACCTCCATGTGTGCTATGATGTGATGGCTATTGAGCCAAAGCAGAGAAGCACATGGGAAGGCGATGTCTGCCACCAGGAAACAACCTAGAAAGAGGACTGTTGTGCAAAGCCGACACTAGCAGACGCCACTGCTAGACACTACGCGACACGTGCCACAGATCGATTCACGCACTTGTCAAATGTGAAGACGTCAATCACACACTCAACTGCCAGGTATGCTTACGTACGCGTTGCGAAGCCTTCTACTCCTCATTTTGCTTCTCCGCCTTATCCTCGTTTCCAGCACCCGGTTCATCGCCAGCGTCTTCATCCCCTTTTGGTCCGTTCTCCTCGCCTCCAGTTCCCTTCTCACCCTCTACTTTTGCCTCCAACGTCACTCCGCTCTCGTTACTCTCGTCATTTTTAAAAGTTGCAAAGACGTCAAGGGACCGAAGCAGATAGAAATCGCAGGAATTAGGGGTAAGTTGTGCTACCGTCCCTTCCTTCTCCTCCTCCTCCGTCTACTTCTGCTCCTCTTCTTCCTTCCTCCAATTCATCTTGCCCCTTTTCTTCCCTACTAGGTTTGCACGCGTTAATTCAACATTTTACTCACTAGTATGCCAGTGAATTTCACATATTAAGACTGAAAGTGAGGGTTGAATGCTTAAAGCGTGCCTTTTGGCAGAAACACGTGGTCGATTTTTTTCATTTAGCTGCATGGCTATAGGAGTGGGTAGATGAAGGTATTATGGGGTATTGGGAAGCGAGAGTGAAGGGAATGACGAAGAGAGGTCTACAGCACCACGCATAGACATACAATAATAGCATTTTGCCAGCCCTCTGCCCTAACATCCCTTCTTTCCTGCTCTCGGCCTCTCGCCTCTCCTCACTTACCCATTCATTCGTCCGCTTCAGTTGAACAAGCGAGTTACTTCGCCACCATCAGAGAGGTGCAAACACCACCCTTGTCTTCTCTGGTGCGAAGTAAGAACTTGCGTAGATACATAATTAAGGAGAGCCATCAGGAAGCCACCTTCGTCAGCTCTTTAGCAGTGTTTAGGGGTAAGTCGCCAATTCCTTTCATGCAGGTATGCCTTGTACCGCTTTGCTCTTCTCATTTCTTATGTCTCTCTCGCACGCGATTGCGAATTGCCTAATCGACAGCAGGAGCAGGGGCAGAAGCAGGAACAGATGTAGTGAAACAGAAGCAGTGTAGCACGTTAGGCGAAGCTAGGCTTAACTAGGCCGGACTGTACTGGACTAATTCAAATACGAGTAGAGTAGAGCAGCCACGTATGCCTGATTATGACATTCTGGTGTGGAAGAGAGTGAGGAAGGTTGGGAAGGAAGAGGATATGTAGGTAGCCGTACTCATGACCTACCGTTCAAATCAACCTTAACTTCTCCTCATTTGTCACGACGAATCGCCCTAACGCAACTGCAGGATGCATGCAATGAGGTCTTTCTCTTCTGCCTGGCAGATATTAGGGACAAAAGTACTCACGCAGCAACAAGGTCCGGTGACGTCTTCGAGATGGTGGAGCGGGAACCCTCTTGCCTCCTCCTCCTCCTCTCACATACCCCTCTTCAATCCATTTTCAGTGAGTTACTTCTTCTTCTTGTTGTCTGCATTCCACTTCACTGCATGTGCTCTTTAGCACTGCGTCTTGCATTGTGTCTTAGTGCTTACGCTTCATTTATTCAAATCAGAGAAAAGGGAGGAAAGAGTGCTGCCTACATATCATCTTCTTACAGTCCTACGTGTTTCCATTTCAGTGACGCCAGGACGCTTCACTCGTCTGGCTACCCCCTGTTTCTGTCACGTTCTCCCTTCCCGCACCCACAGCCTCTTCTCCTCTTCCTCCAACTCCATCATTTGCCAACGCCCTTTAAGTACGCTCCGTTCCTCTCTCCACTTTCTTTATTCCTCATCATGCTATGTTAAATGGTGATGCTGATGAGAGGGGTTATGCTCTGGACTAGACGAGGCTTAGGCTACACCAGAGTAGACTACACTAGGCTTAAGCAATGTCTGAATTTTGCTTTAACTTAGCTAACATTGCCGTGTCCCCTTCATTCCCATCTTCTATCTTTTTTTATTTCCTGTAGTTTGTTTTATTCCATGCCACCTCAGTTCTGCCGCTTCGTCCTCCTCCTCATCCCACACCTTCTCCTCCACTAAATATGCCCTTGAGAGCAAAAGTGAGTGCCTTTCACCTGTTTTCTACTTCGTATTGCATAGTTCGGCTCATACCCCACCTTCCCATCCCATTCTCCACATCCATCTCCCACCTTGTAGAGAGTCCCTCTACCTGCTGGTCCATATTAACGGGTAAGAAGGTGCACTTCTCTCCCCGCTCCCCCATCTCCACTCTTTTCGCTCCGTCTGTTCCGCTGTGTGTGTATACCGTTGTCCATTTCCTTCCTTTGTCCTTCCAGATCGTTGTCCTGATCAGTGTGGCACAGAAACACACGCGCGTGTGTTTGTGTGTGTGTAGGTCTGTTGGCACAGTTGGTCAATCTTCCTCTCTGTACGCGACTTTGCAGACGACCAGGTAGATAGTTGTATCCTGGGCCCAGTAAGCTCTCCTTTGACCATTTATTTTTTGTCTGGTTTGTTGGCAGGTTGGTTGGTTTTAACTTCTCACTTCTTCACCCACCTATTTTGCGTTATTCCCCTCCTGCTTCTTCTGTCTGTGCCTTCTGTCCTCTCTCATCACCATTCTATATGCTTTCCTTTTTTCAGATTGAAGAAGACGTATCGCAGTGGAAAGAAAGTAGCGACGATGAAAATATGAGCAGCATTGTGCATAGAGGTGGCCCAAACCATCACAGATGGTTGCGGCGATTAGCCAACCATGTGCTGAGGATATCGAGCTGCCTGCGCCTACACAGAGGAAAAGGACACTTACTAAAAGATGTGGTGCTATGAGGCGGCTCTCGAATCCGGTGATCTGCGGTTGTAGGAGTCGCAATTTCGCAGACCTTAACATTTGACATTGAACATTTTAAGGACTTCCGCCCCGCCCACCTTCGATTTCCCCATGTACTTACACCAAGCCTTCCCCTCTTCTATCCTCCCTCCTCCCTAAAAGAAGTGTTTTCCATCCAACTACGTCTTCTTTGGCACTGCATTATGCGCGTTCCATTAATAAATGCCATCCACTTCAATGGACACACTTAACCTCTCGTGTCACAGTCCTTCACTGTGGTTGGAGCAGTAGCCTCGCAGTCCGAGCAAGCCCTGGCTTTCTGCAAGAAGGTGATGGGCGCTGAACCATTGCTTCTCGGTGGTTGTGTCGTTGTGAGTGGCAAATGCCGGTGTGATTGATGGGACGACTTTTCGCTCAGTATGAATTGAACACTTGGACGGGTGGACTTGTCCAATATGTTCAGTAGTCCAAATAGTGGGGGGAGCAGATTGTCGTTGAGAGAAGGCAGGGCAAGTGGGGTGTCGATCGAACAGACATTTCCACTTAAGCCTATCCTTTCCGCAGTGAAATCACAAACTCTGGGCACCATGGAGATGGAGCCTGCCATTTTAGCGCTATAGATGGACCACATGCTGCCCATGCGTTCACCATTCAGTGTTCGTTGAAGTCAGAATTTCGAGGTCAAATGCCTACAACGGAGATGGGTGAAGCAATGGAGGAGCGAATAGTGCTCGTGCTTTTAGCACCAAATGATCGGATTCTTGGTAGACGAGGAGAGGAAGCAGCTTTGCTTCCTAGGTTCGGTAGGTGCGGCGTCGCCTGGGATCTACGCGCTCAATTGCACTACCGCTTAGATTAATGCCCAATATCCCTCACTATCATCATTTTACACCATTTCTTTCCTTTACGAAACAGACCGTCTCCACGGAAGAGCATGTGGTAAGATTCGCCATAGACCTGAAGAGGAGAACACCTGATTGCGTAAAGTTTAATTTGCGCGACTTATTTGCTTATCAGTACCATAAGAAAAAGAGCGGAATATCAATTACCCGCTGAGATAAGTTGGCCTTTTCCAATTATTCGACGGAATTTCTTTCTACACCTTCTATTTTGCTTAAAAATACTCTGACTTGTCCATCTCGTAATCATTGAACGATCATTTCAAGCACACTCATGGGCACCGCTACTGCATCCGCCTTACCGTCTCACCATTGCAAGATCCAGCTATCACATCTATCTGAGAAGTGGAATTTTGCCATCTGCGGCACAGCCACTGATTATCAGTGGCTGCATTTTCATATCGATTTTATAGGAAGAAACCATTAATAGCATTGGGATTGTGGGCGATTTACCACTGGGAGACATGTATCAATAGACTCCTAGGTCATAATGGCTGCGATGTATCTAAAGATTGAGTGAGTGGTGCATGAAGATCTACGAGCAGCGGAAGTGACGGTAGACGTGGTTGGTTCCATAATGCTCGCTAACTTCCGATGGGAAAAATTTTCTTAGCTTTAATCGGGACTTAGCATAAGGTGAGCTCAATTGAGTCCTTGCACGCCCATCAGAGAAGTGGCCACTCTATGGACACTAAGCGTTGATTGATGAATTGCATTCTTCCCGCTTCCTCTTTTCATTATAGGTACCAAAGGCAATGATGGACGACCACGAGCCGAATGTTAGAGCTGATGTACGGTCCATTGGAGTCCTTATGTTTGAAGGTTTGGTTTATTTATCAAATTTTGAGATGTTTCGTAGCAACAGAGACTTCTGTTCGCTTCTCCGCCATGACATTTTCCTGTTCCCTAAATTTATTTTTTTTTTGTTTTAGGCGGCTTTAAATAGTACATGTATTAGATCCCCGCCGCAATACCACGGCTATGCACATGAGGCTAAAGTTCATTGCAAATGTGAGTAAATGTGTGTGTTACAAGCAGAGAAGGTGATGGTTAGTGGGATGAAATGAGAAAATTATGAGAGGAAGCAACAGTAGGAAGGGAGGAGTAATATTTCTAAATTATAATTGTCTTGCTTTTTTAAAGCATGCGCCTTATAAAAAGAAGTAGGTAAGAAACAATATTTTAGCAATGAAGGAATGAATTGACTCAGTGGATAGGAAGGGGAGGATAGGAAGGGAAGGAGAAAAAAGGAAAGAAAGAACGTTTTATAAGTAAAAGAGGTTGACGGGAGGGCGTGAGGAAAGGGGAGATCGAGAGACATCTACTAGTAGGCCATAAGTGGTTGAAGCTAAGGAAAACAAGATGTGTATTAAGAGAACGAAAGGAGGAAAGAAGGAAGGTGGCACGAGGAATAGAGGTAAGAAAGAGGGAATGATGGAGGGAGAGAGGGAAGGAAGGTTCTCTACTAATAAGTTACTAGTAGGTAGGTGGTTGTGAGAGGTGGTGGTGGTAAGTGCATGCGGGTAGGTGGGATGGAGAGAAATGGAGGAGGCAGGTACCAGGAGCCCAATGTAGCCACTACTAGGAGGATGTAAGAAGAAGCAAGTGACGTGGAGGAAAAGGCGCAAATTGCAAAAAACGATTAAAAATTTATGTAAAGAACAGACAATTAAAAAAGAAAATGTAAGAAGGAAGGCAAATAAAAGGAAGTCAAAGGAGATTTAGGAGGCACAGGACGCACAGGAAAGGAAAATGTGTGAGTGGGAATTGTGCGGCTTTAACATCATGACCAGGAGACGAGACAAATGAGCACTTAGCCATTTTGTGCCTCAAAGGGACCGGTTAGGAGATTTACAGAGACGTTGAGTGAAACAAATGGGGCTGGACGGGGATCACACTGTTGTCCATTTCTCAAATAAACACATCCTTGACTGATTAGCAACAAATTTGTTTGAAGATATTATAAGGGATAATTCAAATACTCCTGCTGCGCTTTTGCTGGCTCTGCAAATGGAGGAAGGAGTGATTAAATGGCCACATGAGTGAGGCAGCATGGTAATCAGGGAACTGGGTTAGGCAAACTGATAAAATCCTAGCCCTAAGAGTAAAGGACTCAGTCTGCGCTCTGATGTTTCTTAGAATCTGTGAGGGCCTGAACTAGCCAATAGTCACACGAAGGTCACACTCAAATTGAAAGGGGCCAGGTATCCCGAGTATGCCACCTAAACGCCACGGTTGCAGCCCACCATCCAGCCGCACATTAATCTGCCAATCCAACATCCCAGTCAACCTGTTATTCTCTTGTTTAGCTCAGGTTCAGCAAAGCACCAAGCAAAAAACGAAATTGTGAGTGGAGGAAGGGGACCACTCCGGCAGGGTAGCAGTAACTTATGGCCTTCCTCGTAAAGAATAAGCCTGGATTTTCCGCTTTTTTGTGTCAGGCTTTTCATAACTTTGTTCTTTGCTGCAATCCACTATTAGCATATACTCTACCAGAATCACATGTTATAGCCTGATAACGCCACGTGAACTCTCATGTCAAACATGTGTGACGTAAAGAACATTGAACATAAAGAATATAGAATAAAGAATACAGAATATATATATATATATATATAAATCAATGTATAATTATACATATCAATTCTCATGAGTGTTATTTCAAGCATCGTCGACCAAGTATGGTGAATGCATGCAAAAGACCGTCAATGATCCCACGATGTTGTGGTAGTCGATGGTGCAGTGACTTAGTTTGGACAGTGTGTAAAAGGAGGAGGGAATTACGCTTCGAAATGCAGAGGACTCTACTGGCAGAATGAAGGTGACAGATACATTAATGGTCGGTCACATTTAACATCCGTAGGAATTATCAACTGCCGAACAGAGGGTTGGTCGCGATTTCGCAAGTGCACTTCAGCTTGCAACTCAACTTCATTTTTCACTCAACAATCCAATGTCAGTCAACACGTTGGATTGCTGATACCGATACAAGTAGAAGGGGATCTGTGGGACCGTATGCATGCATCATTAACAGTGTTAACTAATTCCAATGAAAACGTTTATGTTTCTTTGAGACATCAAGCGAATTCATTCAAGCCTCCTTTCAAACTTGGTCAAGTGGTGGTACACAAGAAGCACATCGCTCCACCAGTCATTCATCCGACCCGTGGCCGGCAAATGTGTCCTTCATTTGCGTGGCCTAGCATAGCAGAATATGCTTGAGGTCCTACCAACTGCAGGCTGCGATTTACGGCAGTTATGAGACCTCGATGTTGATGCGCTCTGGTCTGCCACATTTCATCCTGCCACGTGGTCAACGCAAGTGCCCTCACATTACTTAGCAATTAAATGAAATGACATGGAATCGTACCGAGTTTAAACTCAAGCCGCGTTGGTGCGTAAACCGAGGGTGAAATTGCAACTTGACTTGCAGTTGCAACTAGCGCTCCTTTACCCACCATCCGCTGCCACGAATCCCAAAGGCTCGCAATGCTTCCCATTGACAGGAATCGGAGTGGTGTGAGGAGGTAAATTGAACTGTTTTATGGCTTAAAATTTAAATGTGGATTAATAAAGGGTATCGATTGGAAGCAAATACGATGCTAGCCGCAGTTGAGGAATGTCACATGAATGAAAGCCTTGTTTCCGTGTTAGCCAAGTTCCTTCATGATGAGTCGCACTGAAAAGTTGGGTAAAGTCGGCGTGATGGATGGTTATGTGCTTTGTGGAAGGTATAATGCAAGATTATGATTTCCTGATGTCTGTCCTTCTCAACTTCGCTCCTCAGCATGAGTTGCTGAAATAATAATAAGATTCGTTGGTTTACATTGCGTGTGGCTGTAAAGCGTCAGACCGTCAGTAAATGACAATGAGAGTAAATACGTTGGTGCTTGGCAGAAAAAGACTGACCGAAGTAGTACTTCAGCATTTCCGTTTCACATGGATGGAAGTGTAGTGAAATGGTGAGTGAAGGATGGTGCGTCGGATGCAGTTCCATATTCAAGAGTGATGGTTCTAACATCGGCTACGCATTTCTGACTCTACCTAAATTAAGAATGGTTTGTTATGAAGACGCTAGAATTGTTTCACTTCCTCTCTACTCTTAAACTTCTCCTCTCATATTAGCCGTATCCTGCTGCATAAGGGGAACGCTTATACTTTTTTGGCAAAGAAGTTGTGTAAATCATGCCGACCCTTAAAAGCCTTTTAAAAACTTTAGTCAAGTTTCCTTATTAGCAGCCGGGCATTATGTACTACATTCATAAACTACTAGCCATTTTGGGAAAATCGAGGCATTTCAGACCTCTAACATACCACAACATTTGCCCCTCTCAGTGGTCTTTTCACCTACTCTCCATTACGCAAACAGATACGGTTGCAGAGGCATAAGATGCTTGCGGGTGGCGTCGGTACGCAAAATAAGGGAACCGCTGTCGCCAATTCGGATGAATACTAAGCTTCTTCGTCTTCAGTGCGGTAAGTCTAAGTACGCCTAGCCAGAGCAACTCAGCAATGCGAAGAAGTTGCAGAAGTCCCTGTTAACGTGTGCAACTGGGCTCTAGAGGGTTGTGCCTTCGGCTAGTGAAAGTTGTCTCCTTGTTACCACTGTGTACCTCAACGCTTACACCGAAGTGCGATAAAACCTTTTCGAGTTAACCTCAGCGTTCCAGCTTGACGTTGACGTTGAAGAGGATGCACTGGATCCACCAACATCGCCATTACATTTGGCTTTGGCATGCCCAGAAGTATTGATTGCAGAACAAGTAAATACAGAACGTATGCCGAAGATGGCGGAATTGACATGAGGACTGTGGTTGCATGGAATGAATACAGTGTGGTATGCCGTTCATCAGCATGGGATCATCACCACTGTCATAATCCTTTCCACCACACATCACCAAATAGTCGAAAAGACCATAGCTCTACAGAACGCTCATTAGCATTGAGGCATCATCGTCAGCTATCACAAACTGATAAATCCCACATGTCACATATGTGTGATGTGCAAACTTGAGTGGACAACTCAGAGCATAACATGTAAAGCTGGTAGCGTACACGGCAGTTATAGATTTCAATTGAGACTTGACACAAATATTGGGAAATGCAGTCTTCTTCCCCACGAAAACACCACCACTCTGTGCGATCCTCCTGGACAACTAGATGACCAGCATACCCTAATCGCGTGTTCTGCTTCCTCCAACCACCACCTCGTTGCTTGCTTAGCAGTTTGATTGCACTGACCTAGGTGAGGGACCGGAAGGTAAAGCAAGTTGATGGATGCATTTGTGTTTGTGTCGAATGTGGAAGCTGGATGGACAGATTGATGGGCAGTTGGAGGGTCGGCCGCGATAGTACCATTTAGAAGACATACTTGGGGCATCTCACCCCTCTCACTTTGGGTGAGGCCTTCGTGTGACTACTAAGTGGTTCAAGTCCCACGGATTTTGATGAAAATTGGAAGGTAGACAGACCCCTTTACCTGATGGCTGAGAGTTTATCAGTTCGCCTTGATCGTGACCTCTGGTTTGCACACCATCCTAGTCACCTGGACATTTGATCATTCCTTCTCTCACTTGCGTTGCACATGAATGCGCATAAAAGTATTTACCGATCCGTTACGCGTACTTTAAATTAACCTTTCTTACCAAGAAAAGATGTATCGATGGGTAAAATAGGCAGAAGTTAGACGCTCACCCACTCTCCTATGTAGAGCCACTGTAAAGTTTGTGATCGGCTTCTTTGTAGCACAGAAGAGCTAAGTGATCACTAGGCTTGTTCCTTAATTGCAATATTACCGCTTAGACAAAACCGCAGAGGAACAAGTGATCTTGCATTCGAGAACGAAGGTGTGCCTCTCAATGACCACTCCACGGTCGCCACAACGCAGATTGTCTTCAGTTAACTGCCGTCAGTCCAATAAACTCATCCCGTCTGTCTTCGCTTACATCAGTCTCAGCGAAAGAAGGCGAAAAAGTGTTGTAACATTTGGGAGCAGAGTGATACCCCTGAATAGGGGATCCTTGATTGAATTTAGCTTGATTTATTTTACATCACTAAAGACTCTTGAAGGCTGATGGCTGTGGATACATTAAAAGCTGTTGCTATGCCGGTGGTGGTAGTAGCCAACAACGGTGGAATTTAAGTTGCATCCACGAAGCGAACCAAGAAAGAGCAAAGTCTGAAAGAGCAAACTCTGCAAGAGCAACTTTAAAACACGAAATGCCTATTGTGCTTTTGGGTTCAAATTTGAATGCATTTAGTCTGAGATGGCAAGAGTTACAATTGCTTTAGCAAAAAGCAAGCACGTGAGTTACATGCGGCCGGATTTTGCGATTTTACTCAAGTTGCCTAATAACGGTGATTAATACTCTCAATACAACTCCTTCGTCCTTTCTAACTACCATCTCCCTATTCTATTCTATTTCCGTGCATATAACAACAATGGTAATAATAATAATTTAAAAACTTATGCCTAAAATACCAGTTGACAATTTAATGTGATACGATATTTCTGAGGTGAGGGCAGCCTATTCGCCATTAGTTCCAGTTGTCGTATTTCGTCAATTCAGAAGGGACTGACTAGTTATAACAAAGTAGGCATCAATCATCTTAAAAGCTTGCCACGAGCCTCTTACTGATTTTGATATGCAGTTATGATACGCGTTCCACATCATTGACTTTGATAGCCCGCAAGTCAGTTTCCTCCTACAAGCATTTTGTCGCCGAAATGCCGGTCTCTAAATTCTGCACTATTTTCGGTTTGCCTAAGTTCACAAAGCCAATAAATGTGCTATTTGCCATTCTGTTCTAGTGGCGCCTTGCACTCTATCATCCTAACAGAACCTTTCTTCTTCCGTCCTTTATTCCTTCCTGCTATGCTAACCATCACACGTCTTGGTATTGATTTACATTCCACAAATAATCTCGTAGCTAGAGGTTGCTCTTAGACTGTTTGCTCTATTATCTCTTGCATTCTCACCCATTTTCACCGAGCCATGATAAAGCTAATATCTTAACGGCTCGTAAGTGGCTAGATTCTGTTCTTATGGAACATCACCCACTCTCCACTTCGCGAATGTAAAGAGCACCTAAAATGACTCATGGGTAAATTGATGCAGAATGGCTTTGTGCAGACAACGTTGTGACCATTTCGTGCAGATCATAAAAAGACATCTG
Source organism: Taenia hydatigena (assembly GCA_036345935.2). Taxonomy (NCBI): domain Eukaryota; kingdom Metazoa; phylum Platyhelminthes; class Cestoda; order Cyclophyllidea; family Taeniidae; genus Taenia; species Taenia hydatigena. The sequence continues at coordinate 4,370,756 of JADWOT020000007.1, forward strand.
TTTGGATGTGTGTGTCAGAGGATAAGTGGACGTTATCGTGGGTAAATATTGACGATTGTAATGAAAGTAGGAAGCATAAGAAGACAAACAGAGTGTGAAGGTAATGACTCTTCGGATCATCTCGCAGTCTATACCGGATAAATTTTTTTAATGGCAAATAAGCAACTTATTCTTTTCATGCCAGGAAATGTTTGTGCACATGTCATAGAACTCTGAACAAAGTTGAGGCGGCAAGATAGCTGATGGTCTACAAAACCATGGTTAGCGGTTACTTGGTGGTAAATGCTATGAAATAAGTTGAAGAAATGGATAGATGCATGGATGTTTGTGTTTATTTTGAGGTGTTTTGGATGCTATGTGAAAAGCACGAATTTAGCGCATTTATTTGAGGCTGCTTCAACTCTGCCCACCAAAACCGTAAAGAGACCCATTTTAACTTCCCGCTATTCTGGTTTATGCTCTCGTTCTGGCTAATGGGTACTTAGAGCTGGAAGACCTCGTGGTTGGTAAAGTGTCTTCGCCTCAACGTGGGCCATTGTCAGTACTGAAAGCCAACTATCGTTTGTGTTGCCTTGCAACAGAAAAAGAGCAACCCTCTCAAACCTAGGTGTCGCGACATTGACTGGCTCTCTGGCGGCATGCAAACACTGAGCGCTCCACCCTTCCACACTGAGCACACAGTGTCGAAGCGTGGTCATTTACCTCATTGTTGTTCTCATAAAAATGTCCTCAGTGGATCATATTTGCATGCCGTCCGCTCCTTGTTGCAGCTTTTGGCATTGTGAATGTGTCCATTTGTGATGAACCGCCACCGGTCTGATAGGATAGCCTCAAGCGGCAAGTAATTACATGATTAACCGCCGGCGCATATTATGGCTCTGCTACTTGGAAAAACAGATAAGGTGGTATGAAGTCATAAAAGCGGCACTCCCCATGCACCATAATTTTCGTTAAAAGCGTTGCATGTTCTGCTGCTATGCAATAAACCATCAGCACAAATCGCCATAACCATCATCAATATCGCCAGCCATTAAACCACACATGATGCAGATGTGTCTGATCCATGCCACTTCACTTCTACCTTTTACCCGTCACTGATCATATCACCTCAAATAGCATTCGTCCGTTCATCGATCGCCTGTTAATTAAAATCTCAGTACACCTTATCCACAAATGCCAAATACTGAGGTAACCACGGTAACCGAACCCACAATCTTTGGCTCCAGAAACCGACGCCTTATCCATTAAGGTCACGGGGACCAAATTTCTTGCCCAAACTAAAGTATTGCTGTTAATTTGCTACGATAAACGTGTGGCTCAGTGGTCTAGGGGTATGATTCTCGCTTTGGGTGCCAGAGGTCCCGGGTTCAAATCCCGGCTGAGCCCGCTGCCTACGGCGCCTAAAGTAGGCTGATATCATCATTTGCTTCACTGTTTTCCTAAACAGTGCCAGCATTGCTTCCTAGGGTTATTGCCCGAGAACAGTTTTAACTAGCTTACTGGTGCATTGTCCAGCTTGTCTGGATTTCTCTAAGATTAAAGGCAACCATGCTTTTGAAGCCGAGCATCAATCGCATGCGACCTTGCATTGTTCTTGTGTTCGTACACTTATGACTCTGTGCAGCGTTGGTGGATGAATGTGGCAAAGCACTAGAAATCCATGTTTTGCAGCGCGTAATTGGAAAGCGTTTAAAGTCATAGGTGAGTTTTGGTGTATCTCTGTATTTGCGACCTATTTGTATATATCTGCTATTGTGTTTCGCTGATTTTATGCATTTTGTAGAATAAATTAAGTTATTTGTGCATTTTTGTATTTTTTTCACATATTCACATTTTCATGACGTGATCAGACACGCCAAATGTAAACAACTTTTAGTCGGTCGACGAGGTGATATGAACTGCTACGGAGTAAATACACCTTTATCTAGAATTGGTGTCTTCATCATTGCTCTATATTGCCCGCCCTTCGGAACTAGAGCTCAGCAACCAATGCCGTGTAGCGTCTGGAACATCTTTCGAAAGTCCTATTCCTAGTCAATAACATCTAGCTCTGGGATACGGTAATTTTTTGGTAGAACAAATGACCCATTCGGAATAATTCACATGCTTAAACAGCTAAGTTAGTGCATGTGGGCACTCATCTGAACAGTGCGGTGGGTCTTGTGAACACTGCAGTGTTAGATTAGAGATTTGAGTGTCTTCAGTATCATTGTTACTGTTTTTTTACTCAACCCTTCTGCACACGCCTCTACACGAGCATATATGGCCAGCAATATTCTAGCGAAGGCACTAAGAGTAAAGCAAAGCAAATTTCGTACGTGGTCCCGTGTGAGGGTCAAAAGGAATGTCGTCACGACGCAGATGTGATTCAAACTCATGCTTGGAGACCCTAGTGAATTAGCGGCCCATCTCCTTAGCCACTCGACCACCGTGTCCAGCTTCGTGCCCTTCCGCCAGTTCAACCAACCGTCTTCTTACCACATTAAAACTTTCTTACCTACTACATACGTCAGTCTACCAGGTCCTTACGGAACCCGAGTAGACAAAATTAAAGAGCATGCAGACAGAGATCAAAAGGACTATGAACAAATGCGGCCAATAATAAAGGTCTGCAGAAAGGCATTGTTGATGTTCTCCAAGCTGCACTGCACACAATCTTTAGTATTCGCTCAGTCTACAATCTGTTCCGCCAACTCCCATTCGCAACTTTGCTAGTGTCCCACCAACGTCGTCTTCCATCCCCTTTCTCCTCAGCATCTTCATGCCGTAAATGTGGTGATAGCACTGTTGGCGATGTGTGGTTAATCACATTTTCCCCTGCCGCGATTATTGACTATTTTTAACTTTGCACCCCTCAATCTTATCCTATTGTTTTCGTTAATGCATCTTTAGCTTGCCCTTTTATTCCCACCAATAACTTGCTACTATTTCTGTACATTTAAATTTGTTTTTTTTTACGCCCATCGTTACTTCCACTTTCCATCTATCGCACTGCCACCTCCTCGTCACACCCATGACGCATTCACCCATTCAATCCTTTGTCTCTTATGCTGTCACAATTACCTCAAGACAATCCTTAGCCCCTCTCAAATGCATTTCAGCAACCATCAAATAATCGGCCTTGCATTCACGAAATGTGACCATCTTCGCTACCTTGTTTGATCACATCTTCGCTGATGCATCCCAGTAGTTGTCTGAAATTGCGAATTAAGATTTGATCAGAGAATGACGAACAACCAGATTAAACAACTCGACTCAGCTAAACTATTTCACTCTTGCCTTAAGGACTGGTAAAATCACTGCTCCACAGAGTAATGGAGAGCCTGTGGTGGCGGTCAGATAATTTTGGGATGTCTAACAAAGCTCATTGGTAAATCAAAAACTTAATGACGAAGAATTAGACCATAGGATTCGTATCTGGACTTTCTATAATAATGATGCAATGCAATGATTTGGAATCTACAACGGTTGATGCGTACGTGTAAGGAAAACATTTTATAAACCTGTGCAAGAAACTAAGCTCTGTTGAGATTTAATGCTGTTGACCTAATTACTTTTGCTACGCAACATAAAGCTTGCAGAAGGAAAGGCATTCAACGGCTCCCCAAAAAAGGGCGTTCTTCCCTTGTCCATTGTATGAAAAGTGCCATCGCATGTGTGATATCACCGTTTTTAAAGCAGTAAAAGCCTTGGCTATGCGTAAAACACATTCCGTCTAATGCGTACCCAGACCGTCAAAATTTTGACGCATTGATTCGCAAAGTGCATCACAAGACAATATTCTTCTTGTTGTTATCTCCCACCAGTGCAGTGCTACGCAATAATTACGCGCTCACTCTAGAAAATCCAAATTTATGCAGTGTAAGCATTTCCTCTTAAAAGACTGATTAAGATAAAGATGTCGAATGGGATGATTTCAACTTAATTGAAAGTAGCAGCAATGAGGCTGCTTCTGAAGACAGTCCATCAGCTGGATCTGCAGCACATAGTTTCTTTATTGCCAATATGGCGTCCAACGATTGCTATATATTCATTTTAACGCCGTAGACGAGGCGCTGTGACCAGCTTGACATTGATATTGACGCACACACGTCTTGGGTATGGTAACCTTGTCCAGCCCTCCTAAAAGAGGATGCCTCTGACCTCACTCAATGTATATCATGACGCGTCAGTCACGACTTTGTCACCCCTACTGGGTTGGCCTTCTCAATTGGTAAAACAGGCACTCCCAGACGTTTAGTTTTGGCGCGATAACCAACTGTTCACTCTAAGGAAAGTGTGCAGGCATCTGCCCGTAAGCATCATCTAAGACCAATCAGGAAGGATATTTAACTTCAAATACAAAGCTTGATTGATCTTCTTTTGCAATAATATCGGTAAATAAACATCGAAGAAGTTCATTTTTACAATCAACTCGATGACCCTGGATAGCAATTTTAGTCATGTTTGTGCAAATGATGGGGTAAAAAGGAGAACCGCTTGCAAAGGGCTTCAGATAAAGTAGCGACCAACAAAAATCTGACTAAGTAGTGACCCAAAAACTTTAAAACGCGTTTACCAGATAACTACCAAGTTCAAATCAGGTGTCGGACCCAACCAATTTTGGATCAGGAAACTTACGCACTTCAAGTCGAAACCACACAGCAGAACCGCTGGACCCTATAGTTGTCTTAAGTTAATGAATAACCACAATTTTAAGCATGCGAGCTTGATCCATCTTCGAGCAAAAGCGGAGTTCTAGCTGGTTAACTGATAAGACCTCGGTTTCCCAAGGCAAAGATTGCAGGCTCGTGCTGTCAGACGCTCGCAGCAATACGTTTGACGATATTTTTAAGTGGATTCAGGCTTTGGAGAAGTACGATTAGCCCACAAGTGCTGAAATCTAAAATATGTCGTCTGAAAACACTGCGATCATTCCAGCTTGCTACATTAACAAAATTGTCAATAAAGGTTGCTTAAAATCGACAAAAGGAACAAAGGATTAAAATCAACTAAGGAAATGATATGATGGGGTAGCGCAGAATGTAAGCACTGCCGAAACATGCGATGAAAACAAAGGACATGGAAAGGTGGGAATGACACCCAGAACGTCAAATGGGGAATGAATATTGCGAGGAGCCAAGTATTACGGATAAATTAGTAAAACCTATGGGAATGGGGAGGAGTGATGTAAACTGAGCCGAAAATTGTTATTTCGCACTGCTTGAGTGGTAGAATTGATGGAGTATTAGGATAAAGAACTAAAAGTGTACAGTTGCAGTGGTATCCATCCTTGGCAAAATAATTGGGTTTATTGTTTAAAAAGCCGGAGTCCAGACCGCGCGGCCTAATGGGTAAGGTGTCTGGCTCCTAAGTAGAAGATTGTGGGTGTGAGTCCTACCGTGGGTGTCCTTCTTACCCACACCAATATACGTTCTTTTGCTGCAGTGCCAAAAAGTATCTAGAAATGTGCGCATGCGTAGCTACAGCTGTCTTGTCACTACTTGCCATCGGGCGCCAAAGGAGAATTCTGGAGGGAAAAGCATTGCCCAGAGAGAGACCCACACTCGCGACCTTCAGATTATGAGACCAACGCGCTACCCGGGCGGGCCTTCCACGCGCTTATAACATATTAGATCCTCACAAATCGGGCAGGAAAGCTCGTGAAGAAACGCAGAGTAGCTCGGAAATGTTGGAATTTGATGCGTCAGCACATACGGCATCAATTATGCTCAGTTGCTAACAGGTTGATTCAGTGAATGCTAGCTTACATCAAAGAAAGTGCATTTGTGCCTTGGCTTAAACGAGATCCGGATAGGGCATATACAGTTGTCGGTCTGATGTAGCATTGGCGGTGGCGTTGTTCAACCACTAAGAAGTGTGTACCAGTGTGATTAGCGGTGAGTACAGGGGAGAGGTAGTACGTCACGTGACGAAATCGCGCCCAAAATTTAGCTATGCATAAGTGGTAATGTACGGTTTGAGGAATGATAGGTTGAAAGAATTGCCACCCACTTGGATTTCTACTGCTGCGAAAAGTTATTTAGTAGTGGTGGTGAGCAGTGCTTTGAGCAATGGTCGCTGGTTGGTGGGAGGGTGGAAATGTATTTATGACCCACTTGTTATGCAGTCAATTGCGGCTGGCTATTGGATAAGAGAATTTGTGCTTTAAAAGAGCTTGAACACTTCATAAAACGAAGCATTTGATATAGTTAAGTTAGGACGAGGAGTGAGGCAAAAGGAAAAGTTGGCTCAAGCGTACTCTGGGGCTTTTCCATAAAATCGGATCAACTGGTTAGTTCTTACCTCCAATCTGTTTTCACATCTGAAGGCGGCAAGGATATCGCGGCGATACAAATTACCTGACTGCTGCAATGTCTGCAATGCAATGATTACAGTGAACACAGTGATTATGCCAAAAGTGGCAAGTTGTTGGTGATATGTTCAAATGCATGATGAGTCGTCGATTGACTGGCTTGCTTGTAAGGGGGTCAGCTGGCAGTGGAACTATCTAGTCTCACTATCGAATGTGTTTTGTATGCGTAGAAAGGTCACAGGATTAATCGTTCATCATGGCAGCAGAAGTTATTTGAGTCAAACTTGACGACCGAGACATGCATTTGCTATTTAGGAGTTCTTCAGTATAAGATTTCAGATGGCTAAGCCAACCACTATTGCAGCGCTCCCGAGAACCGAAGCTTTCATTAAAGGAAAGGTTCTTTCTACCAACGTGGTTAATGGGTCGCAAATCGAATTTAATTTATTTAATTTATTTATTCTTTCGATTAGCCAGACTATGACTAATTTAAACTTGCTGCTGGATCTTAGAATGCATTTGACTTTAATGGAGGGGTAGCATGGGCGAGACCTCCTTTAAGGGTTCTGTTTACTCCGTTTAGTCACGATAATGCAGACAATTCCCGACTATTGGTTTCAATAATTTTATAGCTTGATGAGAAGTATTCCTTTGTATTGAAGCGCGGAATTCGCTCTTAGCGAATGGGCTTAACGAGTGCCTTAATCGAGTAGTTTTTTGTTCCTCCTATTGCTGTTTCCTTCAAAGTGCATTGCTATTCCCAATGATGCTACTCAATTGACACTAGTAACACTTATATTTCCGCATGCCGGACCCGATTAAGTTAAGTGACTGAAAGTCGCGGTCTGCATCCGCTTCGAATGCCTTCTTCTCACAACCAAGAAGGGTTAAACTTGGAAAGAACATGGGTGAAGAATTCGCATTCACACAAAAAAAGGCTTGATCGTCGACACCTGCGTGGACTGTATTACACACTGTGTAAAATTTCCACGAGGTTTCCGCGCCATATGAGCTTGTGATTAACCCTGCCATTGTTCTGCCTGTGAAAAATTTCAGCTAATCATGTAATTACTTGCCGCTTGAGGCTATCCTATCAGACCGGTGGCGGTTCATCACAAATGGACACATTCACAATGCCAAAAGCTGCAACAAGGAGCGGACGGCATGCAAATATGATCCACTGAGGACATTTTTATGAGAACAACAATGAGGTAAATGACCACGCTTCGACACTGTGTGCTCAGTGTGGAAGGGTGGAGCGCTCAGTGTTTGCATGCCGCCAGAGAGCCAGTCAATGTCGCGACACCTAGGTTTGAGAGGGTTGCTCTTTTTCTGTTGCAAGGCAACACAAACGATAGTTGGCTTTCAGTACTGACAATGGCCCACGTTGAGGCGAAGACACTTTACCAACCACGAGGTCTTCCAGCTCTAAGTACCCATTAGCCAGAACGAGAGCATAAACCAGAATAGCGGGAAGTTAAAATGGGTCTCTTTACGGTTTTGGTGGGCAGAGTTGAAGCAGCCTCAAATAAATGCGCTAAATTCGTGCTTTTCACATAGCATCCAAAACACCTCAAAATAAACACAAACATCCATGCATCTATCCATTTCTTCAACTTATTTCATAGCATTTACCACCAAGTAACCGCTAACCATGGTTTTGTAGACCATCAGCTATCTTGCCGCCTCAACTTTGTTCAGAGTTCTATGACATGTGCACAAACATTTCCTGGCATGAAAAGAATAAGTTGCTTATTTGCCATTAAAAAAATTTATCCGGTATAGACTGCGAGATGATCCGAAGAGTCATTACCTTCACACTCTGTTTGTCTTCTTATGCTTCCTACTTTCATTACAATCGTCAATATTTACCCACGATAACGTCCACTTATCCTCTGACACACACATCCAAACAGATGTCTTTTTATGATCTGCACGAAATGGTCACAACGTTGTCTGCACAAAGCCATTCTGCATCAATTTACCCATGAGTCATTTTAGGTGCTCTTTACATTCGCGAAGTGGAGAGTGGGTGATGTTCCATAAGAACAGAATCTAGCCACTTACGAGCCGTTAAGATATTAGCTTTATCATGGCTCGGTGAAAATGGGTGAGAATGCAAGAGATAATAGAGCAAACAGTCTAAGAGCAACCTCTAGCTACGAGATTATTTGTGGAATGTAAATCAATACCAAGACGTGTGATGGTTAGCATAGCAGGAAGGAATAAAGGACGGAAGAAGAAAGGTTCTGTTAGGATGATAGAGTGCAAGGCGCCACTAGAACAGAATGGCAAATAGCACATTTATTGGCTTTGTGAACTTAGGCAAACCGAAAATAGTGCAGAATTTAGAGACCGGCATTTCGGCGACAAAATGCTTGTAGGAGGAAACTGACTTGCGGGCTATCAAAGTCAATGATGTGGAACGCGTATCATAACTGCATATCAAAATCAGTAAGAGGCTCGTGGCAAGCTTTTAAGATGATTGATGCCTACTTTGTTATAACTAGTCAGTCCCTTCTGAATTGACGAAATACGACAACTGGAACTAATGGCGAATAGGCTGCCCTCACCTCAGAAATATCGTATCACATTAAATTGTCAACTGGTATTTTAGGCATAAGTTTTTAAATTATTATTATTACCATTGTTGTTATATGCACGGAAATAGAATAGAATAGGGAGATGGTAGTTAGAAAGGACGAAGGAGTTGTATTGAGAGTATTAATCACCGTTATTAGGCAACTTGAGTAAAATCGCAAAATCCGGCCGCATGTAACTCACGTGCTTGCTTTTTGCTAAAGCAATTGTAACTCTTGCCATCTCAGACTAAATGCATTCAAATTTGAACCCAAAAGCACAATAGGCATTTCGTGTTTTAAAGTTGCTCTTGCAGAGTTTGCTCTTTCAGACTTTGCTCTTTCTTGGTTCGCTTCGTGGATGCAACTTAAATTCCACCGTTGTTGGCTACTACCACCACCGGCATAGCAACAGCTTTTAATGTATCCACAGCCATCAGCCTTCAAGAGTCTTTAGTGATGTAAAATAAATCAAGCTAAATTCAATCAAGGATCCCCTATTCAGGGGTATCACTCTGCTCCCAAATGTTACAACACTTTTCGCCTTCTTTCGCTGAGACTGATGTAAGCGAAGACAGACGGGATGAGTTTATTGGACTGACGGCAGTTAACTGAAGACAATCTGCGTTGAGGCACACCTTCGTTCTCGAATGCAAGATCACTTGTTCCTCTGCGGTTTTGTCTAAGCGGTAATATTGCAATTAAGGAACAAGCCTAGTGATCACTCAGCTCTTCTGTGCTACAAAGAAGCCGATCACAAACTTTACAGTGGCTCTACATAGGAGAGTGGGTGAGCGTCTAACTTCTGCCTATTTTACCCATCGATACATCTTTTCTTGGTAAGAAAGGTTAATTTAAAGTACGCGTAACGGATCGGTAAATACTTTTATGCGCATTCATGTGCAACGCAAGTGAGAGAAGGAATGATCAAATGTCCAGGTGACTAGGATGGTGTGCAAACCAGAGGTCACGATCGAGGCGAACTGATAAACTCTCAGCCATCAGGTAAAGGGGTCTGTCTACCTTCCAATTTTCATCAAAATCCGTGGGACTTGAACCACTTAGTAGTCACACGAAGGCCTCACCCAAAGTGAGAGGGGTGAGATGCCCCGAGTATGTCTTCCAAATGCTACTATCGCGGCCGACCCTCCAACTGCCCATCAATCTGTCCATCCAGCTTCCACATTCGACACAAACACAAATGCATCCATCAACTTGCTTTACCTTCCGGTCCCTCACCTAGGTCAGTGCAATCAAACTGCTAAGCAAGCAACGAGGTGGTGGTTGGAGGAAGCAGAACACGCGATTAGGGTATGCTGGTCATCTAGTTGTCCAGGAGGATCGCACAGAGTGGTGGTGTTTTCGTGGGGAAGAAGACTGCATTTCCCAATATTTGTGTCAAGTCTCAATTGAAATCTATAACTGCCGTGTACGCTACCAGCTTTACATGTTATGCTCTGAGTTGTCCACTCAAGTTTGCACATCACACATATGTGACATGTGGGATTTATCAGTTTGTGATAGCTGACGATGATGCCTCAATGCTAATGAGCGTTCTGTAGAGCTATGGTCTTTTCGACTATTTGGTGATGTGTGGTGGAAAGGATTATGACAGTGGTGATGATCCCATGCTGATGAACGGCATACCACACTGTATTCATTCCATGCAACCACAGTCCTCATGTCAATTCCGCCATCTTCGGCATACGTTCTGTATTTACTTGTTCTGCAATCAATACTTCTGAGCATGCCAAAGCCAAATGTAATGGCGATGTTGGTGGATCCAATGCATCCTCTTCAACGTCAACGTCAAGCTGGAACGCTGAGGTTAACTCGAAAAGGTTTTATCGCACTTCGGTGTAAGCGTTGAGGTACACAGTGGTAACAAGGAGACAACTTTCACTAGCCGAAGGCACAACCCTCTAGAGCCCAGTTGCACACGTTAACAGGGACTTCTGCAACTTCTTCGCATTGCTGAGTTGCTCTGGCTAGGCGTACTTAGACTTACCGCACTGAAGACGAAGAAGCTTAGTATTCATCCGAATTGGCGACAGCGGTTCCCTTATTTTGCGTACCGACGCCACCCGCAAGCATCTTATGCCTCTGCAACCGTATCTGTTTGCGTAATGGAGAGTAGGTGAAAAGACCACTGAGAGGGGCAAATGTTGTGGTATGTTAGAGGTCTGAAATGCCTCGATTTTCCCAAAATGGCTAGTAGTTTATGAATGTAGTACATAATGCCCGGCTGCTAATAAGGAAACTTGACTAAAGTTTTTAAAAGGCTTTTAAGGGTCGGCATGATTTACACAACTTCTTTGCCAAAAAAGTATAAGCGTTTCCCTTATGCAGCAGGATACGGCTAATATGAGAGGAGAAGTTTAAGAGTAGAGAGGAAGTGAAACAATTCTAGCGTCTTCATAACAAACTATTCTTGATTTAGGTGGAGTCAGAAATGCGTAGCCGATGTTAGAACCATCACTCTTGAATATGGAACTGCATCCGACGCACCATCCTTCACTCACCATTTCACTACACTTCCATCCATGTGAAACAGAAATGCTGAAGTACTACTTCGGTCAGTCTTCTTCTGCCAAGCACCAACGTATTTACTCTCATTGTCATTTACTGACGGTCTGACGCTTTACAGCCACACGCAATGTAAACCAACGAATCTTATTATTATTTCAGCAACTCATGCTGAGGAGCGAAGTTGAGAAGGACAGACATCAGGAAATAATAATCTTGCATTATGCCTTCCACAAAGCACATAACCCTCTATCTCGACGATAATATGGAGGTATTGTCATCTCCATCTTCACCCCACTCGTCAGTCCGAATCATCATGAAGGAACTTGGCTAACACGGAGACAAGGCTTCCATTCATGCGACATTCCTCACCTGCGGCTAGCATCGTATTTGCTTCTAATCAATACTCCTTATTAACCCATATTTAAATGTTAAGCCATAACACACTTATTAGTTAAAATTTACCTTCTCACACCACTCGATTCCTGTCAATGGGAAGCATTGCGAGCCTTTGGGATTCGTGGCAGCGGATGGCGGGCAAAGGAGCGCTAGTTGCAACTGCAAGTCAAGTTGCAATTTCACCCTCGGTTTACGCACCAACGCGGCTTGAGTTTAAACTCGGTGCATTTCCATGTCATTTCACTTAACTTTTAAGTAATGTGGGGCACTTGCGTTGACCACGTGGCAGGATGGAATGTGACAGACCACAGCGCATCAACATCGAGGTCTCATAACTGCCGTAAATCGCAGCCTGCAGTTGGTAGAACCTCAAGCATATTCTGCTATGCTAGGCCACGCAAATGAAGGACACATTTGCCGGCCATGGGTCGGTTGATTGACTGCTGGAGTGATGTGCTTCTTGTGTACCACCACTTGACCAAGTTTGGAAGGAGGCTTGCATGAATTCGCTTGATGGCTCAAAGAAACAAACATTTCCATTGGAATTAGTTAACACTGTTAATGATGCATGCATACGGCCCTACAGATCCCCTTCTACTTGTACCGGTATCAGCAATCCAACGTGTTGACTGACATTGGATTGTCGAGTGAAAAATGAAGTTGAGTTGCAAGCTGAAGTGCACTTGCGAAATCGCGACCAACCCTCTGTTCGGCAGTTGGCAATTCCTACGGATGTTAAATGTGGCCGTCCGTTAATGTATCTGTAACCTTCATTCTGCCAGTAGACTCCTCTGCATTTCGAAACGTACTTCTCTCCTCCTTTTACACACTGTCCAAACTAAGTCACTGCACCATCGACTACCACAACAGCGTGGGATCATTGACGGTCTTTTGCATGCATTCACCATACTTGGTCGACGATGCTTGAAATAGCACTTATGAGAATTGTATGTATAAATATACATTGACATATATATATATATGTTCTGTATTCTTTATTCTATATTCTTTATGTTCAATATTCCTTACGTCACACATGTGTGACATGAGAGTTCACGTGGCGTTATTAGGCTATAACATGTGATTCTGGTGGAGTATGTACTAATAGTGGATTGCAGCAAAGAACATAGCTATAAAAAAACTGACATAAAAAGCGGGAAATCTAGCCTTATTTTTCACGAGGAAGGCCATCAGTTAGTGTTACCCTGCCGGAGTGGTCCCCTTCCTCCGCTCACAATTTCGTTTTTTGCTTGGTGCCTTGCTGAACCTGAGATAAACAAGAGAATAGCAGGTTGACTGGAATTGTTGGATTGGCAGATTAATGTGCGTTTAGATGGCATACTCGGGATACCTGGCCCCTCTCAATTTGAGTGTGACCTTCGTGTGACTATTGAATAGTTCAGGCCCTCACAGATTCTAAGGAACTCTACAGCGTAGACTGAGTTCTTTATTCTTAGGGCTAGGATTTTATCAGTTTGCCTAACCCAGTTCCCTGATTAGCATGCCGCCTCACTCATGTGGCCATTTGATCACTCCTTCCTCCATTTGTAGAGCCAACAAAAGCGCAGCAGGCGTATTTGAATTATCCGTTATAATGTCATCAATCAAATCCGTTGTTAATCAGTCAAGGATGTGTTTATTTGAGAAATGGACAACAGTGTGATCCCCGTCCAGCTCCATTTGTTTCACTCAATGTCTCTGTAAATCTCCTAACCGGTCCCTTTGAGGCACAAAATGGCTAAGTGCTCATTTGTCTCGTCTCCTGGTCATGATGTTAAAGCGGGAGCACAGTTTGCAGATAGGAAGGTGCACCTCCCAATGACCATTCCACAGCCGCTGCACCACAGGCTTGGCTTAGACAAATGCCGTCAGCACAATAAACCAATCACGTCTTTTTGCTCGTGTTGATCTCAATTAATGCTTCTGTAACACGAGCCAGGAGGACCGATCACACTTGCTTAGAAAAAAATCCATGTCACATATATTTGACGCAAGAAATAATTGCCATTTTATGCGATGACAGCCCCCAATTTTAAAAATTTATGTAATTTATGACAGAAAAGTATGTCCAATGCTTTTTTATTGATATGAAAACAAAAAAGGGCGGCTGACAGGGGTTAGCATTCAAGTGAAAGCGTCCACTTTTCCAAGTAGATGAAGAGAGGAGGAGAAGGGGACAGATTGTTCATAGACATCGAAGTTTCACCAAATGCTGTCGGAGCAGATAAGGGGTAGGTGTCGCTGCCTACTGAGAAGAAAGAGAAAGAGAAGAAGAGGAGGTGTCGGCTCATCACAAAATTGCCACATTTACAGGGCTAAACTCTGCAACAAAGAGCAAACAACATGCGAGAGGCCCAAAAATGAAGAACGCAACACCTTCATAAGTTTTTCATGAGGATGACAATGTGGGCGGTGACTACGCGCCAACGCTACATGCACAGTAGAGAGAGTGGAGCAATCATCATTTTCTTTTTCGAGAGCTGGTCAGTACTACGAGAGAATCGCTCTTCCTCCTTGCAGTGCAGCTCAGAGGATAGTTGGCTTACAATGCTGACAACGGCCAGCGTTGAATTGAAGGCACCTTATGAACCACGCAGTCTTCCAGTTCTACGTAAGCATTACCCAGAACGAGAGCGAAAACCAATAAGGTGACAGTTTATACTGGATTCCTTATCACTTGGGCAGGCAGGGATAAAGCAGCAGCTATGCTCTGCACATGCTCGAGCATTCACAACACCTCAAACTAAACCCAACTATTCATGCATCAACTTATTCCTTTAACTTACTGCATAGCCTTCGCCACCTAATAATCGCTAATCATGGTTTCGTAGATTGATAGTTATTTTGTTGTTTCAACTTTATTCAGATTTCTATGGCCTGGGTCACACGCGTACCCCAACATGAGAAAAGTGGACTGTTCGTCTGCCGTTGCAACCGCGAGGCGAACCGCACTGTCATTATTCGCCTACGTAACCTTCCTACCTTTATTACAAATGTCTGTGCTTACCCGCCATGAGGTCCACCTACCATCCGACACACAGATACACACGCCCACAAACAGATTCCTTCAAGTAATTCACAGGGAATAGTCCATAATCTCATCCACATTCATTCATTTTGCGTCAATCTATTCAGGAGCTATCTCAAGTGCTCATCACACGGGCGAAGTGAGGAGAGGATTTCGCTTTATGTGTAGGAAAACTAGCCGTCCATTGGTTTTTAAGATGACTGCTCTACCCATTCTCAGTAATAATGAGTGAGAATACGAACCAAATAAGCCGCACTTTGGAAGTGGCGATGAAACAAACAGATTAAGAGCGTTTGCTAGCTGAGAAAATAGTTGAGGGATGGAAATAGGTGCTGAGACGTGCGATAGTCAGCATGAAGGCAAGACATGGGAGGTGAGATGAAATATTCCAT
Source organism: Taenia hydatigena (assembly GCA_036345935.2). Lineage (NCBI taxonomy): Eukaryota > Metazoa > Platyhelminthes > Cestoda > Cyclophyllidea > Taeniidae > Taenia > Taenia hydatigena. Next base: position 4,385,975 of record JADWOT020000007.1, read on the forward strand.
CAGGATGATCGAGTACAAGGCGCCGCTGAAAACGAATGGCGACTGTGACATTTATAAACTTTGTGAACCTCAGCAAACAAGAACTAGTATGAAGTTCAAAAATGGTATAGATGCGACTAAATTATCGTGAGAAGGACTGACCTACAGGCTACGGATGTCAATTATGGACAACACACACAATGAATGCGAGTCCAAAACCCATAGGAGACTCGCGTCAAGCTTTTAAGTTGATTGGTGTCCATTTGGATATGATTAATCTAGCCTTCCTTGAATAGATGGTAAATGGCAACTGGAAATTAAGATGAAACTCTATTTTGAACGTATTATTAATGCGGCGCATTGTATCACACCAGCCAAAATAGACAGACTTCACTTCAATAAAATCGTATCAAACCGAAACTGTCCTTCCGTATTTTAAGCATATGTTTTCAGCTATTGCTTTCATTGCTATTTGTGTTATCTATAATGAAATGCAATTAAATGGGAATCGGTAGTAGTTACAAACAAGGAATGGGATTTACTGGCCAGGTTAGCCACTTTATTGCGCAAATTTAGCACAGCTTTAAAATCCGGTCACATGCACTCGATGTGTTTACTTCTCATTAATGCAATTGTAGCTTTTGCCTTCTCAGGCTAAATGCAATCGAAGGTGAACCGAAACGCACAATAAGTGATTCGCGCTTTAAAGATGCTCTTGTACAATTTGCACTCATTTGGTTCGCTTCGTGAATACGAATCGTAATCCACCGTTAGTGGCTACTACTACCATCAGCATAAGGGCTGCTCAAAATGTATAAGTAGCGGCAACGCGTTGAATGGATTAAGGCAGGAAGATCCGCAGCCTTCAAAATACCTTTGTGATGCAAAATCAATCCAGCTCAATCTCATCAGGAGATATCTACATTCTTGGGCATTAATTGCACCCAAATGTTACCCTTAAGTGTTTTGTTTAGCATTCCTCTCCCATGCACCAAACCCTATCATGTTATGAATTAGTTCTACCCTATTTTACCGAGCTTTGCTATATCTGTGTATAAGGGTTTAGAATTTGCTCGAAGAAATATTCTATAGTGCAAAGTAGTTTTCTGGAATAAATGCAAAACGACGACTCAATCTAAAAAAAGCTTTGGATAAGACTAGGCAAACAATATGACAATGCTGAATGGTAATGGCGAAAAGGTGGCGGTAGACACCAGAAATCAAAATAACTTATTCCCACTTCTTCGATGTTCATTGCGACAACTTCCACACGCTCACATATCTATATTTTTGCAAATTACATGTGAATTCAGGTAATGCTTTATGTGCTTTCATAAATTTGACTTACTCCTCAGCCACTTGCCAAATTTATTAAAGTTTAGCCAGCCCAAAATTGCACAAAGCGGCCGATCTCTCCTTAGCTAAAAATGACCAAACACGCAAGCACAGTCCTAACCTTTGCACAGCCAGCTCAATTTTCTAATACTTCGTCCACGTATTCTGTGGCAAATTCTCAAGTACAACCCCATCTAGCACTAATCTGTCAATTTAAGCAGCAAATTTCGTGATTTTCGGATGGCACAAATTGTCTGCAGAATCGTAAACTTCTACTGTGTGCAATTATTTCACTCGCAAACACTATCATTGGTTGGTGCAACAGCATTAAATGTTAGCTTTGAAACACACAAAGGTGATTCACACTGAGGCCAACTTCAACGCGCCCTAGGGCGTTTCCTTCCCTCCATTGTAAATGTAAGGCATTGATTCTAAATAGCAGCTTTATGTGAGCCATTGTGTCTCCGTGAGGTGGCACCAAAGTTCACATAGGATTAAATGACTCTATTATGGGTGCGCCAACAGTCAAAATTTCCGCGTTTCACGAGGCGCATTGCACACCGAGGGAATAAGTAAAGCATAACTAAACATCACAGTTACAATCATTGCGTTTCACAATGCACGTTGCAAACCAAAATTATAGGTAAAACAACATTAAAAACGTGAAAAGAGGGCATTTAGGTGGAACGAATGGTATAAATGAAAAGTGTGGCAGTGTACCCTGTGTCCTTGAGGCCGCAAATCAATAAAGAGCTTACGTAGGCTGCGAAAGCAAATGTTTCTTTCCAGTGGTTGCGAAACGTAATAAATGTAATGCGATAAATGTAAGTAACTAATAAATGTAATAAATAATGATATTAATAAATGTAATGTAATAAGTGTAATGATGGAACTCCTTCCTTTTTACGAAAAACGCAATGCTTTAACAATGTAGTTAAGCGCAAAGTTTGATTTGAGATAAGTTCATATGTGCACGTGCTTGGGTGTGTAAAGGAAAGCAACAAATCGTAGGATATTTGTGAACCAAAAAGTAAGTCTGGAAATGGTCTCAACTTGAGACTGCACAAATGACGCCTACGCATTAACCCAGACTATAAATGTAAGTAGCGGCTCAAAAGGACTGTATAGAACACAGGACTATTATGCAGACTTCCAAAGCCTTTTGCCTGCTGACATTTACCCTTTGTATGTTTGCCTGTAGAGGTGCCTCTTACAGAAAAATGATGATAGAAGTAAAGGTTTTGGGAGCGATGGTAGATGGAACGCTGCCTTTGCAAGATTTAGCGGCACCCAATGCAACGGATGGACACCACACTACTGCTGCTACCACAGCATCAACGCAGGCCCTACAAACGCCTAATACAATGGAATCCATGCCATCCTCTACCAATACAACGGTATTAACACAGGCCCATCTGACGTCAAGTGCATCGGAGCCAACTTTGCTGACTACCAATGTCACAAATCCTCCAGTAACGACCGACAAGTCCCCAACATCAGCACCGTCTGATAATCTGGCAACATCAGCACAGGTATCAGCGACAACCAAAGCAATGGAACCACCTGTACCGCCTGCCAACACTACAGCATTAAAGCAAACTTTATTAATGCAAGGTGCAACGGAACCGACCTCAGCGTCCGCCAGTGGCACAGATTCGCCTCAGGTTCCTCTGGCGCTCAATACAACGCAACCATTGAAATTGTCAAGAGGTGACGCAATTAAAACCCAAACTCCAGTAACACTCCTTGCAATCCAACCACAGATAGCAGCTGCCAACACAGCATCAACACAGGCGTTAGGGACGATTACTGTAACGCATCCACAGGAACTGTCAACCAACGATACAGTTCAAACGCAGGCTCCGGCAATATTCAATGCAGCCCAGCCATAAACCACATCTGCCAACCTTCCAGCATTAATGCTGACGCCGGTGATCGCCAATGCACCACCCACCAATGCCAAACCTTCACCACAGGCTCCGGTGATGCTAACATCTGTAGATCCCCTACAACATCCTTAAAATAATCTTTTTCTCTCCAATTTCATTGCTGCATCCATCTCTATCGCCCCTTTTCTATTAAGATAGCAGTCCGTTATTACTGTACACCCTAAATATCTCGGGCCTGTCAATAACGTTGCAAGAATTTAATCCAGCACATTCACTTTAAATTCTAATGTTACTCTCTCGCCAATTAGTAAATGTCTCTTTACACCCGTCTTCCCACCATGTTTTTTCAGACTCGTGCTGATCCATAGCTTTGCCATTTATTTTGCGCGTTGATTGCCGAATGGATACCTTGACAGACCGTATCAGCAAATAATGCGCGTGCGCTTTGTGCATATCCTTAAAGATATAATTGCCATAGTGGAGCTTTGTTAATCGATTCCAATGAAGAAACAGAAAATGCTATGACCTTTATGCATCAAAGAGGCTATTAGCATTTGTTGAATCTCATTTTCCTCAACACAACGATCAGAGCGCATAAATTGAGGAAGGCATATTAAAATAGTCCGTGACTTAAAAGGCAACAACATCCTCTAATCCTGTGTTATCCGCACAAGCTACGTAATGGGAAACATAATCAGTTTCTACTTTGGTGCATAAACCGCAACTATCGCCAAGTGCATTTCGATGGACACATTTCGGTGGTTGTGCTAGCATTTAATTGCGCAGCGTTGCTTGCGTTAAATGCAAAAAGCGGCAATGGAGGCATCCTTCATTACATTTTCAAGCACTAAAATGACTTGCAGACTATGAAAGTCAATCAATAGTGGCTTTACAAAAGGAATGCGTATCAAAATTCGTAAGAGACTTGCATCAAGCTAGAAGCTGAATGGTGTTCACTTGGTCATGAATAGCGTAGTCTTCATTAAATAGATGAAATATGGCAGCTAGAAACATAGGTGAACCCTATTTCGGTCACATTATTAATGCCACCCATTGTATCACACCCAGTCACAATAGGCAAACTTCACATCACTAATGTCTAATCACGTCAAAACAGTCCTTTAATAGATAAAAAATCTCTTATGAACCATTATTATTACGCTACTGGTGTTGTATTTATTAAAAATGTATTTGAAGCTAGAATCGATGGCAGCTAAAAACAACGAATGAATTGCGGTGTCTACCAGTTGCAGCTACTAAAAATTTGGCCCCCTTTTATTGACATATTTACTAATAACAAATGCATTTGCGACTTTTGCCTCTTCAGACTAAATGCTTTTGAATGTGAACAGGATATAAACGGAACGGTAGCACATTTTAAAACGCATTCGAACCACTGGGAAGAAATATTCGATTTTGCAACTGACGTAAGCTTCGTCTTGATCTGCGACTTCAAGGACCTGCTGTACTGTGCCACACTTTCCATTTAAACCACATGTTCCGCCTAAATGCTTAAAAACTTCCAGTCGCTCTCCTTTCATGGTGTTTAATGTTGCTTGATCTACATTCTTGATTTGCAATGCGCGTTGTGAAACACAAAGGTTAAAACTATTGTAAAATTACATCAGAGCCAATCAACTCTATGTGGACCTTGATGTCATCCCACGGAGAAAGAGTAATCCACACAGAACTGCTAGTCAGAATCGATGGCCTACATTTGCAGTGGATAAAAGGAAAACACCAGGGCGTGTTAAAGTTGGCCTCAGTGTGACTCACCTTTATGGGTATCCTAAGCTAGCAATTCGTGCTGTTGCACCAACCAATGGTGGCGCTTGTGAGCGAAATGGTTGCGCGTAGTAGAAGGTTTACGAATCCCGAGACAAAGAGTGCCACGAAAAATCATGAAAATGGCTGCTTGAATTGGCAGAGTAGTGTGAGATGCGAGTGCGCTGCACAGACGCAGACGAGGAATGAGGAAATCGAGTTGCCTGTGTAAATTCTGAGGCTCTATTGGGGCGCCAGATTACTTCAAGCTAAGGAGAGAGATCACCTCGTGCGATTTCAGGCCGGCCAAAGCTTGCTAATTTTGACAAGTGGCTAATAAGCGCATCCAATTTTAAAAAGCGCACAAAGCATTATCCATATTCACGTGCAATTTAGGCAATGAACCTGAACGCATTTCGATGATGTGTGGATGTTGTTGCAATCCACCTCAGCCTATTTGTCGAGTCCCACTCAAACTATTTCCAGTTTTTTAGATTGCTATGTCGTTTCGCTTTTGTTCAGAAAACGACTTGGCACCATAGGTAAGTTCTTCAAGCATATTCCAAACTCTTATGCACAGGAATCGCAAAGTTTTGCACACAACTCTTTGGGTGCAATGTGCAGGTGCATAGTAATGTTTGTGAATGTGGAATTACCTAGTGAAATTAGTCTGGACCGATTTTACATCACAGAAGTGTTTCGAAGGTTGCGGACCATCTTGCCTAATTCAATTCGACCTGCTGCTGCTGCTGCTGCTGCTGCTACTTATGCGTATTGAGCAGTAGATAAATTGCAAAGTAGTCGCAAGTTTGGCGGTGGTGGTAATAGCTAATGGCAGTTGGAATACAATCTGCATTCTCGAAGCGAACCAAAGGAGTGTAAATTAAACAAGAGCATCTTTGAAACGCAAATCACCTATTGTGCTATTCGATTTGCTTCGTATGCTAAACGCAAAAGTTGCGATTGTATTAGTGAGAAGTAAACACATCGATTACTTGTAGGCGAATTTGACAATTGCATTAAATTCGCCCAATATTGACGACCTAATTGCCAGCATAACCCATTCGTCGTATGTAACTACCACTACTGATATTAATGATAATTCGAGGCGTATGCTTGCAAAATTAAATGACGCTTTTGATGTGGTACGATCTTATTGAGGTGAAGACTGCCTATTGTGACTGGGTGTGATGCAATGCGCGGCCTTGGAAAAACGCAAAAATTAAAGGTTTGCCTTTGGTTCTATTCGCCATATTTTGCATATTCAATGAGGACCTGACTAGACATAACCAAGTGAACACCAGTCAACTTAGGAGCTCGACACGAATTTACTATATGAGTCACCCGCCATTGGCTCCCATGGTCTGTAATCAGTTCCTTCTCTCCAACCTTTGGTCGCGGAAATGCCAATGTCAAAATTCTGCACCATGTCCTATTTGCTTAAGCGTGCAAGGCCTGTAGGTGTACGATTTGTCATTCTGTTTTAGCGGTGCCTTACACTCTATCAGCCTGATGGAACCTTTATCCTTCCTTCCTCCTATCCACTCATGTCATGCTGGCTACTATCCAGCATTGCATTCATTTCCGTTCCACAACTACTGTTCTCGTAGCTAGTAATCGCTCTTAATTTGAAACAATGGCAAGTTATGAATGCATCATGATTGCGTGACTCTGCAAATAGACCGTACCAAAGGAATTAGTTTGCTTGCATCAAAGCGAGGTCACCCTACATCTGCCTAGATGTCCGACTTAATCAAAGCTCATTCTCACTACCACATAGTTTACCTATGTTCGTATCTCTTGATAATGACAGGTCTCGGCAGCCTCTGCCTCTCTCTTTCGACTAGTTTGCTTATCTTTATTTCTTTCATCCTCAACATTTTTTGCATTTTTATTTGCAAACTTTCTTGACAGTCTGGGCACAGAATGTCTCACAACCCAAATTACCGATCTGCCACCCAAATCGGGGTTGAAAACAGGCAAAATCTTAGTGCACGAGGTTTGGTAAATTTCAGTACGAGTAATTTAGGTTGAAAGCGGATTATCCTAACACGATACATTCCCACTCTTTTTTATCAGACCATTGACCAATAGACCCGGCTGGACAAGCATTCCTTTCAACATATTCTTTTCACTCCACTTAACAAACTCTTTTCAATGTGCTTTTCGAGCTAGTCTACATCATGAAGTGCAAACAGACTGCAGCTAACGCCTCGCATCCAGCTTTGCACAAACCCATGCTCACAGAACTGTGCGCTTCCGCAGTGAACCAAACTATAAACGGACAGTGGTGCCTTTCAAGGTGTCATCAGTGCACAAAACAGCATTGCAACATTGTTCTTTTAATAATAGCTTTGACAATAGGTTATCACTTAGTATACTCGGCGCTATTGCCTATGGATATGTCTTTGCCCATGCTTCTGCCAGTGAAATTGTGCTGCGTCATTTACACAGCTCACTTGATTGCCCCAACTCTCACGACCACATAATCTATTTTGTAAGCTCTCTTGGTTCCTCTAAAATGATATAGCAGCCATAATGGAATCGTATGCATTGCACTAACTTCTGATTGTTACATTTGTTATGGATTTGAGGGCGACTAAATTAAGCGCAACGGGATATCTCGTGTAGTTTACTCGGGACCTTGACGGCCCTAGCAACTCTCCACGGACTGCTCTACCAACGAGTTGGTAAACGTAATGCATTAAACATCATGTTGTAAATGCATCAATAAATTGGTCTAGCTTGTTACTGCAGGGCTAATATGATGCGACCTCCAAAGAAACTGGAGGGAAACATGTGGCATAGTCTTTATTTAGTGGCCAACAGTGGCGAAGCATATTTGCTTTATTCTGTTGCCTTACTATATGGTTAGCTATTTTCACTAAGATTACCTTCTGGAGGCCGCGCCTTTACCAAATAGCGTAGTATTCCGACTAAATTACTTTTTGCCGATTCATGGAAATAGACTTGACCTATAACTCTCTCGACTTTGGATTAGTCATAGCAGAGGTTGCTCTGAAGGACTTAAAGAAAAGTTGCATTCCCTCTGAGTTGCAAAAATTCAAATTTTCAGAACCCGCATTCTTTGTTGCTAGAATTTTAACATTCTAATCAGAACGCAAAAATATTGTGGAAGTTAGCAAGAATTTATAAAAAATTGAAGAGGAGCTGATTTCGTAAAGTGAAATTTCGTGGCTTACCAGAGAGAGGCAATTGGGCATACTAGATGCCCTAAGTCAGGATTTGTGACAACGGATAATGGCTATTTACTGAATGAAATCAGACCAACGAGTAGATGCAATGACTACTATTTTCATCGACTGTTTACAACTTGTTGACAATCGACCACCTTTAATGAAGGCTGAATGAAAGGTGTTAGCAACGCATCATCGTTACACCTTCCTAATGCAAAGATGGACTTGCTTACTATTGATTATGCGAAGAAGTGGAAGGTCAAATAGACCTTTTTAAATTCCTTTGACCACTTTCACTCCTTGTTAGGCCGAGTCAGGCATCATTATTCAAGAGCTCTAAAAGAAAGGAGATATCCTTCTATTAGAACTGAAATATAGCGCTGCAAGTGCACCCACAATTTGAAAGAATCAGCGCACTTTGCGAATGAGCTGTCAAAATGCGTTTTGCATGTATTTTAAAGTGGCAGAAGTAATCCTTACATGCGTTGGAAGGAAAGCGTTATAAGAACAGTGGTGATTGTTAAGCTAATTAAACAAGCTCGCCTATTTTGTCATAGAGCTGCTAAAGATAGTTTTGATCCTATTTACGGCTCAAAATGTACAACAAATGCATCCTTTTTCTGCAATGGAATGCACCATCAAATTTCTCACATCAATGGTTTTCTTATTTGGAGTGGCCAAAATGCTGCAATTTTTTAATAATTCCTTCAGCAGAAATGAACGATTTGAGGTGCACAGCATGCTTTTCTGTAACAGATGGTTTAAAATTCACCATTGCCTTAGAAACGGCATATTGTTACTAATTTGACGACATGAGTAGGGGTAATCATTTGTTTCAGATTCGATAAGCGTCTAATCTCTTACCTAAGTTGTTAATGAATTTTCGTTAGTCTTGGCTACGGCAGCGAACATCCATCGCAGTAAGACTAACAGTAATTATGAGATTTGCATACTTGCCATTCGGGTCCCTTTAGTCGTCGACTGGTCGGGGCACTGCTCCGATAATAAACTAGTGAATGGCGCTTATAAACTGCAGCGATTACTTGGCGATCGGGTTGGGTCAATGGCGCGAACTTTACCAAGTTAGAGTGAATCCGAGAGGTCGTATATATAGTGAATTTCAATGGAGTACTGAGGCTAATGGACTGCGATTTGCAGCCTAGAGGAGACATAACCCAAAAATACCTTAGAAATACGTTATGACACAATCTGCATGAACGAATACAAGTTTGTTAAGCTTACTGGGGAAAATTGGGGAAATTTGAAGATGGTGGCCGAATTTAAAGTTAGCGACTTGTTCGACCCGATCATTAACATTTCACGAAGTTCGGAGATGACATTAGACTATTAGCATTGATGAAAGCTATAACTATTCCACTTTGATAGTTGAAGAACGGTGATTACGTATGCTTTATTTTTTCCACTTCGGTCAACTGGCGCTCTATCACGGGATATATCAAGCTATTTGGGCATGAAAATAATGGCTTTACTACTTACTGGTCAAACTCTTAAGCCACAATACTGTGTTTCCAATAATTTTTCCTTATTTCATTTCATAAATGTATTATATGCAATTGCAAATATCAGGAGGGTTTTGTGAGTGATAGCTTTCTTGTAATGTAGCAAGCCCTTTTTTTATAAGTTGATGCAGGTTTTGTTAACCACTCAAACAAGCAGTTAAATTCTGCACACTACAGTCTCCAGGTCATATAAATTTGTAATCATGGCGGCTTCGTGCGATGACATAGGCACAACTGGCCTGTAGGGCTATAGCGGTAGCAAATACTAGATCAAGGCGTAAGAGTTCTTAAGAAATGTGAACTGAAATCCTAACAATGAGTCCCTCTAGGTGTTATATGCGGATCTCAGATCCTTTGGAGTGCTGAAGGAAACTCAACTATACTTCTGTTCCCTCCCTTTGTTAGCATTTACTAAAATCCCAAAGGCATCAACTTTTGCGTTATTCGTCCTGCAATGGGATTGCTGCCTTTAGCAAACTTACAGATCAAGAGAGGCGTGTCATGCGCGCTTGAATAATACATTGAACAAGCTTTTTAAATGTTGTCCTCTTTGTGAAGCATTTGATTTGCTGCATATGCTTGGTGCGTGAAATCGTCTGTTGCCGCCCCGATAAGACTATTCAGGAAGAGAGGGAGTTAGGATGTCAGAGGAGATTGCGTTCTGTTCTTTATCCTTGTAAATTTTATATGGTAAGAGATCTAGCTAGGTGTACCATTGCTAACCTGTATATCTCTACGGGGTGGAGCCAGTCTATTTGCATAATGCCACCATCTGAGCACTTTGTCTTCCATTCCTATCTGACAATTTGATTACCAGTAGTTGTTGATGAACGGAAATCGCTTATCCAGGCTGCAAACCAGCGCGGAGTAGCCACTCTGAATATGGCTTCAATAGAGCATATTTGATGCGTTATCCATATTCCTATAAAAAAGGCTGGAAATTGTGCTTTGTCAACTAAATGCACAGTGTTTTTATTGGCTACTTACTCAATCTGGAACATAATCGAAAAGCAGTCTCAAGCACTCCTCCGTCTAACCATGCACCAACGGACGTGCTAAGATGAAAGGCGGAACAGATAAAAGTATTTCATTTGCAAACGCACATGTGGTATAATTAATTAAGATCCATGATTGGCTAGGTTACAGCAAAGCGCAAGATTGCATTTGATAGGCAAAGGCGATGCTATTTCCATCTATGCTTGCAAGATCATCAGTGATCAGAATATAATATTTACAACCCGCTATCTTTTGGTGCTTTACTCAGTTAAGGTGAATCAAAATCTAGCTGTGTTAAATAACCTTTGCGTCTGCTTTGGCAGTCAACGTCGTGGGACGACTTGCATTGATGCAGTGGATCTGTTCGTATTGTTCTGACCCACCATTGTTCAGCGACTAGGGAGGAATCAAGGACCTCGAGTCGTGATATCATTGCGAATCAACATAGTAGGCAATAAAACAAATTGCGCCGTCAATGGGGCCAGATAATATATATAAGGACGCGAACGTTCTTCTTTGTTGTAAGCGTTTTTACCTATAGATCTGAGCGAATTGATGATGCATTGACTCCAGTGTGCAATGATATTGTACCGTTTTAAGTCTATCACGCCTTTAATAAAGCCTACTTTTGTTATATTTTGACCAATCCACACCTCAATCAAGCAGGACCATAGTCGAAATTCGTGACCATTGTCCTAAAGACGTAGAGCAACACATTTGTTAAAGAACGAAAATAAAGTTTTAATGACTGATGGGTGAAGATATTTCAATTGTTCAAATTGGTTGCTGAACTCGATAATGCAAAACAAATAAGTACTATGAAAACAAGCTGCTTGTCAGTATGAGTTCTAGTTTTAAGCCTATAGTTGATAAATACAAATTGATTGAGCGTAAAAAAATCTGGAAGATTACACTTACGCCACCTTTTGGTTAACAAAATTTCCCCAGGCCAGAAATGAAAAAGCGTAGAGAGGGGTGGTCAATCGCATATGATTCCCAAATTTCTGTAATATTAGTTCTCAAGAATGAGGGCAAATACAAGTTGTGGAAGTTTCACAGCCACGCGGCCGCTGAATGGTTCATTTCAACACGCTTGTCTGGCAAATTAAAACTAAAAACTGCACACCCAGTGAATTTCAATGATGTAAAATAGAGTAGCAAATGGAAGGATTGCGTAAGGAAAGAGATGAAAGCAAAGTTGTGATCGGTAGTTATTTTAAATAGCCATAGCCTAAAGGTTTTATCTACGTACTCTCTAAATTGAGCTTCACCAACTTGTGGTGCAGTCTTAGTAGATGGCAAAAATGTGCAGATTTATAGGATCATAGTAGCCAATGACGATGACATTTGCACCCAAACGGAAGAGGTTCTGGACTTTTAAACTTGCCCAGATGCTGTTTGTTATTTCGCGCAGATAACAATGCATTGTCAAATGCAAAATTGACACCAACGCGGATGCGTTTAAAGTTGGGTTAGGTGAGTGAATGAAGCAGCGTGGCTTGACGGTCTTAATTTTATCTAAAGTCAAGTGTCAACGAAAAGCAATTGATCATAGTTTAACTGATAGGCAACAAGTCTTCATAAACCGTTTAGTAGCAACCAGTTGTGTCTACGCGGCATTGGAATAAATAGTTAGTTGTTGCGTCAAAATCAAACGTCCCAGAGTGCCTGCCTTACCCATGCGGGGAGGCTAGTCCGGTAGGGTTAACAAAATCGTGATCGACACGTCACGGCGAACATTTGATGAGGTCGCGACATCTTCCTTCAGGAGGGCTGGACATGGTCACCACATCCGAGGCGCGTGTGCGTCAATGTCAATGTCCAACGGTCTGCTGTACCTCGTCTACAGCATTAAAATGAATATGCAGCACTCATTGGACCCAATACTGACAATAGGAAAGCTATATTCTACAGATTCGGTTGGTAGACTAGCTTTGGCAGCGGTCTCATCGCTGCTATTTGCAATTAATGCTGACATTGTCTTACTCGACATCTCCCTACTTTGGTCGAAGTCTTTTGGGGGAAAGTGTCTACCTTGCACGAACTTGGACTTGCAAAGCGCGTGTGCAATTATTGCGTGCAATTGAAGCGATGAGGGAAGGCACCGTAAAGGAAGTGTCTTTGTTATATATATTTTACGGACCAATGCGTCAAAATAACAATAAAATTTGATGCGAATTAAATAGTGTGTTTCTGCATAGCCAACACTTCCGCGGTTTCGCAAACGGTGGTGTCATCCATGCGACAAAACATTCTTACTTATGGCAGGGAGACGGATACCCTCCCCTTCTGCAAGCTTTATAATCCGCAGCAAGATCAATCAAGTAATCAACATCAAATCTTACCAGAACTTGGCCTCCTACATAAATCGGTGAAATGCTTTCCTTATATTCACTCATCCACCATTGTGGATCGCGTTTCATTACATTGTTCCTTCTGTGCATTCTTGTAGCAAATAATGACACCATTAGTTTGGAAGGCCCAAACGCAAGCCCTATGGCCTGGGTCTCCGCCAATGAGTTCATAATTTGCCCATGAGGTTTGTTAGCCTTCCACCACTGGCTCACCATTACTGTGTTAAGCAGTGGTTTCGGCAGTCATTAAGGCAAGAAAGGAATAGTTTGACTGGGACGAGTTGTTTAATTGGTTTACCTACCATCCTCGTGCCACCTTCCTTCTTTCCTCCTTCCGTTCTCTTAATACACATCTTGTTTTCCTTAGCTTCAACCACTTATAGCCCACTAGTATATGCCTCTCGTTCTCTCCTTTTCTCACGCCATCCCGTCAACCTCTCTTACTTATAAAACGTTCTTTCTTTCCTTTTTTCTCCTTCCCTTCCTATCCTCTTTTTCTCCAAACACTCTCCAATTAATACATGTTGACTTTACTTCCACTGAGTCAAGTCATTCCTTCATTGCTGACATAATGTTTCCCTTGTACTTTTTAGGCACTTCTCATCTAATTCTCCTTTTCATAAGGCACACAATTTAAACAAGTAAAACAATTATCACTTTTAAAGACTACTCTTCCCTTTCTACTGTAGCTTCATCTCACAATTTTCTCATTTAACCTCACAAACCGTCACCTTCTCTGTATGTGACACACACATTTATTCACATTTTTGCAATGAACTTTAGCCTCATGTGCATAGTCGTGGTATTGCGGCGGGGATCTAATACATGTACTATTTAAAGCCGCCTAAAACAAAAAAAATAAATTTAGGGAACAGGAAAATGTCATGGCGGAGAAGCAAACAGAAGTCTCTGTTGCTGCGAAACATCTCAAAATTTGATAAATAAACCAAACCTTCAAACATAAGGACTCCAATGGACCGTACATCAGCTCTAACATTCGGCTCGTGGTCGTCCATCAATGCCTTTGGTGCCTATAATGAAAAGAGGAAGCGGGAAGAATGCAATTCATCAATCAACGCTTAGTGGCCATTTCTCTGATGGGCGTGCAAGGACTCGATTAAGCTCACCTTTTGTAAAGTCCCGATTGAAGCTAAGACAATTTTTCCCATCGGAAGTTAGCGAGCATCATGGAACCACCCACGTCTACCATCACTTCCGCTGCTCGTAGATCTTCATGCACCACTCACTCAGTCTTTAGATACATCGCAGCCATTACGACCGAGGAGTCTATTGTTGCTAACCGACCGAACGAATTCGAGTGTCGTTGACTGGCCTTCATTATTTTAATGATACATGTTTCCGCAGTGGTAAATCGCCCACAATCCCAGTTCTATTAAAGGTTTCTTCCTGTAAAATCGGTATGAAAATGCAGCCACTGATAATCAATGGCTGTGCCGCAGATGACAAAATTCTACTTCTCAGATAGATGCGATGGCTGGATCTTGCAAGGGTGAGACGGTAAGGCGGATGCAGTAGCGGTGCCTATGAGCATGCTTGAAATGATCGTTCAATGATTACGAGATGGACAAGTCAGAGTATCTTTAAGTAAAGTAGAACGTGTAGAAGTTCCATCGAATAATTGGAAAAGGCCAACTTATCTCAGCGGGTAATTGATATTCCGCTCTTTTTCTTATGGTACTGATAAGTAAATAAATCGCGCAAATTAAACTTTACGCAATCAGGTGTTCTCTTCTTCAAGTCTATGGCGAATCTTGCCACATGCTCTTCCGTGGAGACGGTCTGTTTCGCAAAGGAAAGAAATGGTGTAAAATGGTGATAGTGAGGGATAGTGGGCATCAATCTAAGCGGTAGTGCAATTGAGCGCGTAGATCCCGGGCGACGCCGCACCTACCGAACCTAGGAAGCAAAGCTGCTTCCTCTCCTCGTCTACCAAGAATCCGATCATTTGGTGTTAAAAGCACGAGCACTATTCGCTCCTCCATTGCTTCACCCATCCCCGTTGTAGGCATTTGACCTCGAAATTCTGACTTCACTGAACACTGAATGGTGAACGCATGGGCAGCATGTGGTCCATCTATAGCGCTAAAATGGCAGGCTCCATCTCCATGGTGCCCAGCGTTTGTGATTTCACTGCCTTCTCTCACCAACAATCTGCTCCCCCCACTATTTGGACTACTGAACATATTGGACAAGCCCACACGTCCAAGTGTTCAATTCATACTGAGCAAAAAGTCGTCCCATCAATCACACCGGCATTCGCCACTCACAACGACACAACCACCGAGAAGCAATGGTTCAGCGCCCATCACCTTCTTGCAGAAAGCCAGGGCTTGCTCGGTCTGCGAGGCTACTGCTCTAACCACAGTGAAGGACCGTGACACGAGAGGTTAAGTGCGTACATTGAAGTGGATGGCATTTATTAATGGAACGCGCATAATGCAGTGCCAAAGAAGACGTAGTTGGATGGAAAACACTTCTATTAGGGAGGAGGGAGGATAGAAGAGGGGAAGGCCTGGTGTAAGTACATGGGGAAATCGAAGGTGGGCGGGGCAGAAGTCCTTAAAATGTTCAATGTCAAATGTTAAGGTCTGCGCAATTGCGACTCCTACAACCGCAGATCACCGGATTCGAGAGCCGCCTCATGGCACCACATCTTTTAGTAAGTGCCCTTTTCCTCTGTGTAGGCGCAGGCAGCTCGATATCCTCAGCACATGGTTGGCTAATCGCCGCAATCATCTGTGATGGTTTGGGCCACCTCTATGCACAATGCTGCTCATATTTTCATCGTCGCTACTTTCTTTCCACTGCGATATGTCTTCTTCAATCTGGAAAAAAGGAAAACATATAGAACGGTGATGGGAGAGGACAGAAGGCACAGACAGAAGAAGCAGAAGGCGAATAACGCAAAATAGGTGGGTGAAGAAGTGAGAAGTTAAAACCAACCAACCTGCCAACAAACCAGACAAAAAATAAATGGTCAAAAGAGAGCTTACTGGGCCCAGGATACAACTATCTACCTGGTCGTCTGCAAAGTCGCGTACAGAGAGGAAGATTGACCAACTGTGCCAACAGACCTACACACACAAACACACGCGCGTGTGTTTCTGTGCCACACTGATCAGGACAACGATCTGGAAGGACAAAGGAAGGAAATGGACAACGGTATGCACACACAGTGGAACAGACGAAGGAAAAAGAGTGGATATGGAGGAGCAGGGAGAGAAGTGCACCTTCTTACCCGTTAATATGGACCAGCAGGTAGAGGGACTCCCTACAAGGTGGGAGATGGATGTGGAGAATGGGATGGGAAGGTGGGGTATGAGCCGAACTATGCAACACGAAGTAGGAAACAGGTTAAAGGCACTCACTTTTGCTCTCAAGGGCATATTTGGTGGAGGAGGTGTGGGATGAGGAGGAGGACGAAGCGGCAGAACTGAGGTGGGATGGAATAAAACAAACTACAGGAAATAAAAAAAGATAGAAGATGGGAATGAAAGGGATACGGCAATGCTAGCTACGTTAAAGCGAAATTCAGACATTGCTTAAGTCCAGTGTAGTCTACTCTGGTGTAGTCTAAGCCTCGTCTAGTCCAGAGCATAACTCCTCTCATCAGCATTACCATTTAACATAGCATGATGAGGAATAAAGAAAGTGGAGAGAGGAACGGAACGCACTTAAAGGGCGTTGGCAAATGATGGAGTTGGAGGAGGAGGAAGAGGAGAAGAGACTGTGGGTGCGGGAAGGGAGAACGTGACAGAAACAGGGAGTAGCAAGACGAGTGAAGCGTCCTGGCGTCACTGAAATGGAAACACGTAGGACTGTAAGAAGATGATATGTAGGCAGCACTCTTTCCTCCCTTTTCTCTGATTTGAATAAA
Source organism: Taenia hydatigena (assembly GCA_036345935.2). NCBI lineage: Eukaryota > Metazoa > Platyhelminthes > Cestoda > Cyclophyllidea > Taeniidae > Taenia > Taenia hydatigena. Next base: position 4,402,907 of record JADWOT020000007.1, read on the forward strand.
TGAAGCGTAAGCACTAAGACATAATGCAAGACGCAGTGCTAAAGAGCACATGCAGTGAAGTGGAATGCAGACAAGAAGAAGAAGAAGAAGAAGAGGAAGTGACTCACCGAAAACGGATTGAAGAGGGGTATGTGAGATGAGAAGGAGGCAAGAGGGGTCCCGCTTCATCATCTCGAAGACGTCGCAGGACCTTGTTGCTGTGTGTGTACTTTTGTCCCTAATATCAGCCAGGCAGAAAAGAAAGACCTCATTGCATGCAGCCTGCAGTTGCGTTAGGCTGATTCGACATGACAAATGAGGAGGAGTTAAGGTTGATTTGAATGGTAGGTCATGAGTACCGCTACCCACCTATCCTCTTCCTTCCCAACCATTCTCACTCCTTTCCACACCTGACTGTACTGTTCAGGCATACGTGGCTGCTCTACTCTACTCGTATTTGAATTAGTCCAGTACAGTCCGGCCTAGTTAAGCCTAGCTTCGCCTAACGTGCTACACTGCTTCTGTTTCACTACATCTGTTCCTGCTTCTGCCCCTGCTCCTGCTGTCGATTAGGCAAAGCGGTACAGGACATACCTGCATGAAAGGAATTGACGGCTTACCCCCAAACGCTGCTATAGAGCTGACGAGGGTGACTTCCTGATGGCTTTCTCTAAGTATGCATCTGCGCGAGTTCTTACTTCGCACCAGAGAAGACAAGGGTGGTGTTTGCACCTCTCTGATGGTGGCGAAGTAACTCGCTTGTTCAACTGAAGCGGACGAATGAATAGGTAAGTGAGGAGAGGCGAGAGGCCGAGAGCAGGAAAGAAGGGATTTTGGGGAAGAGGGCTGGCAAAATGTTATTATTGTATGTCTATGCGTAGTGCTGTAGACCTCTCTTCGTCATTCCCTTCACTCTCGCTTCCCAATACCCCATAATACCTTCATCTACCCACTCCTATAGCCATGCAGCTGAATGAAAAAATCGACCACGTGTTTCTGCCCAAAGGCACGCTTTAAGCATTTAACCCTCACTTTCAGTCTTAGCATGTGAAATTTACTGGCGTACCAGTGAGCAAAATGTTGAATTAACGCGTGCAAACCTAGTAGGGAAGAAAAGAGGCAAGATGAATTGGAGGAAGGAAGAAGTGGAGCAGAAGTAGACGTAGGAGAAGGAGGAAGGGACGGTAGCACAGCTTACCTCTAATTCCTGCGATTTCTATCTGCTTTGGTCCCTTGACGTCTTTGCAACTTTTAAAAATGACGAGAGTAACGAGAGCGGAGTGACGTTGGAGGCAAAAGTAGAGGGTGAGAAGGGAAGTGGAGGCGAGGAGAACGGACCAAAAGGGGGTGAAGACGCTGGCGATGAACCGGGTGCTGGAAACGAGGGTAAGGCAAAGAAGCAAAATGAGGAGTAGAAGGCTTCGCAACGCGTACGTAAGCATATCTGGCAGTTGTGTGTGATTGACGTCTTCACATTTGACGAGTGCGTGAATCGATCTGTGGCACGTGTCGCGTAGTGTCCAGCAGTGGCGTCTGCTAGTGTCGGCTTTGCACAACAGTCCTCTTTCTAGGTTGTTTCCTGGTAGCAGACATCGCCTTCCCATGTGCTTCTCTGCTTTGGCTCAATCGCCATCACATCATAGCACAAATGGAGGTGGAGCAGAAGGAGGAGAATTGGAGGGTTAATTAATACTAACGTAGTCGGAGAGAAGTACGTCGACCCAACAAGTGCACCGATCTTCGACCTTCCTTTTCTCACCCGATATACTTGATAAGTTAAAGGCCTGATTCAGATTGCAGCTGTTGTCGTGCCGTCGCCCACCTCATCGAGAACACCAGGACGTGGTTTCTCACAGCTTCAAAGACGCCAGTGCTGCAGGTTGCGCTGGCCAGTGTTGGTTGGTCAGACCACCGACCGACCGGATGCCACCAATGAGACTAGAAAGGCAGACGATAAAATGCGAGTAGTGGAAGTTGAATGAAGGCTGTAGACTACTATGCATATAAGGAGGCACTTACGGATGTGTTTAATCACATCGCTAGAGTGTGCCGAATGGGAGTTGGGGCCCAGGATGCAGTGAACGTCGAAGGATGGGCAGTGGATGCCTTGTGGGCATTTGGATTTTGGAATCGGATTAGATGACTTAGTGGAGCTGGCTGCAGGAGGGAATGTTGACGTCTCTCCACGGACCCTCCTCTGAGTCTAAGGGGTTAACAGATTGGAAAGGCGAATAGAGAGTCAAGGAGATTTGGGATCGAAGTCACGATTGCAACGGCCAAGGTAGTTTATGTCGCGAGCAGCTTGAGGACACTTTGTAATTCCCACAACGTGCAACTACATCACGATAGGCAGCTCATTGATTGCTCTATCGATACAAGCATTGATTTGCTGGTCAGTCGGTCAACGATCGATGAGACGTAGACAGAATTAGACCGCTGATCATAAAAAATGCCATAAATTTGCTGCAGCCCTTCGATTAAGTCATCTCTGCCATTCTAGCACTTGCTCTGCTTCAATAAACAGAACAAGACAGGTTTCAAATGCACCAAATTTATAGGTTGGAAGAGTCTTTGCATTTGCATTTGCTAGCATCCAAGGTTTGATGAGAACCTTATCTAATAACCAAAGCAACTCAACACCAGAAAGTGGATGGCAGAAGCGATTTTCGGAAAGGGACAATACACAACGCACTAGCAAGAATGACAATTGCTTGTGATTTATTGCATGACTGAGATGATGTTTCTTTGTTAGTCGCTAATCACTGAAATGTAAGTCGAAATTCAGAGGTGTTGTCCACACTCTATGCGCCTTTGACTCTTCAGTGTGAATAGCCTCAGTCTCAATCTCCACCTCCGCAGCCTCCATTGACTTCTTACCATGCAGCAGCACTTATCGTCATACTATCTCGAAAAAGTTGGACGTAAAGATCAGCATTCTACCCCGCAATTAAATAGGAAGGAGTTAAGTGATCCCATGCGCATGAGCGGTGAAGCGAAATGTTGATTGTGGAAACGAAAGAACACAGATTAAAGTGTACGATCCTCACCAGTGTGCCACGATACAGTATCCACCCAATGACAGTATTTTCTACTGACATTTTTTGGAGGTGGAATGTTATTGCTACTAAGTCGACGCGTAGAAGTGGATATTTGATCAGACATTGGCTGGAATAGAGGGGTTGTAGACAGGCAGGACAGCGAGAGGAGAAGGAGGGAGCGGATGGGCAGGAAAAGGGGACAGGGAAGGCATATATCCATATTCGCCTTGAAAATGAAAGCACTCTGCCACTTACTCAACAAGATGGCGATGTTAACTCATAACGAAACGTCGTAAAAGACGAGATCTTTGACGAGCAGTGAACAGGTTCTAAGGAGTCAGTTAGACCGAGGGGGAGGGGGGGGGGAAGAGCACCCGCCTTCCCACCACTGCTAAGCCAACTTTCATCACTTCTCCGTTAGCCTCAATTCTTTCGACAAATCTAGACCGACGCGGGGAATGTGGTCAAGAGGAACTCATCTGCCTGACCATGAAGTCACTACAAACTGACCCACCTGCCCACGCACAGGGCCCCACAATCAGTGTGACCGCCTCCACCAGTCAATCTAATTGCACACCAAGGACTGTTGGCACCCTCCTCACGCACCCTAAATACTCACTAACTGCCACCACACCACCACCGCCATCGCCACGTCCAGAATCCAGAAGCCATTTCAACAAGTAGCTCTCCAAATCTGGCCCACGCTGTCGCAAAAGCCAAATAAGCACACTAACCAGGGTAGTCGATTGCCGCACATTTAAGAGGTGAAGCTATTGCAACGCACACAAGGAAGAACAATGTGTCACGGACCAGACACTTTCAAAGCAGTCAAATTTTCCAGCGGACGAGATCTCGCGTCCACGCCTCCCATGGCAAGAAAGTAACACTCGCCACTTTGTGAAGCAGGGCTCCAGCAACAATAACGACGAGTTCCGCACTCTAATGTCACAGACGGTCAAGCAGCAGTAGCGAGGCAAACGAAGAAGCCAGGATCGATTCCACTTCTACTACTCCTCACGTCCATCGGGTCACAAACACCGCAACATCTCGCACCAGCAACGACGACGCAGCACCTACTCCTCCTTCTACATGTCCTGCTGCGCCGACTGCCACTTCAACGCTGACAGTCATCTGCAAAGAAAGTCAAACTCCTGTCAAACTAACAAGTCTCAGTTGCACACTTCTTTCTGACCAGATAAGTTAGCACCCGAAGCAGCTAGCAATCGCAATTGTCGGTAGTTGTAATCAATGAAAGTCCACTACAACTGCTATTACTACTACAGCCTTCCAGGCAGACACTTCTGAGTCGTCGAGATGCCGCCCTGTTTTTCTGGTTAAGACAAAAAATCAAACAAGTAAACAACCAGGCACAAACTCATGTCGAAGCTGAACCCATATTCAGGAGATCAGTGAGATCGGACTTCCTACACTACATCAGAAAAAAGGACAACACAACATCGAGAACTGAAGTTTTAACTAATACGATGGAAACCAATACATGCTCATTTAATGCACGGCCAGAACAAACGTAATCAACAGTTCAAAGCACTCTACAGCGGCATAGAAGTGTGCAGAAAGGAAACTGATAAGCAGGTATCCATAAATAAATAGGTAACTATCAGTGAGAAAGTCATGAATGACTAGGAAGCTCTTAACACAGTTAAGTGCCCAATAATCATTTAGAGATAGCCAAAACAATCACAATTATTTGCTAGACGTGTTGCGCAGTAAAAACACCATCCCGAGTAGGTAGTACGAATGGAAAACAACGAGTCTTGACAACAACTACAGCTACTTCTCTAACATTCTTTATATACAAACAGATAATAGAGACAGATAAACGGATGCATACATATGCACACGACAGGTTCTTAATCGCAAGAAAATCTTGAATAAATGTCAAGCAGCTAAGTTGGTTATAACTCTCCTTAACAAAGTTCCGCATTATTATTAAAAGTCCATCGTCAGTAAAAGAGCTAACTACTTCTATAATTACCCAGGCACTCCAAACTTATTTCCAGAAGCATTGTAGAGTGCAAAAATGCAGTTGTAGTTGGAAAACAAGACGCCCTAATGGCCACATTATGAAGCTTTTGCGTTTACTCTAGCAGGAAAACGTAGAAAGGAAGCAAATCAGCACCAAAATGACCTAAGACTACAAATATTAAACTTGCGACCAGTAAAATGCATTGAATACCTACCAGCTTTCAAACTTCTGCAGCAAAATAATCCCGACTGGTAGGAAACGAGGATCTCCAAAATGCACACCACTTACGCACTCAACATCCAGAACTAACCAATCACCCCAATGTTTGTTTGATAAAACAAACAGGCTTTTAATTTTTGTTTTTTTAGTTTTATACTCAAAGCTACTGCTAACACTGAAATTGGTCTTAAGTATCATATTTGAAGAGCAAATATATGAACGAAATTATTTACAAAGCATGCAAATTTGAGAAACTCAACAACAACTCGTAAAGATATGAAAACAAATAAAACTATTTATGAACAATGTAAAGACAAAATTACGTTTTTTTTCAAAAAGCAAAGGGTATCTTGGTACTTATTCTTAGGTTTTAAGTTATATGAAGCGTGACATCGATTTGAACCTGGTTGCGGAGCAGTGTTGGCTCCCAAGGGCACGACTTATTCCCATTCTGAACTCTTCTCCAAGTTCCCTCCGACTTCTAATGGCAAGGGCGGTAAGAAGAAAGAGGAGGAAACCCCTACATCCGTTGCATATCATGGCTGATGTTTAAAACTATAAAAGTCGATACTCCTCTCTGATTCGCTGTAAATGTATAATATTTGGCTTTTAGTTATGAATTTTCCTAACTCTATATTTCGACTAATTACAACAAAAAATACGGTTAAGATTACGAAAGAATGACTTGCATGTGTGGCTTGATCCACGTTTGCTTTTGCGTTTCTTCTAATTAGGTTTTGCCAATTCCACAAAGCTCTTTATCACAGTACTTTTTCTTTCCTTTCCTTTTGCTCTTTCTTTCTTTTATTTATTCATCTGTTCACTGCAGACATTTTCTTCTCTTCTTTTTCCCTTTTACCACTCCCAATTCCTCCTTTTTTACTGTCACACACACGCCTACCATCTAGCAGCCAAATAAAGTCCCTTTCTTCAAGACAGGAGAGCAAACAGAAGTCTCTGTTACTATCAAGCGCCCCAGGATTTGATACATAAACCATCCCTCTTAAGACGTGTCCCCGTACTCCAGAACGCCATGCATGAGGACCCCAGAGGACCAGACATCAGCTTTAGCATTTGGCTGGTAGCTGCTCACTATTGTCTCTGGTGACAACCAACAAAAAGGAGAAGCACCTAAAGGGCGACACAGAAAACAGAAAGAAAAGCAAATCATCAATTAACGCTTTAGGTCGATAGAGGAGCCGTTTATCTGATGAACACATAAAGACCGAATAAAACCAACATTTGGTAAAGCCTCAGTTAGAGCCAAGGATTTTCCACCCGAAGCTTGTGAGCGTCACGGAGTCACTGTCGTCTTTATCACGTTTGACACTCGTAAATGGCCCTTCACCACTTGCTTTACTTCTAGATACCTCGCAACCATCATGACCATCCACTCAAACAAAATACGTTTAATCCTTTTATTGCCGACTGCCTAATCTGCCTAACAAACCATTTTGAACTCGTGACAAGCGATAGTAAGCTACACGTAACCTCAGTGGATCAGGGCAGAGGCCGAAGAACACGCAATATGCGTTGATGCAAAAGTCTTTACATGATCTTTTTCCTCAAGAAAGGCTTAACGTCTAAGCCGTTAAAAGCCAACTTCACTGCTACCCTCAACCAGCGTGTGAGACTCGGATAGAATATAATGAAGTTGCCCCTTTCCACTTCCTCCTCCGGTTTCATGTCCTCTCAATGGATGACAGGATACGATGCACACAGACGTGTCTTAACCAGACTCACCTAAAAGATGAGAGATCATGCAGAGAAAGAGAAAAGAAATCAAAAAAAACAAAAAAAAAACAAAAAAAATCGCAGAAAAGACTGGCCTGATTTACCGTCAATATGAGGCGAAATTCAGGATACCGGGTGCTGCTGATATGAAATTACCGGAGTAAGATTATACGCTCATGCCAAGCTTTAGAATCGTAGCTACAAACAGATTCAGTGATCTTTTTGGGATTACGGCAGTGGCGAACTCTAGTATTCGTCTAATTTGCCATCACCAGATCAGCCGGTTCTTCTCCATTTAGGCAGGAGAAATGTTGCTACTGACAAGATATTGAGTAAAAGCGCAATCTGACAAAATGTGGCGATGTGTTATAAAAATGTTGTAAGAATAATTTTATATGCTCTACCCAAACGCATTTTGGGTTAAATGCGCTGGCTGCTGACGCATGTAGTCCACGTGGCTGGCCATGCTCAGCCAATTGACGAGCGCCTCGTCTGACATTCCTCTAGGTCTTGAGTGTCTCCACCCGATTTGGGTGTGACAGAGGCACCTCTGAAGAATGCTCTCAAATACCGCAAGCCGCCCGGTCATGATTTCTTTGATGTCTGCGTCTGCTTAGCCATGACGATTGTGATTGGGCTGTGAGCTGTGCCAATCACATGACGTGTGCTTATTGAAAGGCACTCATCCAACCAGGATTTGCCACAGCCTCCTGCTTCTTCTCATCTGTTGGCAACCGCAAACTCGAGGAAATGACGCACAGCACAGGCTCCGGTGTGGACAGGTTTATATGTGAGCAGTGGCATGAACATTGGTGGCAGCTCCATATTAATGTTTGGACAGCACAACTGTAGTGCCGTAGAAGCGCCAATGTTTTGACCATTGACTGGCAGTATATTGATGCCCGTAAGACCTAATCAACAAGTTAGAAATGTCCTCTTCAGTACCTATTGTCCTTCTCATCGCTTTTACCATCAGGAAAATAATTTTTAAAAATTACACAAGACCCCGCAACTGCTCCCCTTCGACACAAATTAGTGATTCGCATATCGGTGGGGTAATGCCTAATAGAATCAGTGTTTTGTAGCTGAGACAACAACGCCAATCAATGTGTCACCTATGGCAGCACAATGAGGTGGCAGTCCTCTCTCCGATTTCTTCAATCATAGCTGATATGACGTCAGATGCGAATGTCACTGACGTAAATTGCAGATCGACGAGTGGTTCACAATTTTTGTGAGGAGGATTCTGCTTCCCGTCTACTTCTAAACCTGCAACTCTATCCTACAGTTGAGATTTGGTATTGAGTGGAACGTGCCTTTCTGTCCCTCCTCTTTGTATCCAAAATGCCCTTCTCTGTGCCAATCCTCAACTGATCCTCCGTTAAGTAGACAGGCAAGTAAATAGGTGAATGAACAAGTAAGCGAATGTGGTTGAACGCAAAACAAGTTCGCTTCAAATGGCTATCAAAGCCCAAAATAAATCCAATTTTGAATAAAACATGCAGCCGCCAAACACTGACATGTTATTGGCCTCACTGAGATCGGTTGTGCAAACCCTCTCACAGGAACCCACTCAGCAAAATTGGGACTGATCAGGGTGGATGTAAGCCCAGAAAGGCGAAGCCTGGGTCTCGAGAACCTTCCAAACAACACTCAACTGAATGAACATGCCTCATTGAAGACTCCGTCTTGACCTTCAGGAAGAGGCTTCAGTAGATTTGATTGCTCAAGGATATGGTCAAATTCTGTTATTTATCTTCAGTAGGCCGACACCACAACTGCTTTATCGAAGATAGGGCAGCATAATGAGCACCTTGCAGGTGTTTCCAAGAAAGAAGAGGATTCGATTGAGTGCACCTGAGTAAGCGCGTGTGTGGTGCATCAACAATGAATATGATGCAGGCAATCCCGTCAACCGAATCACTTTGGAATGCACTAATCCTGCCAAAAGCAATGAAACGGCCCAGACCCTTTCTTGGGACTTAAGGCAATGCATCGAATTGGAGTCAATAGATTGTCGAATCATTGCCGAGCCCTTCACTATTATTAGGCTCTATGTATTGCAGCATGTAGAGTGCTTAACTCGTGGTCTCGGATGAGGAGACTGCCTTGAGTTTCCACCACATTGGCTGCCTTCTGAGCCTTCCCAGTAACATTAGGCTTTACAGTATGTGTCGAAAGAATGTTTTTTATAACAGTCTTATGCCTTTATTCGTCGTCAAGGCAGTCTTGGGCAGTGATGGACCCATCAAGTAGAAAGTGCTAACGCCTGGCAGTGCGGCTGGTTAACAACGGCCTACAGGGATCAAAGAACAGCAACACAGAGCATTAGCTGAGGGAGAGCTCTGCCAGCAACTACAGTTAAAATGAATTGCCTCTGCTTCCCTTCCACGTGCTTCTACTTCCCTATTTTTCTATTACAATGCATTAAGCAGAATTATTCGCTTTTTGTTATGAACTTAGGATAGACCAAATCAAATGCCCTACCCAAGTGCACTAGCATTTGATTGTGGTGACTACTGACTCAGAGCCCACAAATGCGTGGCTCTGTTCAGCCAATTGCCATGGTTCTTGGGTGGTATCCACTGCCACCTTTCATTAGCTCTTAGGTGGTTCCACACGAGTTGGTTGTGACAGAGGCGTCTTTGAAAAAAGGCGTCTCTGCATCACACTTGCTTCGACGTCTCCGCCTCTTTGGGCATGGTGCATTCACCGTGTACTGAGAAGCGCCAGCCATATTGCGCGTGGCGCCGCCAAGTCAATATTTGCTGCCAAGTGTTGTAAAATCTACAGCAAACAGTTGCAGAGTCTCGTTCAACCCTAAGAATCACTATCCGAACATTATTTTACCAATTGTTTGCTTCTGTATCATTAAAATGCGTTTCTACAAGTTCCTAAATGAAGGAGGAGGAAGAGAAGGAGAATGGTAGACAGCTTAATTAGGAATCGACAGACGATCTGCGAAGTCGGAGGCAAGGAATGAAAAAGTAACCGTAGCCTTCACATAAATTTCCAATCTACCATCTGCCTTTGAATTCTCAGAGCCTTCATGCACCTTCTTTCAATCTGTCGCCTGCGCACTGTAGCATCCGAAAGTCCAAAGAATCCCCTATCTTGCCTTCTCTCTAATGTTACCCCGGACCCGTGTTGTTCTTTACAAATGCAGAAAAATTCTTATTAATTTACAGTATTTTAAGCAATCAAACCGACTAAATCAGAAAAAAATTTGCTTAGCCATCAATCATCACGGAAAATTATGGAAAGGGGCGGAAAGGAACAGAGAGTTTGGCTCTGCACCGTGTATCCTACTCTATCTTCTTTCATGGCTGAAGGCCTGACTCAAGGAGCTGGATGGCTGCATCAGCGTGCGCTTGGAGCATTGACGAATAAGAATATCGTACCTAAAAGGGATGAAGTAGGAGGCTGCAAACGTAATGTATTACCACTTCTGAAGAGAGATGTACTTGTCCAACTAGCTGTAAGGGACTTGCTCCTGATTCTTGCCAGCAGGAAAGAGAAAAGAAAGCAAAGTATGCCCTAAGGACTGTCCGCACTGTCACCCTTGCATGGACTAAATCATGCAAAGGAACGAACACTCTATTCAGCCACGATTGTATAAGGAGCTGCTGGTTTACAGCTTGCAACCAGGGTCGATTGTGTTGCTGTCCCTCTCCAACCTAGGTGCTAACACTCTCGCGGGTCAAGTGGTGCTCCCGTTCGCATTATTCTTGGTGCCATTACTTGGTTAAAACTGTCGCAACTCCTTAAAAGTGTAGGCGCTGCAACATATGTGCTTTGATTTTATTTTTTTTGTCCAAAGCATAGACAGTTGAAAATTATAACTGTTGACACGATTAAACTAACCGTCTGGCCCTGCCGAGTCGATCAACGTGCCCATTCCTTGGTGCCCTGAGTGGCTCCACCCAATTCCAGTGCAACAGGGTGCCTTAAGATGCGGAGCGCAATATCAGTGGCGTAGGTATGCGTCCCGTTACTACAAACCTCCATACCAAGTTTCCTTTGAAGGCTCCATACCTATGCCCTCAGATGCGCTGATCACAGAGCGTGGTGGCAAGGAAATGAAGCAAATGACAAGCAAGGCAGCGTTTGCACAGAAACGATTTTATCACCAGTTGTTAAGGCCGTTATAGTTCTCATGGACATTTCCATCACTTCCAAGGGACCACCATTTTAAATGAAATTTTCTTATCCACTCCAATGCCGTCGAGAATTGTGGAAATTCGTGGTGCGATCCCCAACACTTGACGGCATGCCACAAAGGTGAAATCACTGTACTAACAAGGTATGGCCGCTATAAAAACAAAAATGCTTAAAGCGGGCCGTGATATTTGTCTCATACTGGCTAGTAACAGATCACCATCGTAAGGCGTTTTAACGGTGCGTTCCGATTTAATCCTTTATAAGTACCTACTTGAAATTTATTTCCCAATCATAACTTCAATTTTTACCAAAATACCCCTCCAAATAATTTGCACCTAAAAAAAAACAATATTTGGCTCAAAATTCTTGTAGTGCTAAGAATTCCTCATTGCTCATTCTGACCCTAATGGTCCATGCTAAGGAAATTAATGACAATGAGACATTGGAATATTATTCGTTAGGATAGACTTATGTCACACACACGTCAGCATAGAGCTGTCACTTCTGCTCACGCCAGTGATCACCCACAGGTCTGTTTACACCGGAGTCTGTGTGTTGCGCCATTCCTTCGAGTATGCAGTCGTCAGCTACTGAGAAGATGCTTGAAGTAGTGGCAGGTGCTGATTGGATGACAGCATTCGAGTAGGTAGTGCACGCCATGGATAGTTTTGTTGTGGTCGATTGCTGCAGATATAAAGGGCAGCAAATATCGTGGAGATCATTTCCATCAGACTAAAGTGTAACCGTTTGCGCATTTCACAAAAGAATGTCAAAGTGTCCAGCCATCGGCATCGACCTAGGAACAACGTTCTCGTGCGTCGGTGTTATCCAGAACGGCAGGGTTGAAATCATAGCTAATGATCAGGACAACCGCACAACGTTCAGTTGTGTTGCTTTTACTGATCAGGAATGTCTCATCGGTGAGGCCGCAAAGAGGCAGGCAGTCTTGAACCCTACCAATACAGTGTTTAATATGAACCATCTGATTGGACGCCGTTTTGAGAATGAAGAAGTACAGAGAGGCATAAAGCAATGGCCCTTCAAATCTATACATTCTGGAGAAACACCGAGGGTCGAGGTGCAGCATTGTGGCACGGCAAGGTAATTCATTGCTGAGCGGATCTCGTCCAAGGTGCTGTCGGGATGAAGAGGACAGCAGAGGTCTACCTGGACGAGAAGGTGACAAATGCTGTCACCACAGTGTCGGCTTTCTTTAATGTCAACCAGCGTCAGGCCACGATCGATGCTGGCAAACTAATGGGCTTAAAAGTGCTGCGCCTCATCAATGAGCTGACTGAAGCTGCCATTGCCTGAGGTATAGACAAGAAGACCACTAAGCAGCGCAATGTGCTCATCGTTGATTGGGGCGGCGGCAGCTTCGACGTCTCCATCATGTCCACACAGAATGAAAAATTTGAGGTGAAGGCGGTTGGTGGTAACACACACCTGGGTGGCGAAGGCATTACTTCTCGGCCTGAGGGACCACAAAGGAAAAGACTTGATGATCAATAGAAAAGCCATCAGCCGATTGAGAAAGAAGTGCGAGGAGGCAAAGAGAATATTGAGCTCGGCTAGGAATACGAACATTAAAGTATTGCATTGATTTTAATGCGAGACTCATGCGGGCTAGATTTGGGCAATTGTGCCTGGATCTTATTGGATGGACGATAAATGCAGTAAAGACAGCGATTGGCGATGCGAAGATGGAGAAGACTGGCATCAGTAAAATTGTGCTGGTGGGAGGATCAACGCGCATTCCAGAGGTGGAGAAGTTGCTGCAGGATATCGTTGATGGTAAAGAGGTGAGGCGATCCATCAATGCAGACAAGGCAGTGGTCTGCGGTGCCGCTATTTTGGCTACAAATCTGACTGGTGGTGTATCAATTATGACAAAGGGTTTGGTTTTGCTGGAGGTGGCGCCACTCCCTTTGGGTATTGATAAGTATGGTGATATTGTGGCGACGGTGATAAAGCGTAACACACCAATCTTAACTAAGGCGACGAAATCATTTGTCGACTTTAGCGATAATGTAACCGAAATGCTGGTTAGTGTGTTTGAGGGCGAGCGTGTGAGAACGCGTGACAACCACTTGTTGGGTGAGTTTTGGTTGACTGGTCTCTCACCGACACCGGGTAGAGAAAGTGTAATAGACATGACCTTTGAGATTGGCGAAAACGGCATCCGTCATGTGTCGGCAGTCCAAAGGTCGACAGGAAAGCAGAACATGATCACCAACCACAGTGGCCGTCTGTCTGAGAAGGAGATAGGGCAGATGCTGAAGGATACGGAGACAAACAAGCAGGAGGATGAGAAGGAGAGAGTTAGAATGGAAGGGAAGAGTGAGTTAGTGGGCTACGTCTACGACACAATAAGGAAATTAGAGAAAGAGGACGTGAAGCAGGAGACATTGGAGGCGAACCACAAAGCAGTATTAGCGCAGTCTGAAGAGACGATCAGGTGGACGGACACCAATAGAGAGGTCACAAAGGGGCACTACGAAGAAATGCGCAAACAGCTTGGGAGTGTGTACAGCCTTTTGATGAAATCGTAAAAGTGAAATTCGTGAAGAGAGAGGTAATAAACTTAAACTGAGGCAAATAAATAAGGAGACTCAAGCGTCATCCACTTATTGTGTCTTCCTTTGACTACCATCAATGTATTCGTGTGCGTTTTAAATGTACATTTAAAACGTACTTAGTTCAACTTACCCTGTACATTTCTCTTGTATCTTTCTGTTGCTCTCACGTGTACGATGCAGAATCTGCATTACATTTGGTCCACTTCTTTCCCTTTGTTAGATTTACTGGCAAAGAAGGGAACATGGATATGACAGACGTTTGGGGAGACGTGTAGATTATTGAAGTCGCACGATGTCTGCATGTGGAGATGACTGAATGAAGAAGAGCATATATATTCCAAGGAAATGAGGCACTTGCCGATTAACTAAGGGATTTTTAGGTGAATGCCGCAAACAATTCTTAACCCTTGAATTCGAAAGACGTTATATAACATGGTTAAGCTGAGATGAGATGTTGAAGACTTGCCCCTGTAGCCTGTCGCAAAAGGTACGGTTGCAGTCTGTGGAATTAAAAATGCGAGTTCCAGTCCAATTTTTTTGCTACCACTCATCAAAACATGCGATTCGGAAGAGTGGTCCTACTGCAATCCCTTCAGTAGGTGGTTAGAATCCTGTACCAATGACTTAAGTTGGTGACAAAATCGTCGACTAGTGCCCGCCATTGCAAAGTAGACGTACCTGAGGAAAGAGCGAACTGCTTCTTTTATCCGATGTTTATTTGCAATGAATAGGTACGTCGTACGAAGTAGTAATAAGGAGGTGTTGAGTCCCCATATAAGCCGTCCAAGAATTCCTTAAGGTCTTATCATCTTTGCTAAGGATTAGTCTCCAAAGCCACTTAGAATCATGGGCACAAGTAGAATACTCCGCCACGTCGCGAGCATGTTGAAATGGCGTCATTGCAACAAGGAAGCTGTGGCTAGCATTGTTCGCATAAATATGCAGCAGTAGAGATTAGAGCTCTTACTTTGCAAGAGAAAACCAAAGGGAAGAAAAAAAGCAGTCGCATAGAATTGCAAACTGTAGATCCAATAAGGGTGCGGCAAGGTGATGGAGGAGGTAGGAAGCATTTGTGGAATCACACCTCCGCAGAAATAGGTAGAAAGTTGGGTGGCACCCTCAGCAATGCTCAACCAGTGAATAAATGAAACGCTTTTGGAACGATTAGCAGGAGCAAGGTTTCACACGTCCAGACGCTTTGGATTGCCATTGCTTAAGCCAGATGTAGGTCACAGCGCGGAGCGTATTCGGTGCTTCAGGAGTGCAAAATGACCTGTGATGGTGCGCAAGCAGTGAACAGAGGCAAACTGGATGTAAAGAAGCAGCTGCTCTCATCGCTGCCTAGTGGAAAAGTTAGGTGAGTAGTTAAAGTTAAGCGACAGCGCCTTGTAACAGGAGACGTTACTAGATGGCTAGTTCATGGCCAGAAATAGCAGATTTCGCATCATTGTTGGGGAGTGTTCTCGAGCTTTGAAGCTCGGACCCACTGCAATCAAATAGGAACCAGTGACAAAGCAGAGAGAGCAGAGCTCTAGGTTGTACCTTTTTGCTTCCTTTTCTACTATTTCCTCAGTGCAGCCTATTGCACTGAAGTTTACTAAAACCACTGCAGCGCCCTGGGAATTGCTGATAAAACAAATCCGAATGCGCAGCTCTGTTCAGCCAATTGAAACATTACTTGTCTGGTATGGTAAAGACTTGCACGTTTTCAACCTCAGTGGAGTTAGTTGTGTAGATCCGACACGCGGAACTTGTGCACCGATCGTCGGTGTACAATTTACGTCGGTGACAGCAACGGAGATGAATAGGATAATAGGAAGTGGACAGGATGTTCCCAACTCACAGAGGCAGCGCATTACCAGTCGAGAGTTAGTACACTAACCATCCTCCAGCGCTTTGTTTGTGCCTCCACACATCTATTTGGAGCTGTAACCTCTGCTCACAACATTTATCACCTACAAGCTTGTTCATACCAGAGTCAGCATACTGCTTCATTCCCTCGAGTGTGCAGTCGCCGATGAATGAGAAGAAGCGTGAGGCTGTGACAATTTGTGATTGGATGAAAGGCTTCCAATCAGCACGCCTCTTGGCGAAGTAGGCGTAGACGTCAAAGAAACTGTGATTTGGAGGCTTGTGGTAATGAAAGCATTCTCACATCACAATTATCACACGTTGCCTCCAATAGTGCTTCCATTACACCTAAATCGGGTGGTGTTACCTAGACGAGTTGCGTGTCGATTAATTGGATAGGGCCACCCACATGGAATCCCTGCGTCAACAGCCGCCACATTCAACTGCAAATACGTGTGAGCGGATCACATGAAATATTCCTTGTAAAATGCAGATAAGCATGCGATGCATCAACCCATTTGTGCTTTTGCTAACTATCCTGCCAGTAGCACTTTTTCTCCTCTTCAACTGGAGAAAAGCCGGCTGATCTAGTGATAGCAAAAAGGGTAAGGGCTAATGTATCCTATCTTTAGCAACACCGATCGCCTAGGACTACATGCCTCATGGTTGCAGCTGGCATTTGACTGTTGGCGTTAGCGAGCGAAAGTGTCTCTCTGCATTTGAGACCACTGTCAGCCAATGCGGTCCCTGAACTGCTTATAGCGAGTTCATTATTTCATTCCTTACCTTCCCATCCATAACGCCATGCATTTATTTCCAAACCCATGGCTGTATTTATCTTAACGCTGGTGTCCTTTATTGCATTTTATGTTCATGCATTCCTGCATGCTTGTTTGCTCCCAACTTTGTCACACAACCTCAAATCTTCTTGCTTTGAGGATCTAGTCATTTACTCTCTTATCCATTCTCGACATTATTCGGCCATTACAAGGCTTCTTATCTGCTTATTCTCCCTTTTTGATTGGCTTTGATTTGTATTGATTACAAAATTTTAAAGCCGTCTTGAAGTCACTTGCTATTCAATGGGTCCAGAATCGATGCGGACATTCGTCGGACCCCTTAGTTTAAATATGCCTTTCCATTAAATGCAATTTCAAAGTGATAAAACAACAAATCCTTTTTTAAATTGGTGAACCCGTTAATTACTTTGCTAAACACCTATCGCCTCCTTGAGCCTTGCGAACGATGGAATAAGCCCTCACTACGATGACCTATGCGGAATGATGCTTCACTACCACCGTAATTATGAAGAACGTTGTCGTACCTCTTCGGATTGAGAATCCAAAGTTTGGCATGATTGTGACACCTTGCTACAATGATTTGAATGTAGCAGCAGTCAATAGCTTGGATTATGCCTTGCATTGACAGTAGATCAGATCAGTCCTTTTTGCATCCCTTTTAGCACTGCAGTTGCCTGCGGTTTGTCAGTGGGAACGCACGTCTCATTAAGAATGCAGGAAAGTCAATGATGCACACGAATCGTCTGGTCACCGACCGGACGTGTAGGCCGTAATGGTTGCAATGTATCTCGAGATTGAGGGAGTAGAGCAAGAGGATCTAAGAATGACAAACGTAAGGCTTGCTCACATCGATTTGATCAAGGTTTCCTGTTTTATTCAGGTATTCATTAAAATTTGGTTCATGTTTGCCTTTATGTGCCCATCGAAACATGCCTCACCTGTCAACGTTGGTCACTACCGAGTTTATCGCCGTTCAGCTGCTTCGGTACCGAAGGCAATGATGAACGGCTGTCCCTGAATGTTAAATCGAAAGTGTGGTCCTTCGAGGTCCTTCCATTTAAGGTTCTAACCCTCGGAGTCACGTCGTACAAGGATTGGTCAATCTACTAAATCTTGAGGTGTTGGGCAACCTGACCCTTCGATAGTGTTTCCGTCGCTGCATTACACAGTGAACCGCATAGCATTGCTCTTGAAATTTTTTTTGTGAAATATTAAAAATTTGGCGATTTTCATGTTAATTCGCTTTACATGTGTATGTATTTTATAGATGAGCCAAGACCGATGCCTCAGGTGAATCTCAGCGCATAAGTGGCACATGGTTCCAGATCCGCCATCTGGGCCAGCTTCGATTTGGCGATGAGGAGATGTTAGCGAAGTAGTGTACTGTTGAAAGTGCGGTAGAAAAAAGAAAGTTGCCTGATAAGGCAAAGGTGTTGAGTGGAACTTTCCTATACTCTCTGCGATGCCTTCTGTAGGTGGTCGGGCTGGAGAGAAGACGACTGCAATCTACATTATAGCTATCATCTCCATCTACCTCAAACAATACCTGCTTAGTAGTCCAAGCCTTACGGATTCGATCATTAGAATTTGAAACCATCGACTAATTCTATTTAGCTTGTGTTTGGGTGGTCGAGCACTCACTGTTCGCCTAACTAGATACCCATACCACTACGCAGAGGAGTAGGCAAAAGAGGTCTCAGTGAGTCCCTAGGTAATTGACAGCGGGTCAGTGAAGAAAGTTCAATTTTAAGCTACAGAAGCTGAGAGGTTTCGGCGGTGTGAGATAACGTGAAATGCCACCCATCTCTGATATGTTTAAAAAAGTCATCGTGCAATAAAATCAATTTGGGTTTCAGTTCCTACATGCATTTTAATCCTCTTTAGACGCTTTGTAGTCACCCAAGCATTGCCAAATCATTTGGTTGTTTGTGTTTTTTTTCGCGGTGTGGGTGGATCCATTTTTGCAAACGCATTAGCCTCCCACCATTAAAAACATTTATAAGTGATAAAGCAATGGCTTTTACTTCTTGAAATTAGCGGCTGTTATTGTTCTCTCGTAATAAAACTAGCTCTTTTCGTAATTTAGTGGTTTCTGTTACTCAAGATGGGCAGTTACGACTTTGCGTTACATATATGTGACATGCGTAATTTGTCGGGCAAGAACGATCGGTCGTGCTGTCTCGTGCATCCGATGCATTCACTGAGATCAAAATGATAGGAAAAAACGTGATTGGTTTGTTTAATTGACGGCATTCACCCGAATTCAGCCTGCGATTTAGCGGTCGTGGAATAGTCACTATGAGGCACCAATTTGTATTCGTATTTCTGTCAGTTATTTGGTTAAACTTATTTGTTCAATGAAAACTTTTACATGATTGTTGCCTTGGCTTGGCCTTTTTATATTTTGGAATGGAGTTGGCAATCCGTCCATGTCAGAGCGGGATGGGATTGCTGTGAGGCTTATTGAATGCACTAGTTGATGCACACTCTCGATCTAGTCGGTTTTTATGCCAAAAAATTGTGGGTTGCCCCAGTGAAAATTGCCGTTGGCTCCTAAGCCATTTTGTGGCAAGCCGATATTTCTATTGGCCGGTTGTCAGACCTCCACATTTATGAACGCAGTTTGTGACAGAACGCAAGACGCATTTGAGTTTCCAATTATCAGTGTAGTTTTAAGGTACAAGTGTGTGTCCTCACTGCATCTCAATCCTCGAGGTTTACGGCAGTTTCAAATGAATTCGTCGAATTTCGTGCAGTCCACTCGCTTCCAACCGTGAGAAAATTCTTGGCTTTCACACAAGCTTTGGGTTTGTCTAAAGAATCGATTTATTATTTATGAAGAAACCTAGAGCTTGGATTGAGTGCTCACTATTTCTTCAGCCTCGGGTAAAGACAGAGACTAAGCGGCTCCCAAATACGATTGAATTAACTCATCCGAAATACGCCAATTAGCATTATCTACGGAACAATTAAAGGGGTTGCGAGTCGGAGAGTTATACAAGACATTTTCATTCGCATGTTTGCATATTTTTCTTTAAGTGTTTTAGAGTGTTTAAGTGGCATTTTTAAATGAGTAATTTAGGAGTAAAACAGTGCTGTGCTGTCAAAATTACCCATAATGAGATAATTAATAGCGCAATGAACTTTGCAAAAAATAATAAATAATCATGTCGGACTAATACCTAACTTAAAAACGAATTTTAACCAACCAGCATTTTGTGATAGTTTAAACTCAAAAAGTCATGTTACTTATCTCCTCTACTTATGAGAATACTTTGTTTTGTCACTTGCAGCGCCCATCCTTTTGGGTGGTCTAACAACTTAGAGATTTTGCGAATTTGCAGTTACGGAAGTAAAAGCTATAAATTAGGTATGCATTAATTTAAAAAACATGATCAGCCTCTCCTGTTTCGCGCAGTGCAATGCTTTCAAAGTTATTATATGTTTCATACACTTGATGTTTGACTGAACCAAATGTATTTAATATCAATAGTAGGGTGCGGTCTATCTATGCCGAGTAAGTAGCACCAAGTCGCAAATGTTGGGTGATAGCATACCTTTAGCGCCATTTCATCAAAATACCAAAGTGGCGTTCTTATAAGTGTTGTGGTGTCGAGTTCCAGCATTAGCAGCTAGTGTGTGTTGTATTTAGGTCGTGACGAGGTCGGTTGGGCATATGGGCTGACGAAATCATGTGGCGTGACCAGCGCGGTACTGCTGCGAATGCCGAAAATTTTACAATCTCTCCTGCAGGACACCACCTTGCCACCGCCATTACCGCCAAGTAATGCAAAGCACTACTTCTCACCTCTAGTCACTGTCAGCTTCACCGTCTTCCTCCTTGGTACACCGTGGAGAAATCAGTGTCCTTGGAAGGCAATGGAGGCGGTATCAACTCCAACGTCAGAGGACGCTTACACTATCCTGTGGTTTAATCCGGCCCCAGTACCCTGTTGAATCTCACACGTGGCCTTAGCTGCTCTGTTGTCTATCCCATCCTAGGACAACTGCAAGCCAGACTGCTTGGACAAGCTGTGATTAATTGGATGTCTAAATGTTAATCTTTATTGCTTACTTAGACACGTTTGATGCATGCGAATGAGTAAGGCTGTTGAGTTTTAGCGCAAAGGGATAGAACGAGGGTCAGTGCTCTACTAGTGGGACAACTATGGTCTAAAAAATGTCTACCCATAATTTAACAGGAAGTGGCTAATGAGATGACTAGCAAGTCTTAGGGAACTGTATTTGGCTTGGTGAAAGGGTGCTTTACTATACAAAAGGGATTTTTTACATTTTTAAGATGTCATTTTTTACGCAACTAATTTTCTGTGAGCTAATGTAATTTAATGAAACAAATATGAACGTGGCACATCTTCCCTACTTTACATTTTATTTCTACAACTTTTCGAGGGCATTGTTGTGCAACAAGAAAACTGTCCCTAGCTTGTAGAAGCACAAGTTATGCCGAATAGAGAAACATTGCCTTTAGCAATAAAGTCAGAAATGATGAAATAAACCACTCATGTGTCACAAACGGCAATAACTCATGGCTTTGCCTACTGCATAATATTTTAAGTTCCCATCCACACTCACTGTAGCTGCCTGAAGTCTAAAAATAGCTAGTCTCTCTCTGTAGTGATGGAGAGATTTTTATTGGCCGAAGTGGGTGACATGAAGACTGAACGTTGCGCCATGCTTACAAGATCGGTTTGTTTACCGCGTTACGAGGCATTAGTTGCACTATTGCAGGTCCAAATTTATTGTATTTTCCCCTGTTCTCTTGTGATTCCAATGTGCTTCTTAGCTCTGTCTTAGCAACCTGCAGCATGGACTCTTACTGAGTTATCAGACAAATAAATTTTTGTTTCTAGTATTGCTCAGTTGTCCTTTATCTGGCTCAATGGATTTAAATGGAATAGAAGACAGCACAAAAGTACTTCAAGTTCAATATTCCTTTCATAAAGGTCCAAATGCTATCTGTTTATTCCGAGGTAAGAAAGCACTGTCCTTTTTACTAGGTGTATGCTAGACCTTACATTCTAGGCTATCAGACAGATGATAAATCCTGGTACTGTGGATTGTGCAGCCCACTCCACCTTTCTGATGGTTTAAAATTGAGTTACTACTACTACCACCAGCGATTATCGCGTTCCATATTGTCTATCTATTCCCCATCATGCATTCTCTTGTGCATAAATGGCCAAGATGTCCGAGTTGTTGGCATTTTATCTTACGCATTTACGGAAATTGGTGACTTCCGTCATTTTTCTACCAAATCCTTGTCATTCATTCTTTGGAGCAAGAGCAGATTTCCTTAGTTAACAATGTAGTGATATGCTCTCTATAGGTTGGTTGCTTTCCCTTACGCTATCTTTAACAAACTACACACTATAGGTAAATTTACTTGGGCTCTACTTATTCCCTCATGAGTAGACTGACGAAAACGGGTACAAGTCAAATTAACAGTCGGTCTGCAGTTTTACCTTTGATCATATAATCATGGGATAGCACCACCCACTAATTTGTTGCTATTTGCTCGTAAGACAATATGTCAAAATATACAGCTAATTTGATGCGAAGAAGATATTTGAATTGCGTGCCTAAAGTACTTAATTGAAGTTAGATGGACAAAGATGATTTCATGGTGTAAAGGTAAATGTTTCGCAGGATACTCTCCTGCATTTCATGCTTTGAAATGCAAAGCGGAATATAACAGAATTTCTAAGTGGCTGGTAAACTGTCGAGACCAGAAAGTCTACAAATAGTAGTAACTTGGCGACTGGAGTGGGCTAGGGATTAAGCGTAAGTTTGGATATGATTATAAGGTTTTCGGTTAAGTTGCATGTCCACACGATTTGTTTAGATAAAATCGAATATCTTGAATTTAAAGAACATTAATAAATGAAATCGGCTTGGCTGGAATTTCGCAGCATGCTAAAGTGGCAAGAAGCGAAGGCAATGAAAGTGTAGCTGGGAATACCGTGGTGGCATTAACACAAATATAAGCAATTGTGCACATGTGCGTGACCTGTTTCGAGTACTAAAGCCCTGCGCACGTGTCTCAAGTCAGTCTATTCCGGATCCTTAGATTTACGGGTTGTCCTCCTGCATCACTTGGCTACACTGTGATTCGCCTCATTCTTGCCATTGTGTGTAGATTTGTGCTTCTCAATCAATCAACTATATAATCCGCAATTTCTATCTTTTTGGTTGCTTCCCAATTTATGTCTGACCATAGTGTAGCTGTCAGGAATTTTCATAGTCCTCGAGTCAGTCTTTCCAGTAACGTCTAGCAAAGATGGGCGCATCCAGAAGACGTCAATTTGGAAATAAGGTAGAGGGCACGATGCATTTTATCGAACGAATTTTGGTGTGCACATCCACCAAAGTGGGCAGAGCAGACCGCGGTGCGATCAGATTTATCTGCCCTCTGGAAGAGCTCTCTCCTTGGCCTACATTCTCTCCGAATCTTCTCTATCTATTCAGCTATTTTGCTTTTGACTTTGGAGGCAAATAAGCGTCAAGTTTGAACAGTCGGACGTTCTCGAGTAGTTAGCTTATTTGTTATGAATACCCTATTTATTATTTAAAGAATTCAGAGCGTCAAGCGACTGCGGCTTATCACAAGCACACTCACTTTATTCCTTTAAAAGTTAAAAGTTATAAGTCAGAGTAGAGTGCAACTAACATGTTAATAGACAGTCTAATTTCTTAGTTTGGAATTCAAATGCCTAAGGTTTTGTCAGGTTAATAGCATTTCTCAACTGACATCCTGCGACAGAAATGTGGTAAGTGCTGCAATTTCTGGAACTTTGCTCTGAGTTTTGGATTTGACTACACCAAAGCAGGAAATGTCAGAGAAAGAGGATCAAAGGGCTCCAAGCGGACTTAGTTTTGGCTCCCCCTTAGTGTTATCTTTGGTTAGAACCCCTACGGGACCGTAAGTAGACCCTGTGCTTTAACCTAAAATTGCTGGAAATGTTAAGGTGAAAGCTATGCACAAACAAAGTTTTTAATCTGTTGACTGCGAATAGGTTACCTTATAGTCAGGTGGAGAGAGCCAGCTCAAATGCCGTTTGAGGATGCTTGGTCGTTCCACTCAGCGAAGCAGTAAATGTGACGCTGACTGGTGGCCATTACTGCAATACTTTGATTATGCGTCTGACACTTCGATGCGGATTTGTGGTAACTGGAGCGTCCGTCTGGGTGGCATGGCTAACGAAACATACTAGTAGCCTTCCTAAGTATCTCACACTTGAGAGTAGACATTAGCGTAATTCGCACGCCTCTTTAGAACCATGAAGGCGAGGCAAGCAATCCCCAATGGAACTTTGAATCACCTAATAGCGTTTGCAGAATGAAAATTCAGTAAATATTATGGGCGCGGTATTTAGAATTGACTACAGCAAGGCAAAAATCTCGTTCTCTCTCTGGTTAAATTGAACCAAAGAAGAGGGCATTACTTCGCCATTCATCTACACTCATTAAACAATGTAGACAGCAAATAGTTTCTACTATTAAACATTTAAGTAGAACGAAATCTGTATGCATTCTATTGTTCAAACGTCAGCATTTGTGCCAGTACCAATTAAAACTAAAGGCATCAACTATGGTGCATAAGTATGTATCGGAAAGGCGAAGGCACTCTTAAACTGATAATTGTTGAACATTTCGCTAAAGCTGTCCTGGTTAGCTTTCCCTAATTATTGGTTCAATACTTGACTTGTGTGCGTTTGAAAGGGGCTTTACTGGTAAACTTGACCAAAAATGCACTTTGCTTTCACAGATGCTCTATGTCTCCTACCAACATAACAACCAATCAGACAACAGATGAATGGTCAAAGGAAAAGGAACAGCTTTGCTTTCTAGAGTTTGTAGGTGCAGCGTCGTCTGAGACCCTACGCTCTAGCCCAAATCTAAATGGTCTGTTTTGAAGGACGATTCAGCGATATTATACTTACGTCTTCATAAACTTCGCTCCACAGGCTCGCATTTGGATAACAACTGTGACTGATACCGTAGCAGCTTCCGAGGATTTTAAACTCGTTCACCAACAATTGCACATGGAGGCTATGAATTTCAGTAAACATTCGATTCATCCCCTCACTACACAACTAGGCGACCGCAAGGACAATTCATCATTGGACCTTGTCAACCGATTAATCGTTGGTACCACAGAAGCTACTTTAAGCACCCGTTGCCTCTTTAACCCGGGTGCAATCTTCACATAGCATAGTCAATATTTAATGATTTATTTAATCTGTTGTGTTTTTTTTGCAATAGACTTAAGATTTGAGGCAAAGGATTCCAGCTACGACAATTAATTGTCCTAAATAGAGCCAACAACATCCCCTTCGCTATGCCTCAAATGAACAGGCTATAAAATTTACACCGTGCCAACGGAGGGGGTGGTTAAAACGAACAAGGCTAAATGGGACGTCGCACTACCGCTCACTTCCCGCACCAACACTCCTTTGATTGATTGCAGTTGAGTTGATTTGAAACATGTATTAAGTTTTGCATACATTTGTTACACATCCATGGGTTCCGCAATTGCAGGACGTGGTAAGTAAATGACACCTTATGTAAGTTATCATACGAATGAGATGCTGTGGTCAGGACACTCAAATAATGTTTCAGTCTGTGCTGTAAAAATCTTCCATAACCAATGGGGTCTGAGTAATTTAGTAGCCGAGAGAAGAAGTCACTTAAAGCGGGAGGGACAAGACACTCAGATTATGCCACTCAACAGTTGCCATCACAGCCCACCAACCAGCCATACATCAATGTGCATATCTCAGGTAAGGAAAGAACAAGGGATTAGAGTTATGAGAACTGCGACTGCATATCAATGGGCACCACAAGCATAGCATCGCGGTCTGCAGGAAAAGCTATGACCTCTAGCCCATTCAGATTGCACATCAAACAATCGTCGGGACATGTGCATTGAAGTTTCCATCACTCAGTTCGTCATTAGCGCCTCAACCTCCTTCTATTTCGTTCTTCTTGCCTTCAGCTTTCTTTTCATCCTCTACTTCTAGGCTTTGCCACCGCGACCCTGCTCTTCTTACCCCCGTCATTTATAACCGTTGCAAAGACGTCAAGTAACCAAGCCAGAGAGATTTCGCGAGTGACCACTCAAACAATCGCAAGAGCGGGATGCGACCTGGCTTCTCACTGACATTAGCTAGAGCTCTTTCTTCCCTCTCTCCTATTTGTTCCCTCTTTCTTGCCTCCATTAATCATGCCACTTTCTCTTTCATTTCTTTCTGCCTTTCCTTCTCCTTATCTACCTCTTCCTTTCTCTAACTTCAACTACTTATAGCCCACCAGTAGATGCCTCTCTCGGTAATAAATTGCATTCAACATTCGTGTATTGAATCAAAGACCAAATAAAACGCACAATGCGTTGGTGCAGATCTTTGAACAATTATTTTCCTCCTCAAAGGGGGTTTTAATGTTTAAGCCTTTGAACATCTCCTTAAATGCTGCCCTCGACCAGCGTGTGAGACTTGAACAGAATAGACTGAGACGGAATACTTAAAAGTTGTTACCTCTTGCCTTATTATTTGGACATGCCTTAACCAGACTTACCTCATAGGTAATAGTTCTTGCTGAGAACGAGAAGGGAAATCGATAAACAAGAGGAGTGCAGAGAAGACTGGCCTAATCTGCTGTCAGCATAAGGCGGAATCAAGGCTGCCGAGTGTTGCGATTAGCAAGTTACCACAGCAAAATACCGTAATCATGCCGAACCTTATAATCTTAACTGCAATCGATTCCAGCGACCCTTATATGGCAGCAAAGGGCACTCGTCTACTTTCGGTTTATGAGTAGTTATGCGGAAAAATAGGAGATTTTGTTTACAGTAAAAAATTTTACACAGCAAGAATATGCTCCCATAAGTCTTTATCAGGAGACAGCATGAAAATTCGGAATGCCATGCATTCTGAAGCACAGATTGGCGCGTCTAAGGACACTCGCTAAACCTTATTTAACCGTCAGTGTGATCAGTTATTCTGAGGCATCGCTGATATCGGCGCCTCAAAATACGGAAGAACAGAGCCACGTGTTGCGGCACATTTGAGTTTTAGCGGAAGCTAACAGATTTAAAAAAGAAATGAAACGCTTCCTTTCCTTTGCCTCTTTAAATGTGCAAGAAATCACGTGCGCTTTTCACTGTGACTATCTGGTTGTATCCCTAGTCCATATTGTCAAGTCGCATCTTATGCCTTCGCGTTGCTCTCAGAACAATGGTGCCTTGAAAAGACGTTTGCTATTGCAAGGGGACTTAGATCATTTGTGTAAATATGAACGTAAAATGCGGCCATAACTATGAGCCAATGGATACCGAATACCGAGACCAGTTGAAATAGGAAGTGTTGGCTGCAAGACAAACAGAACCCGCCAACATTCATCAGTTATCTGTGCTTTGTTGTAACCGCACTCCCATAACTACGCACCATCGTTATGTTTCAAGTGGGTGATGCTGTCTAACAGGACTCATTATTTAACGCACTTTGTGCATGCTACTTAAGCAATGTATATTTTGCTATATTCCGATTCATAATTTTAAAATCCATGTAGAGTCCAATCAAATCCAAGGCATCAAGGAATTCGCATATTTTTAATGTTGATTCAACTGAAAATTTGACTATTTGACGTTGAGCTATTATCCGCTTAAACCAAGTTGAAGGTTAGGGACTGGAGTACACGATAACCTGATTAATGGAATTTAAAAAAATAGGGTGAAACGAATAGGAAAAGGATAGCAAATCAAGCGAGTGATGAAGGAACCCTCTATTGGCGTGAGATGCCAACACATGTGTTCTGTGTGACAACGATGTTGAGGCTTGTGCAAATTGAGCCCAGTGGGATTGATTGGACTCACCACATCTCACTGTCAACACACCGCTTCCTTTTGCTCCGTGTGGATGAAGATGCTGCAGTCACAACGTCCACTTGTTTGCCTTTTTTAAGGCAAGGTTTGCGATGGCTAAAATTAGGAGTTGTCCAATTTCTACACACATTAAAATCTACCCGATTGGACAGCAAATCATTCCGTGTGTAGTCTTTGCCTTAAATATTAATATTATCATTCTCCGCGCCACTAGTTTTGTATGAATGCATGAAAATTTCATTTTCACTTTTAATTTTTTTAAGAGATTTGCAATCACAGTTACGTATAGGGCTAGTGTCTCATTTGCACCACCATCCTGTTCCCTTCCGTCGAGCATAATCTTGAAGACGCAGAAGTAGCCGAATCACGAAGCAAAGTGTAAAAAGCTTAGGTCGACACTTTTCTAGCTAGGTGTGGTCGAAATAAAACCTACCAGGGCAGCCTTTAGGTTTGCGAGAGGTTTAAGAGTAGCATTAAAAGATTTCTTGGCAACGAGAGTAAGGAAAAGGAAGACCGATTAGTCATGGGTTTATTAGACAAAAGACAAGATTCGAGGTGCAATGGGCTTTGTGCTTCGTTGAGCGGACCCTTACAAAGCTCGTGTATCTTCTTGATCTCAAGCTTTTGCTTACTAGCTCGTGTCTTCAACCAATCTACCGCTACTCATGTGGATAATTCCCTGAGTGTGCAAATGTCAAGCTTGCTTATATAGATGCGTTAAGCTTTTAATTCTCTCCTTATTTGGTGAGTAAAGGCCTTAATTCTACCACAGTGGTATTTTTATTAAGGAGCAACATAAGATGACAATCATTTGCATCGTTATCAAAGACTTAGTAAGGGCTTAATCTAAATAAAGGCAAGCTAAAATACAATAGGGTTAGAAGTGAAAGTGATTTGAGGACTTAATGATAATATTTTTGCCTTTCAAATATGATGATTGGAGGAGTCAGTCATGTGAAGTAGACTAAACAAAAGCGTCCTGCGACTTCTCTCCAGCTACCTTCAGTCTCTACTCCTACTGCCATTTTCGAGGTCCTTGCCCTTCACTTTGTTTCCAACACACTTGGCATGTGGTTTCGGTGGTACTACAGGTGGTTGCATGCTGGGATAGAAGGAGGATGTGCTGGATGGCAGAGAGGCGGACAGTGGTCGAGAGAAGGGACTGAGGCATTCTCATTGCGAACTAGTCAACTCATCGGCCGACATGCGCAGGCACCTTCACAGATGCACTTGTACTAGTGTGAGTAATGCAGTGTTATTGAAGCCAACATCGGCATTTTTTGTAGTGGGTGTCTGTATGAAGGGATTTGACGGGCGTTTGAATGCTAGGCAAGGTCAACGCTAAGTCAGAATTTTAGATTAAGTTGCAAACTGTTATTACACGTTGTGTAGCAGTTGGGCAACGCAGCAGTAGAAAATCGGCAAATTATAGTGTCAGCAGGCGTAGCTACATTAGACCTGCTTCCATCCGTCTGCATGCACTCCTGTTTGTCATGCTTAAGTTTACTAAACCAAAGACGACGAGGTCGAATATTCACCCAAATTGTTAACAGTGGTTCCCATGTCTTCAGCATCAACACCGCGATGAAGCATATCGCATCTTTACGACCGTATCAGTTGGCGTATCAGAGGATAGCTTGAATGACCATTAACAGGAAAAGTGTCTGAAATGCTTCAATTTTCTCAAAATGCTTAGTATTTCCTTGGACATAGGCTCAAATCCACCGATGTGGCTTTTGAGTCCTACTTCTGGGTGTTTAGGGAAATGTGTGGCAATGGGAGGAGGCGGACCTGCCCACACTGCATTGGTGGAGTTGCCTCAAATTAGAGCTATCAGGTCTTCCTCTGTGAGATGCTAACGCTTCTAATGAGTCAGCGATTGGTATAGTGTGTTGCTCATATTTTTGATGAGATATAGGGTGGTGAGAGCAAAGATACCACACTCAAGGTCTGGTCACATTTAATGGTTCTTACTTCCATGTGTGTTTCTGTTCAAAGGTGACGCGGTTACGGAAACAGTATGACGCAAATGTAGACAATGGGCGTGAGGTGCAGCGTTATCACAAGTCACGCAATTGCATTAGAGTTAGACACTGCCTAAAAATAGACCATATATTCGCTGCCAATATCACTGATTTTACTTTGATGCGTGGAATGCAGGACATTGCAATAACAATTGCCTCGTTCAGTCAGGCTTACTTATCTGATGTCATTGCACAATTTTTCTGTCATAAGGGCGACTAATTTGCTAGGGATATTAGAGAGGAATGTGACAGGGCAGAGGGAGTGGATCACAAAGGGAACGAAGAACCAAAACACTGGAGAAGAGAAGGAGTAAGCGATGATGGCCTTCATAGAAGGCTAATAAAATACTGACCACTACCGTCTTGAGTGCAAATTGTGCGCGACTCGAGTAGTACAGCAATACCTTTCACCCATTTAGCAGTCTAATGCGCCTGACGTCGATTCTCACCGCAAATTTTGATGACTAGCCTCCAAACCGTCTGCGCCTATACTCAAAAGGTATTATGATGCCTATGCAAAAACCTAGTTAGAATGCGTTGTTTTAGCTGCGGTTACTACTCGTTCCTTATTCAGTGGCGGCAGTTTGTCAGAATTCGCTCATTGAAGCTTATTTGTTGCCGCTATCGAGTAAACAGCGATTCAAACGGGCCAAACTACTAACCTAGAATTTTACCTGGAGCATCATACTGTATGTCTTAAGTGGGAAGGAAGATAATGCTCCACCGCTGGGGTAAAATATTAGTAGAAAAACCAGATTTTCTACCCTATCTAAGGGCCCTAGGCCCAGATATTTTGCTGTGGTATTTCGATTAACCGGTTGAACTCAATATCGCCTTGACCTCTCATTTATCACAGGTTGTGCTCTCCTTGCTCTTTCCTTCTATAGTTATTCTTTTCTTCTTTGAAGCACCATTTCCTTTACTGCTCGGTTTGTGTCCACTTTGCACTAGTGACAAGCAAACATGACTGGCTCCTTGGACTAACTACTAGGCCCAAAATTAACACAGAAAGGCCAGCTGTCGCGGTGGTCAAATCGGTGAAGACTGTCAGGCAGGTGAAAGTGAAGGGAATGTCGGCCATCAGCGAACCACCTTATACTCTTTTACTTGCAATGGAGGTCCCTCGTACTTGTAGCAACACCTGACCTTAATAGCCCTAAAGTGACATAATGAGGCTGCCGAAACAAAGCGTCTGAATGGAAGCCATCATCTGCACGTCTCGAGCGGCTTAATAGAACCCAGGACAAACTGCTTGGTGACACTGAAGTAAATGCCCACCTCATTCTACCGATGTTGACCGGCTTAGTAATCTGGTGGAGGAATCAGCGTCGTCTTGAATCAGGACGCACGTTCGATCATTGCCTTTGCAGATCCCGCTGGATCGACGCAGAGACTTGGTAGTTGCCTACAGAATGGTTGCAGGAATAGTCGACGAAGCTTTGAACCGATCACAGACTACGTGTATCCTTGCTCGAAAATGAGCATGAAGTATCAACGAAGCGAATTTGGCCTAAGAATAGCATTCAAATGTCTAATGGAGAAAGTACACAAACTTAGATGTGTCGGTAGGGGAGCTCATCGCACTCCATCTACCAAATGAAAGAGTGTAGCAACTTGTTGTGTTTTAGGCATCCAACAGATTTTCAGACCATGCTGGAGGCCTCATGTCTTCCAGCATTACCTGGTTGATGTGGCAAGCTGAAGGCATCCATGTCGGTGGTGTGTGGCAAGTCTGTGCCATCCGATCGCAGGGACAACATGCGGCGGGGCAAGTGTGGCACTACGTGGGATCCCTCGCAAAGACAACTAAGGAAGGCGAATTATCTGCAAATAAAGGATTTGCCGTGCTACCTATAGGACTTCGATAATTAAAGTTAACACTTCTCTGTCAGCAGCACCACTTCCTCTGTTTATTAAGCATGCAATATGTCCTACTAGTATGCCTTCTTTTGCCTTCAGAGAAGTCTCGGAACGATGCAGCGCACTTTGTCCATTGCTCTTCATCACTTTACTGGGCTTGTGAATTGATCACCAACTCGGTCAGCAGGTTCCATTATTGCGGCATTATGTGCGATATGCTTCCCAATTAAGTGTTTTCGGTATAACCCTTCATTTGATTCGCACTTGCACCTTTTCAGCAATCAAGTTTAGTTACTTTATTCGTTCGTTTTATTTTTCAAATATACACTTTATGCCTTCAATTCCTTTTTAATTTCCATGTAACCTTAAATTTACGCTTTAAAATATATATTTTTCACCTCACTAGCAGTTTCCTAGCATATAACCACTAGCTCAATTCCTTAATTTTTTCAACGCCGTATATTTGTTGTACTTTACCAGTTTGTCCCTATTCGCCGCAAGCTATATTTACCATTTCACTTTTTCCTTTTTCACTATCCCTCTTTAAGGTCATTGGGCATTCGGCGGCGTTGCAAATGCTGTACCGGTCACTGGCCTGCATGCCAGGTCTCGAGCTGGTTGGGCGAAGAGAGTTACTGCTGTTGATTTCGACTTACTTTACGTTCACGATTGTTTGTAACTTCGCCTGACCATAAGAATATGTGTGGGCCGATGTTTCATAGTGTTTGCGTTTAACACAATTTGTACCAGTTGACTGATGTGTGTTGCCTTTACTTATTACATACCTTTAGTGTTAAGGAATCTCCAATTGCGTAGTTGGTGCTGGAAGTAATGCTAACACCTTCCTATTGAGTTAGTTATTCCAATTTCTTTTTCCTTCGGTGTCTGGCGTTCATTTGATAG
This sequence comes from Taenia hydatigena, assembly GCA_036345935.2. Lineage (NCBI taxonomy): Eukaryota > Metazoa > Platyhelminthes > Cestoda > Cyclophyllidea > Taeniidae > Taenia > Taenia hydatigena. Next base: position 4,434,942 of record JADWOT020000007.1, read on the forward strand.
TGCATTTTGGTGGATTTTACATATTTCGCTGAGTTGCAGCGAGTGGGACGCATCGGGTGAAGAGTGTTTAATGTCGCATCTTTCCTTAAACAAGCTTTCGTTTTTGTAGCATTCTTCAGAGCTAGTGCGGTTATCCTCTTGCTATCCTGTTTTCTATTTGCCAATTTATGTCCTTTCGTAGATTAGTGGCCTTACTTTAGCGTATTGTTTTTGTCGTATGGTGGTTCCATCGTTTGCTGTGTGACAGGCGTCGTTGTGGCTGACGAGATCCGCTTTGTAAGGAGATAGAGAATCACTAAAAAATCTATTGCGTTTTGAGCATTTTAACGCGTTTTGAGGTATTTCTCTTAATTTGTAATAAGACGTAAGACAAGGACTTATCAACTCAGGTCTTCTTTAAGCATACTGTTTTTCTGTAACCCTTCAAATGTTTAGTAACACTGCTTCCTTAGTCGTTATAATCTATTTGCGGGTTTGATTGCTACGCAGGAGGGTCTTTGGTTTTGTTTTAACATATCGCTCCACCGGCAGCACACAGAGGGTTTGTGCCTCTAAAGGAATCAGCACTGAGCCCACTCCCTTTTTTTCCTCCCCAGCCTTTTGATGACGTTTCGTCGCAGAGGGAACAGGACATAAAAACTCGTAGTTCTACGTCATTCCCAGCGTACTGCCATTGTTTCTTTGCACGTTCACGACACTACTGCTAATATGCTTCCATCTTTTTCGTAGCAAGACGACGCTGCCCATGTGGTCCTATCGTTTAAATACATTTCGTTGTTATCAACTTGTAGCCTTCAATGGAGTGGATATGTCTCCTATTACCCGCGGGATTCGGTCATTCGCATTTGCACAAGCAAATGACAATCGGGCGGAGATGGCTTTAAGGTACATGGCTAAGAATTAGTTGTGCTCAGACTAATGCCTCTCTCTCTAGTGTTTGTCGGTTGGTTGTGAATTACTGTGCTCTGCTGACTGACTGTCATTCGTAAATGATGTTTGGGTAAGTAGGATGGTAAGTGGGTGCCTTCATCTGCCGCTGATGAAAACGGTCAAAGCAGTGTAATTGTTTACGAAACAGACTGCACTATTGCTATTTTTTTTTGTTTATTTCGTTGAGAAGGAAGTGACTGGCCAACGTTTACCTGCTGCTTGCTCCATCGTTGTTGTCCTAGGTAGTCGGTGAGGAGGCGGTTGTGTATGGTGTTTTCAGTAGTAGAAAGAAGTGATTCTCTAGCACATGTAGTTCCTGTACGCGGTAAAGCGTCTTACTGTGCTCCGCCGATTGTCACTGCGGGCTGTTTGCGTGCCCTCGCCAAACCTCTCCGGTGACCGGGGCAACCCATTTATTCAGTATTCCAATGGACGGTACCAATTGTTGTTGTTGGTGTGATTAAAATAAAGAATTTGACTCTCATTTGCCTACCATTTGTCGTGCTGCTAGCGAAAACCCTTTTTCTCCCTCTCCCTCTATGCACTTCGTGTCAATCTACTTGTCTGCACAACCACTTATACACCGACCGATCGGCCTGCCTGCGGGTTCCTTGATCCATCTGCTAAACTCAGTACTACCTCCTTCTTCATCCATCCATCCATCTTCGTACTCTATTTTACCTTAGTGAGTGCATCAGGTGCCCTCAGAACATATACGCCACCGACCAGTCTACTGTCCTCACGGGCTACCCGAAAGTGCTGCAATCTTGCGCGTCAGAAACGTTTAGATATTGGATTTCCTAAAATGGACACACCAAACTGCCTTCGCGGTGGGTGTGTCTTGTGTTCAGCGCTGTTGCTGCCATAGACTTTGCCTGTTAATGCTTAAAAATGCTTTAATTCTAATTTCTATCCTTCTCTTCCTTTCCTTAAATTTTCCAGCTACCGTTTGACTTTGAGTGCTGTCATCACTGAGTCGGTGGGTGGAAGAGTCTTGCCGAGATAGCAAATACCGGTCCAATGTAACCACAGGCCTAAGTGCTCAGTGCACTTTAGCCATCGTCTACCACTGCCCTTCCCTTCCTGCACTGTGAGTTGGTATAACTCCGTCTCCTCCTCCTCCTTCCTCTCCCCCAAACAGGCTCACCACCTGCACTCCAGTCGCATAATGATGTCTCGACGGCCATTGTGTACTTTCTCTCTGTCAAGTAGCCTCACCCAGTAGTAGTGGTTGCATTAGCTAGTTAATTGACAGCCTCAATCCTCTCTCAAAAGCCGCAACTTTAACTGTCTTCCATCGCCCATATTGCCTTCCTCACAAACAATGGTTTTGCTAACAATGATCTGTTGACAAGAAGTACACGCCATACAAAACAACAAAAGTAGCTCTGATCAGGAAAATAGAAGCCACCTGATTGCATTTGAACGTATACTTTACATCAGGTGGGAGTCGAATTCGTGAAAATAACGCACACTGGCATGACTAGTACAGCTGCCGCTTTGTCCAAAGGTAGAAACTTATGGGTAGCATTTGGGAGCGCGAAGCCTCTTTTAGTCTAGGGAGCAGTGTCTGCACTCGTGCCCCAAATTCTGCCACTAGATTGCTCCAATCACAACGATGACTGGCACCGATGGAGGACACGACCGTAGCGAAAGGACCTGAACCCTCCCAGTGCCACACCTCGGTAACTATTACGAGGTCCCATTCTGTGGGAAAGGTTGGCAATATCCCTTCTATGGACCCCATGCGGGTAGCGCACACACAAATCACCTCCCACCAAACGTGTGTTCGTCATGGCACAGTTCATCCCCCTGCAGAATGATGACGATTTTACGCTGTTGAGCATGGGTCGGATCAATCTATTCACGAAAACTCGAACGCATTGATAAACATCTGTTCTGACAGAACAGGCATAAGTATGCACCTTCACTGTAATGACAGCCTAAAAAATATCAAAATATGGATGCACAAGATCACGGCTATATACGTGGACCACCAACTCACCACTGACTTCAAATGATTCCCACCTTTCACTGCAATGATACCCAGTCTCAGTTTCCTGCCACATTTGCACATTAATTAGATTATGGTTATGAACGTGAGAGGGCGTCTAAATAGTCCATTTTCAGTGCTACCTTGAGTCGGAAAGGAAAAGGTACCCACATTCGGTTATCATTGGCTCTCAACCGCTGGTGAATCTAGCTGCAAGCACAGTCGCGAGCACCAACCACAAATTCGGTTAAGACATTTGATGCATCAGCGGTGCGATTGATTAGAATTTGGAAATGATAAAGAAGAGCCATAAAACTGTCAAATAAAATAAAAGCTGCACTAAAGCGCAAGCAGGAGCACGTTTTAACTGGCCTTGTAAACAAAAAGGCATTAACATTATCAAAATCTTTAAATAGGTGAGATATGCTACAATATAATTGCGGCAAACTTGTGTTTTTATTTGAATTACGCCTACTTGTATTTTATGATTCTCGTAATGTTGTTTTAACATTTTCTTACTGAGCGAGTTACTTTGTTCCCACTTTTGATCCCCAAATTCACCCTAAATGACGAAAAGTAAATACATCTGTTTGGATATTAGGTGTGGAGGTATTCGAATCGCACATCCATATCTGCAAACGTATTAGCCTCCAAACATTACATTTTTGATCTAAAGGCAATGGCGTCCGCCTTTTGTTATAATTTGCATCAGTTTTAAAGATTAGCGCTTGTCGTTACTTAAAATGGGCAATCACCGCACGTAGACGATAAAGTTCGGTCAAGCTGGGATGTGCCATCAAAACGTTAAGTGAGATTGACAAGAATGAACAAAGTCATGGTCCTTTTATTGTGTTGGCAGCATCTTGCTCAGCCCAACCTGCGGTGTAGCGGCTGTGGAATGGTCGCTGAAAGGCGCACTTTCTTATGCGAGTGCAAGATCACTTAGTTTCTCTGCAGATTGTAGTTCTGCCTTGGCGACACGACTTGAAGTCGAGATCAGTGGGTATTTACCACCTCCGTGACTCAGAGTAACCGCTCATTAACTTTACGACGACACTACAGAGGAAATGGATAAAAGTAAAGGGACTGAGTGGGAAATCGCACTGTGGTTAGTTTTCCACATCAACAGAGCCTCGATTGGCTAACATGAATTGCAACTTAAAAAATTTATCTTGCACATTCTAAGGACTACTGCTGCGCCTTTATGGGTTCTGCAAATGGAAGAAGTAGTGATTAAATGGCCACGTGAATGAGGCAGCATGCAAATCAGATTTCTAGATTAGGCAAACTGATAAGACTCCAGACCTTAAATATAGAACATAGCCTACACTGTGAAGTCATTTTAAATTTAGAAGACCTGAACAATTCAACAGCTACACGAAGGCCTCACTCAAAATAAGAGAACCCCTTAGCACCAGTATTGCTGCTGACCGTGCAGTCGTCCAGCGATCTGTCGATCCAAAGATTTCAGTCAATCTTTTGGTCTTGGCTGGTTTAAAACTTAGACAAAAAACAAAGTTCTGAGTGAAGGAAGCAGACTGATCCAGCAGAATGCCACTGAGTGGTGGTGCATTTAATGAAAAGACTAAATTTTCTGCTTTTATTTTAATTTTATGGATATGTCTATTCTGCAGCACAATATTAGTATTTTCTACCAGAATCATGTGTCAAATCCTAATTTCTCTACTTGAACTCGCACGTCACACATGTGTGACATGAAAAATCATCAATTTATGATAGCTAGTAATGATACCGCCAAGCTCATGCGTGCCGGAAAAGTCATCGATGATATTGTTAATGACTTTGCTTTATAGTTTTATGCACTGATGCGTCAGATTTATCGATATTGCAACCAAGTTTTCTTTCCAATTCGTTTCCAAAATTTTCCATATCAACGCATCCCAAAAGCATTATTATTACCGAATTTGTGCATGAACCGGACCCATACCCATCCAGCTTTTCCTTTAAAAGTGAGATAAATGTGGATGTTAGGCTAAAATTTGGGGTCTGATCGCTTTCTTATCATCAGTGGCAATTATATGATATTGAGCATAAGGTGCAGCAGCACGAATCACCTTTCTTTATACTCGATGTGTTTGGCAGCTCAGCCCTTGTCGTTGTCGAAGCTAGGTTCTAAGGATACCATGTCAATATGATTTGGCCTTAAAGATGAGACTAACTTGACATCTAATCCAGCCTTTCTTGGAATATGAAGGCATCTTAATGTTACCTAAGAGGTGTGCAGGCAGAGTTTGAATTAAGTGATACAATAGCCTGCCTGTTCCGATGTGCTGGCGACCGACACGTCAACTTGCCAACCTCAAGCTTAGATTAATGGACCTCATTTTTGCCTGTGATTTCAGCCCTTATGCTACTGTCACACGGCTATCGTCGCTCTACTCACATCCATTCTCATTCTCTGAGCTATTCGTCAATTATCAAGAACATAGCATTTTTATCGTTTATCAAGCCTTTCACTCTCTCTACGTAGATTCATTGGGCGAAAATCGCGCATCGTTACAGTCAGTTGTGCTAGACATTAAACTGGTTCTCGTAGCATAGTCTGAGATAGCATAATGCTACATCCTAAATCAAGGAACTCCTGCTTGATACTGCAATTTACAAACTCTGACGACTGTTCAGCGTTGGAACACGTCGTGTCTAGGACCCATTCTGCATACCTGCATCTTATCAATGCATGTTATGCTAACTACTAATCCGTTCATCAGTTCCATTCCGGTTTTAACGACACTTCGCGATAACAGCTGCTCTATTTTCGGATTATGACAGTTCTTTTGCTTTGAGAATTAACCTGATAATTCCCAACTAATGAAACGGCAAATTGTGAATAAACTTAAAATAAAAGTCGAAATTACAATAATAATGCACGCATGTGTCTCATTGTTATACTTGTAACAAACGAGCATTTATTACATTGCTACATTAACTTGCGTGGACTATAAACGCTGCATTTTTGGATTTTTTCTCATTCACGACGCATTTTGTTCAAAGCGTTGCCGTTTACTGCTCAACCAGAACTACCGCACATTAATTATAATGCAACATTTAGGAAAGGAATACTAACTTTTTGAAGGAGCATGTACCTACCGCATTGCCAGTTGAAACATGCATTAATGGCAGGAACAGGCAGATAAATTTAAACAAATTTCACCCAAACCGACTGGCAGGCATCAATGGGAACAGTCGCCCTAAACTTCCTGTTAATTTTGATTGTAAATAACATCAACATTAGTAGCGAGTTTGTGTGTTCTGTATCAGCCCAGCAGCTGTCCAATTTTGTAATCTAGAAAATGGCCTTACACACCCATGCGATGAACTGATTCCTGGCGCGGTGAAATGAAGTATGCGCATATTGCAACTACCTTTTACAAAACACTATATTCTCAAACAATGACAGGGTGCGTGCTGCCGTCAGCTTTACTAACACTAATATCTGAAAGCGCTTCATAAATAGTATTATTGTCTGCGATCGGCTCAGATGTTCAGAATATGTGATGAAACCTATACGGGTGTAAATTTTGAAGTCTTGCTTAGAGTGGACAGTCCAGAAAAGCTGTACTGAAAATCGTTGGATAGCAAAAGGAACTCACCTAGCAAACTTTACTATCAGCCATCGTTGACCCGCTTTCAAACACTTGGGTCGATTGTCTGAGCATGTGAGGAGGGTTGTGTCTTTAGCATCGTCCTGGTGCGCTACTTCATTTGATATAATTTCCAGCAATAGCGACTACTGCACCACCTTTGACCTGCCACTAGTCGCCGTGAGCACTAGCAACACTACATCTTAAGCCAGTACTCCGTCCAAACTTGAGGACCTAATCAGCTTTCATCCTTTGATGAAATGAAGAACTTCTAGAAAGATCTGAATGCAGCTACTCAAAGAGAGCACATGAAACCTGTTTACAGAAATCGAGGTCTTCAAGTGGTTTGTCCGTAGATATATTTACTTAAGTCCATCTTGATTGACATTGATTGGATGCACTAGTTTGATTTTTAATGCATGCCCCAGTGATAAAAGATGCCTTTGCAACAACGTCAAGACTGCCATATTTACTATAATACAAATGCTTAGCTCGATACTGTTGCCCTTAATTAAATTAATTCGTGGTGGTGGGCTTCTGCTAAGTTGTGCAACGATTGCACAAATTTCTATTGTCATAAAATTTAAAATGAGGATTATCATGGCAAAATTTCAAATGCTTTTCATTCCAACACTTTCAACGCGGGATCCCACATTATTAGCAGCCTATAAATTGGTGAAAAATTACGCTTATTTGCAAATTGCGGCGCGTATTACTGCAAGCTTTTAACTATGAAGCGACATCAACTTCCATAATTTGTATTTAACTTTTACATTTAAAAATTCCGTCCTAATGATGTTAGAACTAAAATTCGCGTCTATTCATTTTTACTTTATGTGGAAAATGCACCCGCAAGATGAATTAGGGCTAATGAATCGGCCAGAAGGAAAAGAACTGGTTGGTGAGACCATGCTTTCACTTATAAGATTACCGATCTTGCAACTATCTAGATTCTTTCTAGAGAAATACGGCAACACTTGACGTTACCAAAATGATTCTGAACAATACCCAACTTGAACTTGATTAATTAAATCATTCCAGCGCCAGCATACTCGTGATGGTGTCGAGCTTAGTGTGTTGAAGTCTGTCATTTGCATGTGGGCATTCGTATTTGAAAATAGAAGACTCTTGTGTGTATTTGCGTGTTTATTTGCGGTCGCGCTACAGACTTCCTGCTCTCGTCTAAAGCATCTTCTGCATTAGAGGCGCTAGTGGCCTCCAGGATCCCCAAGCCATGACTACATTAGCTGGCATTTCGCGTAGGTTTGTAGGCATGCGATTCAAAAATGGCTTAGCTTTATCCTTAGAAGTTGAAAAGCTGAAAATTTATGTTGTAAATCAAAGCTGTAATGGGTAACGTGAACCTTTTCTGCATATTTCCGTTTCCATTACTCAGAGAGCTTTTCCGGAGGCTGCGAATATTTAAATGGATTTCGTCAACCAATCGCGATGATAGACTGACTAGTTGTGGAAATCGTGCTTGGCCAATCAAAAGAATCCGAATGCGAACGGTACGAGCAAGAAATTTTCATTTGGGAAATGAGGCTAATAGCGCTTGACTTGGTCACCGCCCTACTTTCTGGCGTCCCTGATGATTACAGAGCCCTAGTTAATACATCCTACGATGCCAAAGTACAGCCACGAGTGCTTTTGTTGGATGCCATGTCATGCGTGGTAATGTGCAGTGAATGTGCATGCAGCATTGCTGTCCATGTCGAGACTGAGGTAAGTTAGACCGATCGGCTTGGATTGTAAAAGGATCATACCTTTACCGCTCTTGAAAAATTCAGGCTAGTAAAATAAGTCTGTGCATTTTCCAAAGTTGAAAACGCTTTATTTGTAAATTCAGGAGCTCGTTTGTGGCAAGATGCTGTTCTTATGGATTTTTGCAAATTACTTTACCCTTTTTTTGATCCTGCAGATAGTTGGGTGCACCAAATCACTCATTTTTGATCTTCTATGATATACCCACCCGAATAAATCTCTTTAATTCAAAATTATGGTCACCAAAAGCAACTTATAGTGGTCAGATTTTGTGATAGCCTGTTTGTAAGCCTTCACAATCCGTGTATATTAGAATCTTTAAAACAAATGACACTCTGTTATTTACTCAAAAATCTGGACACTAAGTTAGGCCGGAAGCAAACACGGAATTCTTATATGTTCACCTTTCTCATGATTGTATTAATTCCTGCAAAATGCGCAGTGCTCCCTTATGATAAACTAGGGCTTGTTTCATTTCAATGGCATTTAAGGGCAAATGCAAACTATATACGGGAGTGACTTTTGAGCCACAGCTCGTAAAGGAGGAAGATGGAGCTACAACCTTCGTCAGATTGCGTAAGTTCGACAGTTTCGTGTCAGTATATAAATAACGTTTCGCTTAACCTTAATTATTTTACCACAACACCTGCACCTGATCCCCCTTGAACTCATTTTAACAGTTCTTATCTTGGATTTGTATTTCCTTTCCATCGCATCTATTGTACGCGTGTAAATGCCATTTTGTGGTGAACTTCAAGGTGGTTCTACTGCAAGTGGGTGAGGAGTTGTGCAGTGGATAAAGGTTGACGTCCATAACAGCAAACACGATTGCGTAAGTTTGGGGCATTACAACAATGCGTTTAATATGCAAACAAAAAGAGGAGTAGCCATTTAACAATGATTGTTTAGAGCTAACATACAACCAGAGCAAAAGCACTTAACAATGGCGAATAGAGCCAGAGTTTGCGCATGCATAACAGGTCATATTTTGTGACAATATAACCAAAAATTTGCATAGAGTAGCCGTACACATCACCATGCGATGCATTCTTATGCACAAAGTAAAAATGGCAGAATATGGAAACTGTGGCAATCACGACATTATTGCGCAATCCAAGTTTTAGAATTTAAAGAATCGCATTGTTTCAAAGCAGTTTTAAAAACAGTTATGCCAAATCCAAAAGTGTTTGGTGACTTCAAAGGCAGACGACTGAATGCGGAAAGGTAAATGTTAGACTAAATGGGTTTCTATAGAGACCGATCCACACGGATTCCTGCATTCATATAGATGCATACATAAGAGAGCAAGTCTCGCGACACATGTAAAAGCGTGACATAATTGATGCGTGAAAAAATCTTGGTAATGTACGAGCATTGCACGAACCATTTAACATTATCCTAGCTGAACGAACAATTGTGAAATAAACCATACGACACAAGGATATCTCCAGAAACCTACCTTTGAAGTTCTTGTGCCCTGGATGATAAATAGTGCTGTAAATGGTTAATTTATGTTTGGTCGAACTCATAATATTAAAGTACTTCTGAATTGAAATGTTTGCTCTACTTAAGGGCTTCATCATAAGCGCCTGTTGGATAACAATTTTAGAAGAAATAATTCCAAAGAAGTGCGTACCATTATTTGTAAAATTAGCGCTGCTACACAAAAAGGGTAATTTTCATCCCTAGAAGCATGCCCGTGAAGGTGCCGAGTTCAGTATGTAGAAGGCTACTATTTGAGCGTGGGTGTTCGTATTCAAAAAAAATAAAGGACCCTTGTGTGTATGCGTGCGTTTATTTGCGGTTACGTCACAGACTTCTTGCACTCGTCCGAAGCTTCTTCTGCATTAGAGCCGCTGGTAGCCTGCAGAATCACTAAGCCGAGACCACTTCGGATAGCACTTCGCGCAGGCGAAAATAGGCATTTCGGACGAAGTAGGAGGTAATGTTTCTAGTTCTGCGAATTTCGCATCACGCCACAACCATCGCATTTCCAAAATGGAGGTTGATTTGCAGTATAAAACCTTCGTTGGCAGACTAGAAAATAATTAAATACAATTTATTAGGTTTAATCTCGCTACTCAGATCGTGTTTAATCGAGTAAAAATGTGCATGAAAAGTGCGACTCTGGAGTGAGAACAGGCACTAACACTAAAAGTTTTCATCGTAGAACAAGGAAATGTCTATTGAATAAATAAACCAAAATGTGAATGAAGAAACTCTGTCTAATTTCTCATCACTTGTGGGCGGCTGCTATTCTATATAAGGTTGTAAATTGAATAGATGGTAGTTTTCTGGTACGAAGTGTTGACTGTTTCCGTGAGGTCCTTAAGTCGGTCAACAACCATAGAACGTTTGGATTGTGAAATCATTTGTTAAGGACAATTTATGGTTCAGTTAAGCACAGTTTACTTAAATTTAGATGAGCTTATCGTCTTAGGTCTTTTTGCCAGAGAAGGTTCTCTATGTTTGCCTATTGATGGCTCCATCTTGTTTCTTATGTGTAGTCGAAGTAGAAGGTGGCGAGAACAGAAATTGCCTCACCGCAGTTGCGTCTCAATTAAAGCCACGTCGACCGTATCCATTTGCTGATTTACGAGCTAAAGTACTACAACTTGTTCTACAGTGTGGCTGGGGAACCAATGGGGGATCAAAGCGGCATTTTTAAATGCAACGAGATGGTTAATATACTGAACACCAGCAGGCCAGTGCATGTGGTTACAATGCGTAGTCCCCTACTTTTACCCGTAATGGCATTTCCAACGCTGAAACCTGGAAAAAATACAATATCATGACTAAGTTATTTTTAATGCTCATTACATTGCAGTTGGCAGTTATGTGAATGCATTACGCGTCGCTAAAACTAGTAAATCTGCCTTAAGTTCTGCGGTCTTTGCAGTCACCAACGCCTACCTGCAGGTGATCCTCGACTAAATTTTTGCGTAGTCCAGTTGCTGGTTTATTGATTAGTCTACGTGCAATGACTCGGTTCGTATCCTGCGTTCCTTGAGTAATTCTTTTACTGCGGGTCCTTATGAAACAGAAAATGCATCATTTACCACTTTATCCTTGCTCACTTAGCAACATTGTGATTTCTCCTACCAAACAACACCCAGATGGCGAATATAGAAGTGCATTGCGCTTGCTTAATTCTTGTGAGTTTTACTTCGATAATAATGACCTGACAGTGTTACTCCTATGAGCTGAAATTCGACTGGTTTCACAGTTGTTCTTCCACAATGAAGTCAAGCCACCTAACATCCAAATTTCCGGCTGCTCTGCAAAATGCATTAGAAATTAGGGGCATTTAGATACAAGCCGAATGATCGGAAGGGACCAATAAAGAAGCCTGTTGCGCCGACGCCTCACTTCAATAAAGGGACGAGAGTTGTGACCTGATAAAACAACTTGTTCATGTCAATTTTACTGTATCTTACATGATTAAGGCAAACACTTGTGCTTTTATCACTAAAAGGAAGTCAAGCGCGTATGGCCATTAAACCGCGGTGGGTCGTTTTCTCCGCATGCTATGATGCGCTTTCTAATGGAATCAACTCTCATCTGATTCGCATTTAACGATGGACATCCATCAGGAGGGTTGGAAGGATGCAGTCCTGAATTTGGTAATTGCTGCATTTGTATGCTCACTAAGGGGTAAATGGGGTGTTCACCATTGTCCTGCATTAGCTAAATATGCATGGGACGCGAGATGCATCCAATGCATCAAATCCACCATAAACCCGACACAGTGGCGGATCTTTTCTCTTTTCAAATTACGTAGTTTAGACTACTGAGGAGGATAATGAAATGAGTAATGAAAATTACTCTCAATGAAATTTCGCCATCACAGAATTATTTTCCTTATTGAAAGATACCGTGAATCAGCTACCCAGAAGCAGTTGAACGCGAACGAATAGGTTCCATTTTTCAAGTGGAGTTTCGAACATAATGCCATTTGACAGCATAAATCACAAGTTCAGCCTCACCTAAGTAAAGTGCTGATGTAGCTTCTTCACTAACTTACTGGCAGCAGAATTTGCCCTTATAGACGTCTACGAAAGAAAGGTCTCTCCTCCGCCACACGCGCTGCAGAATATCAGCCATGAGTGGCCAGTAGGCGAGTGGGGCTGCAAAACAAGTCCTAGGAGAAGTCTTGATATCCAATTCATCATTTACACCCAAGCATTAAAAAATCACTCTGTGACCAAAAAAATTCACGAGAAAACCAAAAAGATACCAAGTAAGTCCCCAATCGTTCTCAGGGCTAGTTGTGCTGTGTGATATATTTCAACGGAAACGTTAACTAATTTAGCCAACTCAGTGCCCATGGAAGACTAAACAATTGGTTTAACTGGCCTTAGGCCATTAAGATACCGGCTGGGAGAATTCGTATTTAGTAAAATATGAGCCATGAGCTTGCACCTAGCAGAAATATCAAAGTTTGTCTGCAATGGGTCAGCTTGATATGGCATTTACAAAGTCATTGTGTGAACAAGGGAGCATTTCACCCAAGCGTTAAGTTCCAACCCAATGCTGTGTGGACACTAGGCATAAACTTGGCCTCCCACCAGTTGCATTACCATTTGGAAGTCCATTTACCCCTCTTAAGAGCTCTAAGCACGATGTATGTAGCAGTGAAAATGATGGATTCGAAGTGTTTTATCCATTTTCATGTGAAGAGCAAACAGGTTTGGTTAGGCTATGTACATTTGCAAGATTTCAAATCGTATTTGGTGGGAACCGTTTTGCATTCGGAAACTCACTTCTTTCTTTTTCGAGTTGTCATCCGTTTCTTATAAGCTTTGCGTTCGCTGCATGTTTGTCGTTCATAATTTCTACCTGAGATGATAAATTTGCGAGAGTATTGCCTAATAAATAGCATGACCTTGTGAAGTGATGTTGCTATGTTCAAATTCAGTCCTACATAACGAATAAAATGCTTAAGAGTTGGGAACGGAAAAAGCCACTTTGCATTCTACCCAATTTATCAACGTGTAGACTGCCTCAAATGCAGTGTTAATCACGGATGCATTAATACTGATGATGCATAGGTGACAATGCGCGTAGCAGAAAGCGGTCAGTGTAGTCTGCGCACTACCAATGGCCGATAAGTATGAAGTGAACCAGTTCAGATCCCATTAATCAAGTAGGGCTGGCAAAGGAGATTAGAAGTGCACGGCATGGCGGAAAATGCGTGAATCAACTTCTTAGGCGAGCAGGATTTGAACCTGCGCGGGAGTCTCCAATGGAATTCGAGTCCATCGCCTTAACCACTCGGCCATCGCGACACGGCGCCGCCCATTTCTTAATTTGGTACTTTAGAGGACAAAGAGTGTGTAAAGTGAGACTGAGCTTGCGACCCTCAGACTGTGTGTCTGGCGCGATGACCAACTACCGATTTTCCCGTTAGCATGCAATGACGTATTTCCGTTAATCACCGTTTCAAGTTTAATTCTGCGGGCTAGTGGATGGGTTCTTTGACGCATTCGATAAGGTAGTATTGAACTAAGGAAAACATCATACTAAGATTTCCACTTTCAAACAAGAGAGCTGAAGGATTCTGTATGGGGCCACCACCCGGCAACCAAGTCACCAAAGGAACCCAGATGTAACTCACCTAATCCAGCTGTGGACTTAATGCCACAAAATAATTTAGAGAAACGGGCACGGAAAACCTTGCAATAAACGCCACCTTCCACGTCCTCAATTATCACCTGAGACGCAACCCATGGATGACCGCGAAGAACTTGCGCATACATTAGATTTAGTTCACAATACTTTAATCTGTTATTGGATCCTCACATTCCTTTTCATACCCATTAAACACTTCACTGTTTAGCAAAACTTATGTCACTTATTTCCAAAATATTTGCTTAAATTTAAGATAGATGAAAATAAATGTACAGGTGTGCTTGTATCGTGCACCTCAACGTGGAAAGAAATGCGGGAAACAAAATTTGAAACCAATGTTTTCTTTGGATCGGTGGCAAAATGATACACAGGTAATGGAGGGATGGGGATTTGTTTTGCCACTCGATCATTCAAATCAACGTACGCAGGTTCAAACCATAGGCTGTGCTACCTAAACAGGATCGGTAAGGTGATTTCTTGTGGGTATGGAAGCGTGCAAAGACCATAATGCCGATATCTTCATAGTAAAAGCCTTTCATTTTCGGAGTGCAAGCGAGTTGGTTTGCAGAAGATTACTTGTTCAAAGTGACGGACATTTTGTGGTTTAAAAAGTTTTGTTCTTTTAATAAATAAAGCGCGTAGAGATAATTTGCATTTTTTACTGTACCTTGTGGATTAGGCTTTATTAGTCTGGTCAGGAGGCCCTTCATAGTCCTGTGCGCTGGCAGCATTTTGGCTAGACATGGCTCTCTAGCATAAAGGGACAGCGCCACTGGTGATGAAGGAATATGCTTATATGTCTAGGCTAGAAATACGTGAAACTACATAAACACTAACTGGTGGAGAAGAGCAGAGGTTAAATGTTGGCTTTGGTTGGTACTTAAGCATTTTTAGCTCGAATAACCTCGCGGAGATGTGTGAATAATTGAAACGAATCTACAGCCATCACAGCAGCTTCTGGTTGCAAGATTTGAAGCAATATGACCAGCAATTATTTGATCCCAAGGAAATCTTGTTGACGAGGTTTAGGTAGGTATTTTTAACAAGGGCTTAACATGAAGCCCTGAAGACAAATGAATGATAAGGCGAGAATGTTTTTAACAAACCAAATAGATAAATGTATTGTGGGAAACCAGACCTAAAACGAAACTTAATAAATGTCAGTTGGGTGCTTTTTGAAGACCGAAGATGGATGTGACTTCGTCTCAGCGCATGTGTGACACGCTGAGATTTTTCTGATGAGAAGGAGCAGCATAGTAGTCTGTCAGGGCATGTATTGGCGACGATAGGCTAGAATCAAGGTCATTGGCTTGGTCTGGGATACCAGAATGCTCAGAGGAGACATAAAAGCTGAGTTCCGTTGATGACTTGTTGCCCAAATCGAAAATCAAGCAACCGTTTAAAGCATTCATGCGCTCAAATAGTGACAATTAAGACCCTATGCAGCCGAATATTTTAGCTGGGTTTATGCAGTAGTGAGATTGCTCTCAAAGACGTCAAAGTTAAATGTCTGTGTTGCATTTACTTATGAACGCACAGAAGGCTTATTAAGGAAGTGAAAAAGAGAGAGGATCATAGCAACAGGCTAATAAAAGGATAAGGTGAACAATATCCTAGAAAGTTTTAAGATACAAGCATTGAGCGCTTGATAAAATCAAAGTCAGTTTTACAGCCATTAGCTGCCGAAAACCGAGAACACATGCCATCAGTCAAGCAGGTTTATATAGACGACGAAAAAATTCGGTTTACATTTAGTT
The DNA here is from genome assembly GCA_036345935.2 of Taenia hydatigena. Taxonomy (NCBI): domain Eukaryota; kingdom Metazoa; phylum Platyhelminthes; class Cestoda; order Cyclophyllidea; family Taeniidae; genus Taenia; species Taenia hydatigena. The sequence continues at coordinate 4,450,619 of JADWOT020000007.1, forward strand.
TATGAGGCGAAATTATAGAATTTTAAATAGATGGTTACTGTAGCATTGCAATGGCCTGTTGCCTTTGTTTCTACGACAGCTGTGGTTTTCAGTTAGCGTTAATTATTTGTCCACAAGCTTAAAGTTTAGTTTGAAATTGATGTTAAAAGAATGGGCCAACGTAACAGCTCATCTCACCAGGAGGGCTTAAAAGTACTCTAAGAGCAATGCGAAATTTAATCTAACACAATAGGGAATTCATTTCAATTAAGCCATTTTTAAATATTTTATAATCCATTACTCTTCAAAGCGAAACCAATGAGTACATTGCCAAAGCACCTCTACGGATTCCTTGGAAAATCGCGGGATTTATAGATGTGTGCAGCGTGGATTCTGTTCTTTTGTCTGGTTTTCTGTTTTCGAAGCTATTTCTTTTGCCATTTTTATTGCTTCTTAGGTTTTCCAATGCATAGGGATGCTTAATATTTATCAGCGGTAAATTTTGCGTGCACAAAAATCAAGTTATGCGTGCACCAATGCGAGAATCTCAGCCGCATATTTTATAACAATTCGGTGCAAACTCATCAAACCCTGCTGTGTGTAACATAACCCAGTCAATCCCTGAACGCTCAGAGCCACTTGATTGAGGTAAGTAAATCAGAGCGCCCTGCCGCTATTAATGGTGGGGACGAAGAACTATGAAGTTAAAAGAAGCAACAATGCACGAGCCCCTTGATCATCGCCTTATTTCGAGGTTTCAATATTGTTGCGTGACAAAAACGCCCTTTGATAGAAACTGCAATATTGAGGTGAAATGGGCATTCTATGTTTCCCTGCATTAATGCCAAAGTGCGTTGGTTCCAAACATGTTTATTATAAAGCAGCAGTCACTAGGAACCTTAGATCGGTCGTTGAAGTGGCTGCTAGTGCTGCCATGTGCTGCCTGCATTTCAGCCAAAAAATTAGTCACCATACTGGCGGTCTACTCTTCAACTTTCCAATCCTTTCGTTTTTAAATTAGGAATGCCATATCCAATTGCACTGAAACTGCTTCTCCCTGCCACCTGATTACATTCACACATTGCGACCCCTCTGAACGCATTTACAATGGGTTGGAGTAACAAGGAAGCTTCGTCTATCGTGTTAAACGATTCGGAGGGGACTTTTATCCGTGGCTTGGGACCTGGTGGTCAGACCCATTAACAAGGCCGCCAATCGCCATAGCGGCCACGGACTTTTCATTAGCAAGTCTATCCACTACTTGTTACTTCAAAATAGTTGGTCCAAAGACGTTCTGAACAAGCACCACAGTAGGTAAGTTTCTTTTACTAGCTTTCCCATTGCTGCCGTTTTGTGTGGATCCAAATGCAAAAAGAGTCAAGTTTTGGAGGCGCGGAAGACCAATAGGGCACTCACTTAACTCCCAGCGGTAGTCATGGACATGACAACAGATAAATGCTGGAATTACATTTATTAACGTAGACCTAACTGAAGAGGGGACCTGAATACGCACGGCAGCCAAACCTTCCAAAAATTACCCACTTTCTTATTCAGGACGTCAGGATTCGTTAGCCTTCAGCTCAAAGAAGCGTTTTATTAACAGCAAAACGCAACTGACTTTATTGACCTTGGATTGAGACGAGCTTTCCTTTGCGATCTTTGTTGAAAGTGCTTTGGGGTCAGGAAAGCAATAAAAGTTAACTCCTCAAGGAAGTCCAGTGTTGAGGCTATCGCCCTGCTATCAAAGAGGTTCACCCACGGCTTGATTGAGTAGATCTGCTTTACTGTTTTGGACAAGATAGCCGGTATGCGTATGGAATGCAATAAAATGACTTGATTCCAATCCTTACTGGTAGCAGCGGAAAGCTAATCCGATCTTGAGGGTCATCCATTCTGATTTCTATCGTTGAGGCTGATGGATTACATACGCTACGATTTGGCGAGCCGCTGACGACCCATAACAGGGTGGCTGACAACGACGATGTCTATAATCGGCAGCTACCCAACATCCACGTTCCGCTAGATAGCTATTAACTACCGAAGCGACATAATTGTTACCACCTTGAAAAATCGCTGTTGAGTTGTCTTACCGTTTATGCGTAAAGTCGTCAGCAATGTTAACGTGCGCAAGAGTCTCTCAGTAGAGAGCTGGGTTAGATCCCATACCCGGTTTGCAAAGCTGAATTTTGGCATATTTTCTAGCGTCTTGCCGTAGACGAACGCAATAGTCAGCAAAGATCCTCGTCCCTGAACCCGAGTCCAAATCGAAAGATGGGTGACGGCTTGGCAAGATATCACTTTAGTCGTATAAAATTTAATGTCTGGTACGAATCGCTCATAAGTGTTTTCAATTTAACACCGAGTACGTTGCGATGACTGAGACACGAGGTTAGTTATGTCTCGGTCTCGGTAATGCGCACTTAGTCGACCGCTTTGCATTGGCTGAGCAAACTAGCCTGTGGGCTACGCCAGAGGTCATGGTCCTTCTCTGTAAGCCAAGTGTCGATACTCCGCCTGAGGGCCACACCATCATTGGTGTGCAAGAGAGCTTACATGTTATCTTAAAACAAAGAAAATCACATTGAAGCAGTGTTTGGAGGAAGCATGCATATTAACATTTATATTTGGTTCCACAAATTCGTGCATATTGAGTGTAAATATGTGCATAACCACTTGTTCAAATTCGTATTGGATTTATTACACTTAAAGGCACACAGGTTAGGCATTGGTGCAATATTTTAGCAAAATGATTTTAATCTTATGCGAGCGTGGATAATTTAGAACCTTTGCAACACATCTAAGTGCGCACTTGTGCTCACGTATAAAGCAACAAGCTTCTTCCCCTATTTGTCCACACTCTGCGACCACGCACGCTTTTAGACACTTGGCACTACCGCAAAAGAATCGGTACATTGTTGAACGGGACACCCTTGGTGGGACTCGAACCCACAATCTTCAACTTAGTAGGCAGACGTCTCATCTATCAGGGCACGCGGGCTGGATCCTCGGCTTTTTAAGCACTTAACCTAATTATCTTGCCAAGGATGGATACCCACCCAACTGCACAATGTTTTTAGTTCTTTATCCTACTACCTTATCAATTCTACCACCCAAGTAGTGCGGCAAAACAACTTTCGGCCCAGTTTACATCACTCCTCCCCATTCCCATAGGCTTCACTATTTTTTCCTCAATATTTGACCTTTCGAAACATTCATTCCCCATTTTACGTTCTGGGTGCCCTTCACACCTTTCCACGCCCTTTGTTTACTTCACATGTCTTCTCAGTGCCTACATTTTGCGCTCCCCTATCAAGTCATTTTCATAGCTAATTTTAATATGTTGGTCCTTTTGTCAATTTTTCGCAACCTCTAGCAAGCATGAGTGGTCGCAGCTTAGTCAAACAAAGCATGTTTCGGATCTCACCACTTGTAGGCTGATCGTACTTCTCCAAAGCTTGCGCCTGCTTGAATATATTGTCAAATTGTGTTGCTGTAAACGTATGACACCACGACTCCGCAAGCTATGCCTTGAGGAAACCAAGGCCTAATCAGTTAACCAGCCAGAACACCATTTAAGATCGAAGATAGACCAAGCGCACACGCTTAAAATTGTGGTTAATCGTTAACTTAAGGCAACAACAGGGTCCAATGGTTCTGCGGTATGCCTTTGTCTTGAGGTGCAAAAGTTATCGGACCCAAATTTTGGTTGAACCCGACACCTGATTTGTACTTGGTAGTTATCTGGTAAACGCGTCTTAAAGTTCTTGGATCACTGCTTAGTTAGATTTTTGTTGGTCGCTACTTTATCTGAAGCTCTTTGGAAGCGATTCCCCTTTACATCCTGCCATTTGCACAAACAGGACTAAAATTGCTATTCAGGGTCATCGAGTTGATTGTAAAAATGACTTTCTTCGATGTTAACTTACCGATATTATTGCAAAATAAGATCAATTAAGCTTTGCATTTGAATCCAAATTTCATTCCTGATCAACCTTAGATGATTATTACTCACAGTTGCCTGCACACCTTCTAATATTTGAGTGAACAGGTGGTTATTGCGTCAGAACCAAACGTCTGGGAGTGCCTTTCTTACCGATTGGGGAGGCCAATCAGGTAGGGGTGACAAAGTCGTGACTGACGTGTCATGCCAAACATTGAGTGAGGGCTGCGGCATCCTCTCTCTAAAGGGCTGGATAAGATAACCACACCCGAGGCGTGTGTGCGCCAGTGTCAATGTCTGGCCGGTCACTGCGCCTCGTCTACGGCGTTAAAATGAATTTGCAGCAATCATTGGACCCCATATTGATAATGAAGAAACTATGTGCTGTAGTTCCGACTGATGGACTTTATTCAGAAGCAGCCTCATCGTTGCTACTTTTAATTGATTTATAGTTAGCGCATTTGACATTTCCTTTATCTTAATCGAAGTCTTTTAAGAGAAAATGCCTACAGTGCATAAACTTAGACTTTCTAAAGTGAGCGCGTAAGTATCTGCACTACACTGATGGCAGATAGAAACAAAGAATAATGTCTTGTGCATTTTGCAAATCAATGTGTCAAAATTTTGACGGCCTGGATACGCATTAGACGGCTTGTGTTTTTCGCATAGCCAAGGCTTTTACTGTTTTAAAACGATAGTATCGCACATGCGATAGCACATTTCGACCAGTTAGAGGAAGACGGACGTCCAGTTTTTGGCGAGTTGTTGAATGCCTTTCCTTCTGCTAACTTTGTATTCCAGTGGCACAAACAAGTAAGTAAACAACATTGAATCTTAACAGAGCACAGTTTCTTGCTTAATTTCATAGAATGCTCCCCTTAAACTTACGCGTCAACTGTTGTAGACCAAAAAATATTACACTGTCCATTTAGTGAATTTATATGGCAAATAATGGAATCATTAGTTTAGAAAGTCCAAATACGAATCCCATGGCCCGATTCTTTGTCAATAAATTTTTAATTTACCGATGAGCTTTGTTAGACATCCCTAAGGTTATCTGACCACCACCACACGCCCTCCATTACTCTGTGGAGCAGTGAGTTTGACGGTTGTGAAGGCAATAATGGAATAGTTTAGTTAAGTCGAGTTGTTCAATCTGGTTGCTCGTCATTCTTTTATCAAATCGCATTTCTCAACTTTGGGCAGCTACTAGGATGCATCTGCCAGGATGTGGTTTAACGAGGTAACGAAGATGGTCACATGTCGTGAATACAGAGCCGGTTATTTGGTGGATGTTTGAATGCATTTGAGAAAGGCCAATGATTGCCTTGGGGTAATCGTGACAGCATGGGAGACAAATGATTGAATGGATGAATGCGTTATGGGTGTAGCGAGGACGTGATTTTGCGATGTATGGAAAGTGGAGGTAATGCTGGGCATAGGAATAATTTATGACCAGGTTTATCAGGCCGATAAATGTAGGATAAGCTGAAATACAACGGACACCTTCTTCGGCTGGGAGAATGTACGCATTGGGAGTCATTTTGAACCTCACCAATCGTTTAACGAACCGTCCCACCTTAACATCGAATCACATGCACATAAAAGAACTGTATCATCTGTGTAGTTTTCATTTTATGGGTGGGCCACTAACCTTTTTGTGCGCTAAATGAATAGGCCACGTCAAATTCTGTAATTTTTCCCGAATTCCTCAACAATAAAACAGCAATTTTACATCCGATCTCTAGTGCGAAACTTAATTTGTTTGGCCAAACCAGGATACATCCCTTTTGGGGGTTCCCTTTCCAAACCGCGATTACCTGCTTTTGTGGATAGCTATAAAAATAAAAATTCATTGCTATTAGTATTTTATAGTTTTTCTTTTATCCCTCTACCAATTTTTCTCATTCGCGAATAGCTGTCTCTTGCAAAGAAAGACGCTATCGTAGCACAAAGTGCATTTCATTTCCACTTACAATGGCAAGTGGAAACGCTGAGAGCGGACCTATTTTGAGTATCTCTAACCGATATGTCAAGCATTGACACCGAGCACCTGCATGCATTAGGCAAAGTGTGATGAAGAATCAAGTTTTCACTTAACCTGAGTAGTCCAGTTTTAGTCTAGAATAGGTTCCATTAATTGGAGACAATATGGCTAAGAATATTGTCTTGCCCAACCTTGTCTCAACTTGTGTGTGTGCGTGCATGTGTATTTTGTTGTTAGTTCTAGATGGAAAGCCTTGGTAGAGAAGGCAATAGAGCATTATTTGTCATTGAAAAAGAATGAGTTCATAGTGAATGCTTTTAAGAAGGGAAGCGGTTGGGGTGTCAAGAGTATTGCGGTGGCTTAGAGTGCTCTTTTTAATTTACCTTAACAGAATACTGCAATACATCTCACCTTATCGGCCTTCTTTGGCTCATGTTTCGTTGTGTGGGCTTTCGCAACACACGTCGCCGCCCTGACACTGTACTGAGACATCGTTTTTTGAAAAGTTGGGGACGGATCTAGTTGAAGCACTGAGAGTTGGCATGACCGCTCGTCAATGGGTCGAGTGGTCTCCCAATCTATCTGCCCACTTGTGCAATTTCGACGAAGGTGGGGCGTTGTCTTACAAACTCTCAAATGTAAATCGCTTCTGACGTTGAAAGAAGTTGTTTGCGTCTTTCTACAACTTGGTCTAAAACTCAGTCTTGCGGTGTGTGATTATTGTGAGGTCATCTAGGCGGGTGACAGGGACCAAAAATCAGGTGCATAGTGTATGGAAGCTGTCGTCGCATACTAATATTTGAGGTCTTGTTGCTCACCCTCTACTACTTCTTTATGAGGCACTCCGACCCTGTAAATCTTATAATCGAATCAAATGATGCGGAAACCACATTTGGCTTGCCTTTCATTCTAACTTCCTCCACCAAATAAACAGCTTTCACGTACTGAACTGTGGGCATTGAAATAAGTTTGTTAGTGAAAAAAAGAAAACGGACGCCAGCCTCGGCGCAAAAGTGTGTAAGAAGCTATTAACAAGAGGAGTGCAGTTAATCAAATCAGTTTTAAAAATAAATTCAAACACACGGAAAGACTAGTCTGTTATTGGTGAGCATAAAAGGACAATTTATAAATACATTAACGAAAACAATAGGAGAATAGTGAAAATCACAAAGTTAAAAGCAGTCAATAATCGCGGCAGAGAAGAATGTGATTGACTACACATCATCAAAAGCGTTATCATCATTTTTATGGGACACGACGTTGTTGGGATACTAGCGAAGTTGTGGATTGTAGACTAGGCGAATACTGAAGATTGCGCGCAGTACAGCTCCGAAAAAAGAATAACACTGCTCTTGTGCGGTCCTTCATGATTGGCCATATTCGTTCATAGTCCTTTTGATCTCTGTATTTACGCTCCTTAATTTCATCTACTCGAGATCCGTACAACGATGTGTAGTATGTGGAAAGGAATGATGAATTCGGTAAAAGACTTGGCAGACAAACGTAAGAAGTAGGCAGGAAAGTTATAATGCGGTAAGAAGGGGCTGGTTGAGCTGGCGGAGGAGCGCGAAGCTGGACGCGGTGGTCGATTGGTTAAAGCGATGGGCCGCTAATCCACTGGCTCTCCAAGCATGAGTTTGAATCATATCTGCAACGTGACGACATTCTTTTTGACCTTCACACAGAGCCATGTGCAAAATTTATTTTGCTTCATATTTGTTGCCCCCTTAGAATATTGCTGACCATATATGCTCGTGTAGAGGCGTGTGCAGAAGGGTCAATAGCAAAACAGTACTACTGATGCCCGCCATGACCTATGGTAGAACCGAAGACGCCTAAATTCTTAATCAAACACTCTCATAACTAGACTACCGCAGCTCTATTAGATTTTAATCGACTGCATTGTGGACCCAGATGGCCGTCCATAATTAGCGTTAATGTACTCATCGCGCTGTAGTGTTAACAATACCCACCGCACTGTTCTGATGGGTGCTCACGTGCGTCAAATTAGCTGCCCAAGCATGCTAATCATTCCAAATGGGCCATGTATTCTGCCATAAGAATTACAGATTCCCAGGGCTAGACGCTACTGACTGAGAATACGACTTTTGGGAGACGCTCCAGATTCTAGATGGCATCGGTCGTTGAGTTCTAATTCCGAAGGGTGGGTAATATTGAGCGAGTGTTCACAAGAGTAATGACGCAGACACCAATTCTAGCTAAAAATGTATTTACTCTGTAGCAGTTCGTATCACCTGGTCGACCAATTGAAAGCTGTTTGCACTTAGCGTGTTTGATCGTGTTTTGAGGATGTGAGCAGGTGGAAAAAACATGAAAATACATGAGCGAATTCAGTCTGCGAACTGCACAAAAGCAGCGGAACATAATAACAGATTAATTCGTAAGCACAGAAATGCATCAAAAGCCACCTCTGACTTTAAGCGCCTTCCAATTAAGTGCTGTAAAACATAGATTTCTAGTGCTTTACCACATTCATCCATCAACTCTGAGCGGAGTCATAGGAACGTGCACGGATACAAAAACATAATCTAATGCAAAAGGTACTCGGCTTCAAAAGTACGGTAATTCTGAATCCTAGAGAAAGCCTTGGAAAGCAATGCTAGCACTGATTAGGTAAATGAGAGGCCAGGAATGATGATAGTGACCTTAGTCGTCAAGTGGGCAGTGGACTCAGCCGGAACTTGAACCCGGGACCTCTCGCATCCGAAGCGAAAAGCGTGCTTCTAGACCTCTGAGCTGCGCTGCCATTGTAAATAATTAACAATAATACTTTAATTTTAGCCCAAAAGTTAGTCTTGGTGATCTAATGGATAAGGCGTTGGATTTCTAAGCCGAAGATTGTGAGCTTGAGTACAACCCAGGCTGGACTGTCCATCGCCGAGGTTACCTAGAGTTGAAAAGAGGTGAGCATTGATAGGTCGATTATCCCTACACCTTGTGGTGAGTAATAATGCTGATCCTCTAAAACCGGAGTAGAGGTCGGTGAGGTATGGTGACGCATTTACGTTCTCGTCCAGAAAATATCGGATACATAAAAGATGCGCACTTGTCAATCACGCTCACTAATTGGTGCATGTTTACACGACTGATTTTGGGTAAAATTTGACCTTGACCAAAAGACGCCAGCATCGATAAGCCGACAAATGCTACAAGAGAAAGCCTCTCATTGTCAGCACGGCTGTATGAGACTTCGAGTTGTCACAGTGCTGAGTGCAGAAATTGTGCGTAACAGGTTCAAAGTATGCCAAACTTTGTTGGTAGCCACCAAGAGGGCGAGCACGGCTGAGGTGGTGCATCCCTACAAACAAGGCGTCTCCTCGACGACACAGAGCTAACAGTGGCAATAGATTCTAATAATTATTTAAACGGAAGCAACATTTGTCAAAGTACAGTTGGTCTGCAAATGTAGAATGGACAACACCTTTTGTTTGGAAACGCTACAATCATTCAAGCGATTTGTACTTACAAAATCGGCAAAAAGTGCTAGGGATAATCGACAAGCAGAAACAAAGCAATTTAATTAGTTAGGGTAATAATGGAATATGTGAACGCAAAATGTAAACATTTCCATGAAAGGTAAATAAAACGAAGAAAGTGAACAGGTGGGAGGGGAACTATGAATGTTAAACAGAGAATAGGTATTGTGGCATGCAAAATAAGAGGGAAGGGTGTAGTGTATGGGAAAATTATAGGCTATGTGGGAATGGGGAGGAGTGATGTCAAGTAAGCTGAAAGTTGTTAAGTAGCACTGCCGAAACCGATGCGATGCAGCACTTGCAACTCTGAGCTCAAGTTACATACGATGCCGGTTCTGCCACTCGCCCGGGGACCGACAAATTCACTATGACTCTTGCCGCATCCATCGATCCATGCAACCGCAGCTAGGTGGTTGTTGCACAATAACTAGTTAAGGCATAAAATTGACCTTTGGTGCCATAACTTAGAGATAATAGGGGGACAACATTGGCGTGATCTTTGATGGCGCAAAAGTTCCATTTACAGTACGAAATCTTTTAAAGTGATTTAAATAAATATTGCAACATTCAAATCTCACGTTAACAAGGACATACATCGTCAAAAATTATCTGTGTTTTAAATAGCTTTATCCAGGTGTCTGCATTCGTCGGTAGTTACCAACTTTACTGCTTGCGAACTACTATCCACCAGCTCATACTGAGCTGCAGGTTGCATACTCGTTTACTGAGGGTTCAAGTATATTAGATCAAGCATACTCCTTTGCCTGATTTCATAGCGAGCGCCATACGACCGTAGGGGAAAGGGTATTTGTGGAAGAAAGCTAATTTATCTAACATCCCGGGACAAGGTTGCTATTTGTAAACTAAGTCAAGAGCACGAAACGTGGGTAAAAGAGTAGAATCTAAGCCACTAAACCGATTCAAATATTCAAAAGTAGCATTTGCCACTAAACGCCTGCCAAATTTGGCTGTGTCACCTCTCGTAAGATCCCATGCCAGACTGGAGAATCGATCTTACCGTCTTTGGCGATTATTGAGGATAGAAAACGGGATCGGCATCAAAACAACCTAAGCAGAAAATCGCAGAGTCCCATCCCTCTTGTAATATTCATTGTGTGGGCCAACGAACCGCCTTCATTCCCAGACACGTTCCTTAGCCATGGTAAGCCATGTTTAATCAAACATCTTGCTTGTGTCTGAAGTTAAAGACTGGTAAAGATAGTTCGCGGGTATTTGTTAAAGGCCGAATTCATTGCAACGTTTTCAATTCAGCATAGATGCAGAAAAAAACATCGTGATCCCAATCCGGCTCTTAGTGCCAGGGAATGTCAAACTAAGTCTGTTATTAGTTAGGCAGTGCATTCATGCATGTGCGTTAAACATATTGAGTTTGCGTTCCTTCATGTTAAGTGAGAGATTCTCTCACAGGAAGCAAAAAGATTTGGACCTAAAAGCAGCTAAGGGACAGAAAAGTGGGAGGGATTGGACTTGTTGCACTGATTTCCTATCCCATGTGCCATGCCGCTGGCTTCCCAAGAAAGTCAATTCTACCGGTGTTACAATAAAATGGGCTTGCAAATCTCGTCGCTAATAAAAGTCGGAGTCAATTGATAAGACGTGTTGATGTAAATTGTATTGGCATTTGTGGAAAAGGCGTACTGAAATGTTAATTAACAGGTGATTGATTGACGAGTTAAAGGAAGAAGAGGAGTAAAATGGATCGAATTCACCTGCACTCTGCGTGGTTTAGTAGCTATCAACCCTGGCAATGGCGATGACGACTGGTGATGACGGTTTATTGCATAATAGTAGAACACCCAGCGCTTTTACCGAAAGTTACAGTGCACCAGGAGTGCTGCTTTCGGATGACTGCATACCATATTATTTGTTTTTCCAAGTAGCAGAACCATAATTACACGCTAGTGGTTATTTATGTAATTACTTGCCGTTTGAGGCAATCTGATCAGATCGGAGGTGGTTCATCAAAAAATGGACACGTTCACAAGGCTAGAAGCTGTAACAAAGAGCGAACGGCATGCAAAATGATACCTTGAGGATATTTTCATGGAAAAAACATCGATCACGCTCCAGCACTGTATGCCTGGTGTGGAAGGGTGGAGCGCTCAGCATTTACGTGTCGCCAGAGAGCCAGTTAGCGCTGCGACACTTAGGTTTGAGAAGGTTGCTCTTCTTCCGTTGCAAAGCAACACAAACGACACTTGCCTTCCAGTGGTGGCAATGGTCCACGCTGAGGCAAAGTCACTTTACTAGCCACAAGGTCTTCCAGCTCTACGTACCCATTAGCTAGAACGAGAGCATAAACCAGAACAGCGGGAAGTTGAAATGAGCCTCTACAGTTTTGGTGGACAGGATTGTAGCAACCCCCAAATAAATATGCTAAATTCATTCTTTTAACATAATCAATCATCAAAAGACCTCAAAATAAATCCGCACATCAGTGCATCTATCCATTTCTCCAACTTGTTTTACAACATGCACCACCAAATAATCGCCAATCATGTTTTGTGGATCATAAGTTTTGCCACCTCAACTTTGCTCAGAGTTCCATGACATGTGCCACAAACATGTCCTAACATGAAAAGAATGAGCTGCTTATTTGCCATTAAAAATATTTATCTGACATAGACCGCAAAATGATCCGAAGTTTCATTACCTCATTACACTTCCTACCTTCATTACAATTGTCTATATTTATCCACGATAACGTCCACTTATCCCCTGACACACATGCGCACACACCCAGACAGATTCCTTTTTTAATCTGCAGGGAGCGGTCACAATCTCGTCTGCACTCAGCCATTCCACATCAATCTACCCATGAGTTATTTCAGGTGCTCTTTACATAAGCGAAGTGGGGAGTAGGTGATGTATCATGCGCATGGAATCTGGCCGCTTACCAGTTGTTAAGATATTATCTCCACCGTGGCTCAGTAAAAATGGGTGAGAATGCAAACAATAGGAGTCGCAATTTAGAGGCAACAATAGAGCAAACAGATTAAGAGCAATCGCTACCTTCGAGAAGAATATTTGTGGGATGGAAATCAATGCCAAAATGTGTGATAGTTAGCATTGGAGGAAGGAATAAAGGACGGAAGAAGGAAGATTCTATCAGGATGACAGAGTGCAAGGCACCGCTAGAACAGAAGCGCGAATGGCACATTTATAGGCTTTGTGAACTTAGGCAAACAGAAGCTAGTGCAGAATATGGAGATCTGCATTTCCACGACAAAGTGCTCGTTGGAGGAAACTGACTTGCAGGCTATCAAAGTTAATGATGTGGAACGCACGCAATGATTGCGTGTTAGGCTTTTGAGCTGACTGACGTCCATTTGGTATAACTAGTCTGTTCCTCCTGAATTGAAAAAAAATCCTACAAATGGAAATATAGGCGAACGGAGAGTCCTCGCCTCAGTAATATCGTATCACATAAAACTGTCCATTTGTATTTTAGGCATATATTTCGAACTATTAGTATTGCTATTATTATTACCGTTGTTGTTATATGCATAGAAATATAATTAAATAAGGAGGTGGTAGTTAGGAAGGACGAAAGTGTTGTATTGACGTTGTTAGTCGCCGCTATTAAGCAAACTATGGCAATTGCAAAATCTGACCGCATGTAACTCACGTACTTGCTTTTTGCTAAAGCAATTGTAACTTTTGCCACTTTAGATTAAATACATTTCGTGTTTTAAAGCTGCTTTTGCAGACTTTGCACTCCTTTGTTTCGCTTTGTGAATGCAAATTAAATTCCACCGATGCTGGCTACTACCACTACCAGCATAGCAATAGCTTTGTAATACACTCACAGCTCGCGGCCTTTAAAAGACTTCTGATGTTAAGTCAATTTAGCTAAATTTTATCGGGAATCCCTTATTCAGGGGCATCAATTTGCTCCCAAATGTTGCATACAAGAGTTGTGCTTAACAATTCTTCCTTTTGTACCCAAATTCTAACATGCCATGAGCTAGTCCTTCTCTTTTACCGAGCTTCGCGATGCCTGTGCACAGGGGTTTGAAATGCGCTAAAACGGATAGCCGCAGTGCAAAGGCGCATTTTTGAAATAAATACATAAAGATGATCGAATCTACAAGGACTACCAAACATTGTGGATGAGACTAGAGCAGCTATACAAAATTGTCGAAACGTGATGCAGAAAAAGTGAAGGTAGACACTAGAAGGCAGCACAATTTATTTTTAGTATTTAGCTTCATAATTTCCGTGTCAATAGTGTCCAACGATATAAGGAGGTGATGTCTGATTGCAGACTACAGTGCATTGTCTGCCATGCTCTTCATTTAACACCCATCTCAGGATGAGCAAGTCATGTAGCACTTAAACGAATGACACCAGGAAACAAAAGCATGCAAATTCAGAAGTGATAATGATTTGACATGAGGATGACATCATGCTGTCATGAACGAAACATTTAAAGTCAAAGCGCCTTAAGTCATTTGGATGGAGTGGAATCAATTCTCGACTTTATTAGACTGCCGAGAAACCTTTAAGCTGTGAGCAGCGCTTAATGCACACCAAATCATTAATAAGGTCCTGCAAAGAAGTGGAATCAAAATTATCACATGAAAACTGAGCAAATGTAAAATTGTCCTCAGATCGCAGTTCATCATTCCTCTTACCGCCACACGCCATTGATAATTAGTCCAATTTTAGACATTGCTGTTTCACTCAGGTTGACCAAAAGGTTAAAATAGAAAGTCACTTTGGAGCAAAAAAGATTAGTGCAGAGGACATCATGCACTATGATCCTGTTGTCAGCATAAAAGTGATGGCAGTAGTAGCAGTGCCGATGTAGCAGCGAAAGAAATGACAGGAGGGGAATACAAGTTAGAGGTGTGCTGCAGGCAACGGTAAGGGAGGGTGGGGCAGGAAATATGTGCTGATCCCGACGTGATTTGAACATGTAGCCTCCCGATCTGGAGTCATAGTATGAAGAACTGTGTGGTGGACCAGTTGACGTGCATGTTTTGTAAATGCTGTTTTGATTTGTGCGCTAGGAATGCTTTCTTAGGCGCTTAGGTTTGCACGGCATTACTGTCTTAGGCCCTAAAATGCTGCTTCAACTCAATCACGCTTCCACAAACTGTAGCTCAAGTTGCTCCAAATCACAGTGCTCGTCATTTAACAACCCGTTCAATGTTGCACACAGTCGACGCTCTGACAGCTTTAGTTTTGATGACATCTACCAGTCCATTTCATGACAACAAGCCACACGACTTCTGAGAAAAAGCTAAGTGTCTTTAAGATTCTTTAAATAAATGCACTCTAAGCCATGTCTTAACCATCTTTAGGTGAATAGACCAAGACACAGTATGCGTTCCATCGCTACTGCATATACTGGCTCCAAGATTTTTTAGAAATACTGCGAGCACGAAACGAAAGTGTTAGAAATCCCTTTACGCATAGTTGGCATGCATATTTAAAAATCACATTTCGTTTCTTTAAAGACCAGCCAGTACTTACTTCCATATCTTGCAATCGGCTACTCTTTTTTCTCCAAAGCAATGGGCTTCGGAATGGCTAGCAATTATGCGTGCCCAAACAGAAACACTGAGAGATGGATTAATTACATCTATTTTGGCATAAACTGCTTTCCTGCGCCATACACCATATCCTATTGTTGATTACGGCATAATTTGCAAAACTCTACCACTTTTAACTTTGTGTGAAAAGATATAAAGAATTTTGTCTTAGCACGTCAACATGGGTATGCTGATGGAATCATGCGAACTTCTTCTATCTCATTCCCTTTGGCGCCTTCTATCATGATTGCACCACTTAGGGCTTCGTTTCAAGTATATTTAGGCATTTACAATTGACGACTGCAATGACGTTGTTTTCGGACGTTGGGGGACACTTGATCCATTCTTTGATTGAAACTCATCTGCGAAATAGGCGAAGGACTTTACTCACTACCCAGGTGTTGATTCAGTAGCTTGTCTTTATGTGAATTAGTAGAATGAGCGGTGTTAGCTTTAGTTCGAACCTCAGATCGCCGAGGAACTACAATTACCAATCATATCCTCCCTCCATCGATTGCCCGTTCGTTTTCTTTTTTGATGTCCAACCGCTCGAAGAAGTTAAGCAAGGTGGAGTGAGGTGAAGCTGAGGTGAGTAGAGTGCTTGATGGTGGCTCCGCGTAGTTGTCGATTGGAAGAGTGGACACGCAATAGTAACACAATTACAGATATACACTAGAGATTGTGTGAAAGGAAGTGCTTAAGGTATAAAAAGAGCTCCTTAAAAATGCGCCTCAGTGGTCTACGGGTATGATTCGCGTTTCGGGTGATCGGACGAGAACCGGTGCTTTCTACGTGGTATGGTCACTGGCATGCGCATTGCTTCGCACCTCTCACCTTCAATCTCCCCTCTTCTATCGCTCACACCTCATATCACACTCCACTCCTCCCCACCCCACTGCTACCTCCATCCCTCCCACCTCTCTTTATTGTTGCGAGCCACGCGCGCGCGCACGCCTGCCCTCCCCATCACACCCTATGAATGAGGCCCTTGCTGCACCCTCCCTTGTCGCTGCATGACTAGGCGAGCTCAACCCACTACACCACACCACACCACCACCTCTCCGCCTACCAGCCAGCCAGCCAGTTTGCTTTACTTTATCAACAAACTGAGTGGCGTCTTATGCAACTTCTTCAGACGCCATTTGAACATACCTACACCGAAGCAGTTTTATTCCTTTG
The DNA here is from genome assembly GCA_036345935.2 of Taenia hydatigena. Taxonomy (NCBI): domain Eukaryota; kingdom Metazoa; phylum Platyhelminthes; class Cestoda; order Cyclophyllidea; family Taeniidae; genus Taenia; species Taenia hydatigena. The sequence continues at coordinate 4,466,762 of JADWOT020000007.1, forward strand.
CGACTGAGACGTCAGTGTGCAGCCCACGCCACTGTCAGACTAAGCGTAAATCTACCTCACTTGAGTTGAAATTGTTTCTATTCGTTCCCTTTTTAGATAAGCAGGTGGGTGTTTTTCGGTTTGAAGATTACCGACGAAGGTAATGGATGGACGACTTCCTGCGTGGATCACTTGTGTGTGTGGATTTAAACAATCTTCTGCGCTACTACTCTCACTGCTTCTGCTAGGTTTTAAGCCGTCTTCAATCATCACTGCTGTGCAGTGTACGTTGCCAGCTCTAGGTTTTGCTCATTGGCATCCGTTCATGCCATCGACTAAAATCCTTTACTCTCGTAATCGACAATTCCACCTGTTTTGTATCCCGTTTCAAAGAATATTTAGCGTGCTTTCATTCACTGCATTTATCTTAGGTCAGTCGAACAAGGTCGTGTTTGGCGAGTAGTGTGCATTGATGTGTTTTATAGAACTACCATTAGGAAATTTTGGGTATTTACTAAGCACTATTCTGGAAGTGCTGCCATCGGATTGATTGTACTGGATGCCAATAGGAAAGACACGGCAATCTGTGCGATAACTCGTGCGAATATCGACGGGTAAGCGTGGTTCTTACCACTAAATGGGTTTTTTCTTAGTCAAAAGAGCGGCACAGGTACTTAATTCACTAAATCCAGTTGACGCCGTTTTTATCAACGTCCAGCCTGTAAGGAAGCCTTCCGTGACATCTTGTGATGACTCAGGCACACATAGCATGACCTGTAAAATTCAGGGGTGCGTGGTGTTTCGCTATTCTATTGCCACTATTGCAACGTCTTGGTATCACATATAGAAGGCTTTACATGCACCTATACTTTTTGGTGCATAACTTATTGGGCTTTAGGTTAAACAGATTCATTATAACCATTGACTCAGAACTGATAGGCGGTCTGAAGGCTAGTGTCTGCAGATGGTTCACGCCATGGTGGACACAGTGGATGAGGAGGTCTCCAAAACCTGATGTAAGATAACTTTAAGTAGGCGGGCAATAGAGAGGCCCTGTAAAGTTCTTGTGGCTAAAAAGATGATGGAACAGCCATCTGGCTAGGGCTGCAGTTGAATCTACATCAATCAATTTATACTTGACCTTCTCCTGTATTGGAATGTCTAAAACATCTCACTGGAAGTCGAGGTTCTGCTTGCCATATTCACGTTTACTCCCAAGAGTAATGCGTACGCATTAATGAAAAAAGCTTTGCAAAGAAGGGCAATAGTTGGACCAATCGCGACCTCAAACATTGTGCATAACCTCCTTTAGATTTTTTAAACAGGGTGTAACCCGTCGACACACCTGTCGGCAATCATGCTTTTGGTGTGGATGCAAAATCCTCACTCCTGATTTCTCCTGTTTAACTCTTTTTATTTTCGAGAAGGCATTCGAAGCGCAAACAGTCCGCGAACACCAGTCACCACACTAAACCGAATCTCTGAACATTTAGAAATTAGGTTTACTGAAGTCAATTAAGTAGCATCATTGAGCACGGCAATGTGCTTAAAAAGAAGCAGCAAGATAAGGAGCTAGCAAAGACAGTCGCATACGGCAGCCATCGAGCCCATTCTCTAAAAACAAATTCTGCAACTACTTATGATTATGATTCGCGTCTCCATATAAGGCGGTGCTATTCATTGAATTGTAAATGCATTTAGAATATTGACCGTAAGTGTCCGCATTATGACGACAAAATGTAGTGAAGAGAAGCCCAAATAGAGGTCTCATGCATGTCACCCTTCCATAGCAGTCGTATGGATTCTAAGACCCAGAAGCTAGGTTGAAATATTTAGCCTAGTTTTGCGCTGGAAAGGAGAGGTTAAAGTGAAAATGCAACTAATTAAACTCGATTTTCAACTCATACACCACATTTATAAGCATCATCTTTTCTTTAAAGCAAGGTTCTATTTTTTGACAATGTACTAATCGTCATTGTTTGTGTCGTCTTTTTGTGCTGAAGATCTATTGAAAGGCGAATGAATGTATCGGTCGTCAGTTTCAATTTAAATAAACTCTGTTCTCATGATGAACGTTTAATCCCGTGGCCCTTTTGCGCATACAAAGCATATTCGGTGGCAAAGCTCACTAACTTCACTCTCAGTTGACCTGCTTTCAAGCACGCGAAGCAAATGGCTACTGGTCATGCACTTGAACATATTATCCACAACTTGCCTGCTTTTCTCCTTCGCTAAACGGCTAAAAACATTTTTATAAATGTAATGTATGCCTATATCTATGGGTTTAACCATTGCCCTACAAATATTTCAGCCCACTGACCGAGATGTCATTAGCAACCAGGACATTTATTCATAACGGATTTCTTACCGATTTCCAAATAGGACTAAAATATTCGTGGTGAGAGGTAGCCAGTCAGTCAGATTTTGCGGGAAACTCACAGGACACCGTTGACGCAAATCTTCCCTTAACCTCATTTCATCTGCTCATCTAGCCACATCTAATGCCTCACTCTCTAGAGTGCTCTAGCTTTCACACAAAAAAATAGTTCTTCCTATTTAACCACTTGTTGCAACTGACTGCATAACCTATGGGTCATAAATTCATTCCCACCTATCCATAATCCAACTCCTGCCGTTTAAAGAAATTCTCACAGACACTATTAGCTAATTTATCCACAGCAGTTAAAATTCAAGTGAGTGATGGGTTCACATTCTTCAAGTCGCATGTTACCTCCTATGCACAGCATCTCAATCAATTTAGGCATCTCGTTAGCCCACCACCGCCGACCACTCCCACAATTGGTTCTCCCATTTATTCTGCTGCATCTGGCCGGTAATATCATCTGACCTGACTGGATCTCTTCTAAACTGGGGCGCAGGTGCACTCTTATTCGATTTAAGTTAACAATCGCTAAATCCACACCAACAAATCAAGCATCATTGATGCCGTGTATGCCAAAACATTAAATCCAGCTACACCGTGCCGCCCCGCCCCTTCACTCGCTCAGGCAGTCACTCTTTCATTTATCAACAAGTACATGCCAACAATTTGCCCATCTTGCCCTTCGACTCCTGTCTATCTACCTGGTGGTTGATGGATCACTAGCTTCCGCATTTAGACTCAAGAATTCTACAATATGATCATATTTTCTAAATAACCACCTATTGATAAATATTTGCATGTATGTATCCATCCTGATATGCAGTTATGGATTTTTGAACGTTCCTTCTTACTTATGCATTTAGTTTTTAGCCTTACATTCATGCACAACCTAACTTCGTTAAAATAATATTGGTAAATAAGACACTGATGGAGTGTGTAAGATGGATGATAGTAGGAGGAATGCTTCAGTGTTCCAGTTGGTTCAGTGCAGTGATAGTTTGCTGATACAAAGCTGACATCGACGCAGGAATTAAGAAACGGTATAGACTGTGGCGACATCCTCCTATATTCAATCTCAGGCCAACGAGGAGGTGTTCAACGCAGTTTTGGTCGTTGTGACATGCCTTAGTAGCTACATGCATTTGTGCACACATATTGTAGAGACGAAGTGGGTAAAGCGCAGCAAGGAGAGGAAGTTGCGTCTAAATAACAAAGTAGGGAAGATTAAATGGGTAGAAGGACGCGTAAAACTGTAAAAAGTGTGCGCTGGTTGCCCGAGTAGCGTACGCAGTAGATTAGCACGTCGCTCTCCTAATCCGAGGGTCGCGAATTCGAGTCTTGCTCTGGGCGGCGCTACTCGCCGCAATTTACCATTAAATTGCTAATAATCAGCAACGATAAGACAGCTGCACCCATGCACACACACATTTGTCGACATTCACTTACGCTACTGGCAAGAGAACCCGTACATTGGTGCAGGTACAAATGGAACACCCACGGTGGGAAACGAACCCAGCTACTTTCACTTGGGAAGCAGATGCCGCGGCCCTTATTGGCATTTTATTTGATCCATTTACTAAGAATATACACTATCGCATGTGCTCGTCTTTTTGAATCTTTATTCTATTAGTCCATAATTCCTATCATCCAGGCAATGCTACTTAACAATTTCGACTCATTTTACATCACTCCTCACTGTTTTCATATGTTTTACTATTTTTAGCAAAAGTTGCAATTTCGCGTTTTATTCAACCCTGTGCAACATTTATTGCCCATTTGGCGTTCTGCGTGTCCTTCACATCTTCCCATTCCCTTTGTTTGCTTAACATTCCTTGACAGCGCCTACGCTTCGTGCTCGTTTATTGCACGGTTTTCGTCGATAATTTAATTTTGAAATTCTATCAATGCGGGAAGCATAAGTGATCGCAGCGTTTTCAAGCACATCTTGTATCGGTTCCCTGCACCCGTAGTCTAGACGTACTTTACCAAATCTTGCACCGAATTGAACTCTCATCAAATTGTGTTGCTGCAAACATCTGACACATTCGTCTTACAGCGGCGCGAATCGTAGCATGAATCTGAAGGATAATTTACAAGTCGACACCACTCCCCCCTGCTCATCCTGGGTGGCTGTGTCGGAAGAGGCCAGGAGCCGGTTGCATTTGATAGGACATGAACTTACGACTTATGCAGTAAGGAACCCGAGAATTCATCAGTTATTCTACCAAAACTTTACTTGTGCTCAAAGATAGGCCAAGTACGCATGCCTAGCATTGTGGCTATTAATTAACTTAAGGCAACTGCAAGGTCTAGCGGTTCTGTGGCATAATTTTGGCTTTGGATGCGTGGGTTTGCGGATTATAATTTTGGTTGATCTCGAGCCCAGATTTGTACATGTTAGGCTGTCTAGTGTGCGCATTCCAATATCTTGGGTTATTATTTGGTGATATTTTGTTCGCCGCCGTTTTCTTTGCTGAATGTCATCGCAATATTGTGTCTGCAACTTTAGTACCAAAATCAATATTAATTCACAAACAGCAAAATATCTCTTCGCGCTGCATTAAAGCAAGTGAAAAGTGATCTGGATTGTTTCATTGTGAAGAGATATTTTGTCGTTAGTGAATTGATATCGATTTTGGCACTGAAGTGAGAATGGATTTACAGGAGATATTTCCCTTTAGGGTAGTTGATTTTGATCACAACATTGCCTTTCAATTAGGCGGAATGAAGAAGATTTGATAACCTCAAATTCGTCTTGTCGTAGAACACCAATGGTAGAGAATTGAGGACAATAATCCTAGTAAAGGCAAATCGATGTTTATCAGATAACTGCGTTGGTGGAGGGAAGCGGATGGGAGCTTTGCATAAGAAGAATCGGATTTAAGATTGCGACTGCAGTAGCAGTGTTAGAGGAGGAGGAATTTTCCTAGATGCAATTCGATTTTGATAAAGTGATGCAGTTGCAGTGAAACGGAGCATTAAATTTGGACAAAAGTTGAATGAAAATCGGTCGTGTGGCTGCGCCTATGGTGGGGTGAGAGGCAAACTTCCCTTAAGGTTAGACTTGATTTTAACGTGTGACTGTTCTGGGAGTGAAACTAAGGACTGTGTCTTTAACAGTAGAGGGAGAGGAGAAATTTTGCTGGAGATGAGTCAACACTTATTGTGCGTCTGCAGTGGTAGTTGAGCAGGAGGAGAGATTTGACCATGCGGTTGCCGTTTTAGTGAGGCGAGGACATAAAGTTTGCTGAAGGTGTGGCTAAAGTGACAATTGAGTGAGAGACGAATTTTTGCTGTAGGTGCGTTGGTTTTGATTATATGGCTGCATTGGTAGCAGCGCGAAAGGAATACTCTTACTGGAAGTAAATCTATTCGGATTATTTAACCCCAGTACAAGCGGACTCGTGGGTCATAAGAAGGCATCTTATAGGCTGATGTGGTTGCAAGGCCTTCGTGCAAGTGGATGGAAATTGTAAACTCGGTGCATTTCTGCGCAAATAATGGAGCTCTAATTCCATTGCATTCTGTTTGCAACTTCCGTTCCGACTGGGAATCACAGAATGGCTGGTGGTAGGAGTCCATTAATCACATGCTGTGTACATTTTGCAGCGGTCAGTTGATTTTAATTTCCTCATAAGCTGCTTTAATTCACATTGTCGCTGATCGTAATGCATTGCTATCATCCACTGCGAATTGATTATACTCTGTTAGAGATTCATACTATTGTCAATTTGGGCTTGCTAAGGAATGAATTGTGAAGGAGCATCTCGATACGAAACTTATCTTTGGCATATCACTTTCTGTTATAAGCACTGTTAAAGACTTCAGGATTCGACGTTGGCGTTCAAATAATGCATGTTTGCAAAGGAACTGTTAATTGCTGGAATCGTTCTTTCGAAGACAAAAGTAAGTTCACTGTTAACACTTGTTAGTTAATGTCAATTACTTGTTGCATGTGTCTAAAAGAATAGAAATTAAATTTTTTGAGAACAAATCAAAGGTTAATGCCTGAATGGCTGAAAACGTGCACAGTTTTTAAATTCATTTAGCAGAACCAAATATTGGGACTCACGGAGAAGATTGTATTGGTAATAGGTTTTTGTTGTTTGCAATGCGGATGAAGTTTTGCGTGGATAACCATAGTTGATACCTCTTTTTGCTTTCATTTAACGGCGTGCACTGTTGTTGCACGCCCTAATGTTTCTAATGAGGCGCGTTAGTTAAGACACCCATCGTCTTTATTTGCTTACATTGTATGGCAAAAGTTTGCACTTTGTACTCTGTGAAATAAATTGGAGTGATGCTGAGTGAAATTTATCAAGTTTAATTATACTATTAATGTTAAAGGCCACAAAAATACACTTATTTCACTTTATTCATGACCGCGCAACTAGAAGTTAAAAGTAATTTGATTGGACTTCCTGATTCAAGGTGTCATGCCGCATCCTCAAACTGCGATTCTTCAACTTGAAACATTCAAACCAAAAGGTTGCCACTGTAAATTCAGCATGGACAACATAGTCAGCGAATAGCAGCGATGCCGGTGGAGGTGGTGGAACCATGCGAGTCAATGCGCTGATTTCTACCATAGAGATGCGTTAGAAATGCTGCCAGGTAGACAGATGTCTAAAAGGACACATTTTTCCACTTTTCGGTTATTCAATTAACCAACACAAAGATGGAACTTAAAGCAAACAAAACTTAGGCAGATCCAATAAACCTTGCACTGCAATCAAGATCGTGAGTAAAAATTAAAGGTGCTCATATTTTTTTAAGAAATAAATGCGCTGCTTTACTTCTCTGTTAACCAAAAAGTCAAATGCGAACAGACCTCTGGCTAGATTTGATACATTTTAGTCTGCATTATTGTTTACTCACTAATAAATTTCTCATTATTTGCTGGATGAATTTCAACAGTATACAGAAAATGTATTTGTGCGATGACAGAGTTACAAAAAATCGCATTTGCGTGGTAACAAGCCCTTGAAAAAATTGAAATAGCATTTTTGCGATTGCTGCCATTGAATTATGCCCACGTTTCACTTTGTTAGGACGGGGGCTACCTGGCTTCACAACTGCACTTCTGTACTGGATGAGTATCATTAGCGCGTGGCTGTGAGAATGCGTTCTCGCGCCTTACAAATCTGCGGTTTGAGGTTCATGTTGTTTCAAGAGCTTTGGTGCGTTTAAGTGATTCCCTGTGTAGACCTGACTAAAACGACTTCATTTTAGAAGCCAGTGAATACTTGAATGACTAGTCCTCTACATGACAGATGCGTACGATTTAGATTATTAAGTATTCATGATAGTGCGAAGATCAAATATACGTTGGTTCCACTTTGTTTGCACACAGAAAATCACTTTTTGCCATACTTAGGAACTTATTATTTAATTGACACCACATTGCAAAAACAGGAGTCAAGTTCACATTCCGTGATGGAAACGCACTTCCTTAAAACAATCGGCACGCACGTGCCTGCACGAGGGATCTTTAACACACACTTGAAGTTGTAGACCGTCAGGTACGTCAGTGGGTGATCACACCTCGTGTTCCTTCCTTTTAGGTAGTCAGTAGGCACACTTGTTATAAAATCGAGTGTTTCCTTTGCAGATCACCTATACTTCCATTAGAGGCATTTACATGCATTACAGGTGTCTGCAAAACACTCAGTTAATATTACGGGATGTTACCAGCAGACTTCTAAGCACACTGCGAAAAGCTCTAAAATTGATTAGCATTTGCTTTTTTTCCAAAAACGTCGACTAAAGTACATGATGCCGCTCCATATATGCTAACCACACCCAAGCAATGAGCAACATTTATAAGTCAACAAAATCGCCAACAGCAAAGTACCCTGAGCTGTGACTTGTTCATGATATTAGGATCCATGACTAAGGATTTATAACAAAAAGTTTTTAGAGATTTTGCTACATATTGGAAGGAAAATAAAACTCTCTTATTAGCTGCAAGGTTACTCCATGAAGCCTGCTATGCCACAAACTGAATGTCTAACGATGGTACTCGTTTTCCTTTTCTTCAGCTTAATTGCACATTTAAAAGCTGCAAAGCTCTTGATGAGACCATTGCTGTAATTAAACGCTGATTAGCAATAAGGCAAATTTTCACACAATGAAAAAAACAAATTATCCATCAAATGCTGTTAGCATTATTGGTGCAAGTTGAATAAGTACCTTTGCAGGAGGATCAAGATTTGGAATTACACTGCTCACATGCCCAATCTCATTGTCGTAAAGATCTTGGATAAACAGTGGTAGGATTTGGTAGCTTATCACCTTAACTGTGGAGCGTACATGCTCATCCACAATTACGTCGATTCACTTAGGCAAATCAAGGAGATCACACATTTAAAAGTCGACAACGCTTAATAAAATTCTGCATAATCTCTGCGCAAGTTGCGGCTTGAATATAAAGGTATGACTGATCAAGCGCTTGCAGCCAGACCCGAATCGAATGAGTTTTGTTACGCTGTAGCCACAGTGCATTAGTCTAGTCTTAAGTAGCCCATGGTAAGCACCATGTTGCGCGATTCCAACACCCTTTCCAAAAATAGCAAATCCCAAATCCAAGCATGTATTTGAACGAAACAGAGATTACGTTGAGTGGTAAATTTCAGTAGGTATTGTGCACGAATTCACTGATATTTTATGCGTCTCTAGTCCAGAAGCAGAGCACTTTTGATGATCTCAAGAGCAGAGTTTAGCGTTGTCACTGAATCTTCAGGTGAACCAAGCGATGTATTGACCTCGGCTACCACCATCGATTTGAGCAGACCTGGACAGCAAAGTGAAATTGATTTTATTACTACTTTGTTTCAGAGGTATGCAAAGAAAACACAAGGCTTATTGCAGCCTCCATTCTCACGTGCACATCATTAAAACTGTCACAAAGAACTCCATCGTTGCTACAGGTCCAGCGCATCGCAACACTGTCTCGAATTATCTGCGCCATCTATTTACGCCGCTAATTGAAAGCCACAGCTTTTCGTGTGATAGGCCAACACAACATTTTAACGCAGTCTTAAAGCACTAGGCTAATAATGCTGGGTTGATGTTCCTAAAGGGGAAGTCGACAAGAAACCCTAAATTTGTGCTTTCGCTTTAGCATGTGGGTGTTTCCTTTTCAAAATTATCACAAGCAGCTGCTCAGATATCTTTGCCCTAGTCAAGTAGCATTCATCCCTGTCGATGCAATTGGGGCAGAACTATAAATTTCGATACTGTTAGCCTACCTGTCTGGCCAAGGTTCTTGCAAATGTAGACACCTGTAATGCATGTAAATGCCTCTAATGGAAGTATAGGTGATCTGCAAAGGAAACACTCGATTTTATAATAGCATGGTCTTGCTAACCTCCGACCATGCTAGTGTTATTCCTATAGCAGCAATAAATTTCATTACACACAACTGCTCTAGAGTTTTTCCAGATTTCTTTGTTTAACATATCGCGTCCATGCGCTGACTCCTATATCATGTGCACTCCTTTGAACATCCAAAACATCCGGCTCCGAATATTTGCGGTTTCCTCTGCAAGGTTTCTCTTGTTGATTGTTGGCTAAAGGAAATGGTATCCTCAGAGAAGTTGGGATCAACATCACATTTAAACAACGGAACATGCAGTGTAAATAAAATATGTCCACTTGTGGCTCCCATGACTAAAGTTGGGCGCTATTTATGTTAAGCAGAATGCATTTAGCATCAACAGGTGTTTGGTTTACATTTCGTAATCTAAACACACGCTTACCATACGATCGTCTTAGATGCGACTGCGCAAGATATATGTAGCGAAATAAAAACAATTGTGTTGACAATTACGCAAAAATAGTAACCTGCTAAGTGCACTGACGCGGCATCACAGCCACACGAGGCTGATTCACATGGGGTATAAAAGGCAGTCGCAACTAATACCAAGTGTATTAGAGCTTTCGTGTCATGGGCAACGGCTCCGCAAATCACGTCTCCTCTCTGGGTATTGTGGCAGCAGCAGTCGATAAGGGTCAACCAAAGGATGGAGTTCAGAAAGCACCGAAAGAGATTCGAGATCATGGTCTCGAGGGGCTCTTTGAAGATTTGAGTAAGCTGTCAGCTAGCCTGACCTTAATTTTCCTTCATTTTTCTCTCTAGTGTATGGTGGGACGCCCGCAACACCATCAATGCCCCACCTCATTAATTTGACTTATCTGAATTCTCGGCGTCTATGTGCTGCTAACATTTCACTGCCTAATTCTAGATGCCAAAGTAAATGATCTCGAATCTCTTTCGGTGCTTTCTGAACTCCATCCTTTGGTTGACCCCTATCGACTGCTGCTGCCACAATACCCAGAGAGGAGACGTGATTTGCAGAGCCGTTGCCCATGACACGAAAGCTCTAATACACTTGGTATTAGTTGCGACTGCCTTTTATACCTCATGTGAATCAGCTCCATGTGGCTGTGATGCCGCGTCAGCGCACCCAAAAAATTACTATTTTTGCGTAATTGTCAACAAAATTGATTTTATTTCGCTACATATATCTTGCGCAGTCGCATCTAAGACGATCATATGGTAAGCGTGTGTTTAGATTACGAAATGTAAACCAAACACCTGTTGATGCTAAATGCATTCTGCTTAACATAAATAGCGCCCAACTTTAGTCATGGGAGCCACAAGTGGACATATTTTATTTACACTGAATGTTCCGTTGTTTAAATGTGATGTTGATCCCAACTACTCTGAGGATACCATTTCCTTTAGCCAACAATCAAAAAGAGAAACCTTGCAGAGGAAACCGCAAATATTCGGAGCCGGATGTTTTGGATGTTCGAAGGAGTGCATGGACGCGATATGTTAAACAAAGAAATCTGGAAAAACTCTAGAGCAGTTGTGTATAATGAAATTTATTGCTGCTATAGGAATAATTGTAATTGTTTGGCAGTCCTAATTGTCAAATACACCTGAGCTTCGACATTGACGCGTTGGACCCCAAATATGCTCCCAGCACAGGGACTCCCGTCCCAGGGGGCCTCTCATTGGACGAGGGCAAGTACATTTGCAAGAACCTTGGCCAGACAGGTAGGCTAACAGTATCGAAATTTATAGTTCTGCCCCAATTGCATCGACAGGGATGAATGCTACTTGACTAGGGCAAAGATATCTGAGCAGCTGCTTGTGATAATTTTGAAAAGGAAACACCCACATGCTAAAGCGAAAGCACAAATTTAGGGTTTCTTGTCGACTTCCCCTTTAGGAACATCAACCCAGCATTATTAGCTTAGTGCTTTAAGACCGCGTTAAAATGTTGTGTTGGCCTATCACACGAAAAGCTGTGGCTTTCAATTAGCGGCGTAAATAGATGGCGCAGATAATTCGAGACAGTGTTGCGATGCGCTGGACCTGTAGCAACGATGGAGTTCTTTGTGACAGTTTTAATGATGTGCACGTGAGAATGGAGGCTGCAATAAGCCTTGTGTTTTCTTTGCATACCTCTGAAACAAAGTAGTCATAAAATCAATTTCACTTTGCTGTCTAGGTCTGCTCAAATCGATGGTGGTAGCCGAGGTCAATACATCGCTTGGTTCACCTGAAGATTCAGTGACAACGCTAAACTCTGCTCTTGAGATCATCAAAAGTGCTCTGCTTCTGGACTAGAGACGCATAAAATATTAGTGAATTCGTGCACAATACCTACTGAAATTTACCACTCAACGTAATCTCTGTTTCGTTCAAATACATGCTTGGGTTTGGGATTTGCTATTTTTGGAAAGGGTGTTGGAATCGCGCAACATGGTGCTTACCATGGGCTACTTAAGACTAGACTAATGCACTGTGGCTACAGCGTAACAAAACTCATTCGATTCGGGTCTGGCTGCAAGCGCTTGATCAGTCATACCTTTATATTCAAGCCGCAACTTGCGCAGAGATTATGCAGAATTTTATTAAGCGTTGTCGACTTTTAAATGTGTGATCTCCTTGATTTGCCTAAGTGAATCGACGTAGTTGTGGATGAGCATGTACGCTCCACAGTTAAGGTGATAAGCTACCAAATCCTACCACTGTTCATCCAAGATCTTTACGACAATGAGATTGGGCATGTGAGCAGTGTAATTCCAAATCTTGATCCTCCTGCAAAGGTACTTATTCAACTTGCACCAATAATGCTAACAGCATTCGATGGATAATTTGTTTTTTCCATTGTGTGAAAATTTGCCTTATTGCTAATCAGCGTTTAATTACAGCAATGGTCTCATCAAGAGCTTTGCAGCTTTTAAATGTGCAATTAAGCTGAAGAAAAGGAAAACGAGTACCATCGTTAGACATTCAGTTTGTGGCATAGCAGGCTTCATGGAGTAACCTTGCAGCTAATAAGAGAGTTTTATTTTCCTTCCAATATGTAGCAAAATCTCTAAAAACTTTTTGTTATAAATCCTTGGTCATGGATCCTAATATCATGAACAAGTCACAGCTCAGGGTACTTTGCTGTTGGCGATTTTGTTGACTTATAAATGTTGCTCATTGCTTGGGTGTGGTTAGCATATATGGAGCGGCATCATGTACTTTAGTCCACGTTTTTGGAAAAAAAAGCAAATGCTAATCAATTTTAGAGCTTTTCGCAGTGTGCTTAGAAGTCTGCTGGTAACATCCCGTAACATTAACTGAGTGTTTTGCAGACACCTGTAATGCATGTAAATGCCTCTAATGGAAGTATAGGTGATCTGCAAAGGAAACACTCGATTTTATAATAAGTGTGCCTACTGACTACCTAAAAGGAAGGAACACGAGGTGTGATCACCCACTGACGTACCTGACGGGCTACAACTTCAAGCGTGTGTTAAAGATCCCTCGTGCAGGCACGTGCGTGCCGATTGTTTTAAGGAAGTGCGTTTCCATCACGGAATGTGAACTTGACTCCTGTTTTTGTAATGTGGTGTCAATTAAATAATAAGTTCCTAAGTATGACAAAAAGTGATTTTCTGTGTGCAAACAAAGTGGAACCAACGTATATTTGATCTTCGCACTATCATGAATACTTAATAATCTAAATCGTACGCATCTGTCATGTAGAGGACTAGTCATTCAAATATTCACTGGCTTCTGAAATGAAGTCGTTTTAGTCAGGTCTACACAGGGAATCCCTTAAACGCACCAAAACTCTTGAAACAACATGAACCTCAAACCGCAGATTTGTAAGGCGCGAGAACGCATTCTCACAGCCACGCGCTAATGATACTCATCCAGTACAGAAGTGCAGTTGTGAAGCCAGGTAGCCCCCGTCCTAACAAAGTGAAACGTGGGCATAATTCAATGGCAGCAATCGCAAAAATGCTATTTCAATTTTTTCAAGGACTTGTTACCACGCAAATGCGATTTTTTGTAACTCTGTCATCGCACAAATACATTTTCTGTATACTGTTGAAATTCATCCAGCAAATAATGAGAAATTTATTAGTGAGTAAACAATAATGCAGACTAAAATGTATCAAATCTAGCCAGAGGTCTGTTCGCATTTGACTTTTTGGTTAACAGAGAAGTAAAGCAGTGCATTTATTTCTTAAAAAAATATGAGCACCTTTAATTTTTACTCACGATCTTGATTGCAGTGCAAGGTTTATTGGATCTGCCTAAGTTTTGTTTGCTTTAAGTTCCATCTTTGTGTTGGTTAATTGAATAACCGAAAAGTGGAAAAATGTGTCCTTTTAGACATCTGTCTACCTGGCAGCATTTCTAACGCATCTCTATGGTAGAAATCAGCGCATTGACTCGCATGGTTCCACCACCTCCACCGGCATCGTTGTTATTCGCTGACTATGTTGTCCATGCTGAATTTACAGTGGCAACCTTTGGGTTTGAATGTTTCAAGTTGAAGAATCGCAGTTTGAGGATGCGGCATGACACCTTGAATCAGGAAGTCCAATCAAATTACTTTTAACTTCTAGTTGCGCGGTCATGAATAAAGTGAAATAAGTGTATTTTTGTGGCCTTTAACATTAATAGTATAATTAAACTTGATAAATTTCACTCAGCATCACTCCAATTTATTTCACAGAGTACAAAGTGCAAACTTTTGCCATACAATGTAAGCAAATAAAGACGATGGGTGTCTTAACTAACGCGCCTCATTAGAAACATTAGGGCGTGCAACAACAGTGCACGCCGTTAAGTGAAAGCAAAAAGAGGTATCAACTATGGTTATCCACGCAAAACTTCATCCGCATTGCAAACAACAAAAAACTATTACCAATACAATCTTCTCCGTGAGTCCCAATATTTGGTTCTGCTAAATGAATTTAAAAACTGTGCACGTTTTCAGCCATTCAGGCATTAACCTTTGATTTGTTCTCAAAAAATTTAATTTCTATTCTTTTAGACACATGCAACAAGTAATTGACATTAACTAACAAGTGTTAACAGTGAACTTGCTTTTGTCTTCGAAAGAACGATTCCAGCAATTAACAGTTCCTTTGCAAACATGCATTATTTGAACGCCAACGTCGAATCCTGAAGTCTTTTACAGTGCTTATAACAGAAAGTGATACGCCAAAGATAAGTTTCGTATCGAGATGCTCCTTCACAATTCATTCCTTAGCAAGCCCAAATTGACAATAGTATGAATCTCTAACAGAGTATAATCAAATCGCAGTGGATGATAGCAATGCATTACGATCAGCGACAATGTGAATTAAAGCAGCTTATGAGGAAATTAAAATCAACTGACCGCTGCAAAATGTACACAGCATGTGATTAATGGACTCCTACCACCAGCCATTCTGTGATTCCCAGTCGGAACGGAAGTTGCAAACAGAATGCAATGGAATTAGAGCTCCATTATTTGCGCAGAAATGCACCGAGTTTACAATTTCCATCCACTTGCACGAAGGCCTTGCAACCACATCAGCCTATAAGATGCCTTCTTATGACCCACGAGTCCGCTTGTACTGGGGTTAAATAATCCGAATAGATTTACTTCCAGTAAGAGTATTCCTTTCGCGCTGCTACCAATGCAGCCATATAATCAAAACCAACGCACCTACAGCAAAAATTCGTCTCCCACTCAATTGTCACTTTAGCCACACCTTCAGCAAACTTTATGTCCTCGCCTCACTAAAACGGCAACCGCATGGTCAAATCTCTCCTCCTGCTCAACTACCACTGCAGACGCACAATAAGTGTTGACTCATCTCCAGCAAAATTTCTCCTCTCCCTCTACTGTTAAAGACACAGTCCTTAGTTTCACTCCCAGAACAGTCACACGTTAAAATCAAGTCTAACCTTAAGGGAAGTTTGCCTCTCACCCCACCACAGGCGCAGCCACACGACCGATTTCCATTCAACTTTTGTCCAAATTTAATGCTCCGTTTCACTGCAACTGCATCACTTTATCAAAATCGAATTGCATCTAGGAAAATTCCTCCTCCTCTAACACTGCTACTGCAGTCGCAATCTTAAATCCGATTCTTCTTATGCAAAGCTCCCATCCGCTTCCCTCCACCAACGCAGTTATCTGATAAACATCGATTTGCCTTTACTAGGATTATTGTCCTCAATTCTCTACCATTGGTGTTCTACGACAAGACGAATTTGAGGTTATCAAATCTTCTTCATTCCGCCTAATTAAAAGGCAATGTTGTGATCAAAATCAACTACCCTAAAGGGAAATATCTCCTGTAAATCCATTCTCACTTCAGTGCCAAAATCGATATCAATTCACTAACGACAAAATATCTCTTCACAATGAAACAATCCAGATCACTTTTCACTTGCTTTAATGCAGCGCGAAGAGATATTTTGCTGTTTGTGAATTAATATTGATTTTGGTACTAAAGTTGCAGACACAATATTGCGATGACATTCAGCAAAGAAAACAGCGGCGAATAAAATATCACCAAATAATAACCCAAGATATTGGAATGCGCACACTAGACAGCCTAACATGTACAAATCTGGGCTCGAGATCAACCAAAATTATAATCCGCAAACCCACGCATCCAAAGCCGAAATTATGCCACAGAACCGCTAGACCTTGCAGTTGCCTTAAGTTAATTAATAGCCACAATGCTAGGCATGCGTACTTGGCCTATCTTTGAGCACAAGTAAAGTTTTGGTAGAATAACTGATGAATTCTCGGGTTCCTTACTGCATAAGTCGTAAGTTCATGTCCTGTCAAATGCAACCGGCTCCTGGCCTCTTCCGACACAGCCACCCAGGATGAGCAGGGGGGAGTGGTGTCGACTTGTAAATTATCCTTCAGATTCATGCTACGATTCGCGCCGCTGTAAGACGAATGTGTCAGATGTTTGCAGCAACACAATTTGATGAGAGTTCAATTCGGTGCAAGATTTGGTAAAGTACGTCTAGACTACGGGTGCAGGGAACCGATACAAGATGTGCTTGAAAACGCTGCGATCACTTATGCTTCCCGCATTGATAGAATTTCAAAATTAAATTATCGACGAAAACCGTGCAATAAACGAGCACGAAGCGTAGGCGCTGTCAAGGAATGTTAAGCAAACAAAGGGAATGGGAAGATGTGAAGGACACGCAGAACGCCAAATGGGCAATAAATGTTGCACAGGGTTGAATAAAACGCGAAATTGCAACTTTTGCTAAAAATAGTAGAACATATGAGAACAGTGAGGAGTGATGTAAAATGAGTCGAAATTGTTAAGTAGCATTGCCTGGATGATAGGAATTATGGACTAATAGAATAAAGATTCAAAAAGACGAGCACGTGCGATAGTGCATATTCTTAGTAAATGGATCAAATAAAATGCCAATAAGGGCCGCGGCATCTGCTTCCCAAGTGAAAGTAGTTGGGTTCGTTTCCCACCGTGGGTGTTCCATTTGTACCTGCACCAATGTACGGGTTCTCTTGCCAGTAGCGTAAGTGAATGTCGACAAATGTGTGTGTGCATGGGTGCAGCTGTCTTATCGTTGCTGATCATTAGCAATTTAATGGTAAATTGCGGCGAGTAGCGCCGCCCAGAGCAAGACTCGAATTCGCGACCCTCGGATTAGGAGAGCGACGTGCTAATCTACTGCGTACGCTACTCGGGCAACCAGCGCACACTTTTTACAGTTTTACGCGTCCTTCTACCCATTTAATCTTCCCTACTTTGTTATTTAGACGCAACTTCCTCTCCTTGCTGCGCTTTACCCACTTCGTCTCTACAATATGTGTGCACAAATGCATGTAGCTACTAAGGCATGTCACAACGACCAAAACTGCGTTGAACACCTCCTCGCTGGCCTGAGATTGAATATAGGAGGATGTCGCCACAGTCTATACCGTTTCTTAATTCCTGCGTCGATGTCAGCTTTGTATCAGCAAACTATCACTGCACTGAACCAACTCGAACACTGAAGCATTCCTCCTACTATCATCCATCTTACACACTCCATCAGTGTCTTATTTACCAATATTATTTTAACGAAGTTAGGTTGTGCATGAATGTAAGGCTAAAAACTAAATGCATAAGTAAGAAGGAACGTTCAAAAATCCATAACTGCATATCAGGATGGATACATACATGCAAATATTTATCAATAGGTGGTTATTTAGAAAATATGATCATATTGTAGAATTCTTGAGTCTAAATGCGGAAGCTAGTGACCCATCAACCACCAGGTAGATAGACAGGAGTCGAAGGGCAAGATGGGCAAATTGTTGGCATGTACTTGTTGATAAATGAAAGAGTGACTGCCTGAGCGAGTGAAGGGGCGGGGCGGCACGGTGTAGCTGGATTTAATGTTTTGGCATATACGGCATCAATGATGCTTGATTTGTTGGTGTGGATTTAGCGATTGTTAACTTAAATCGAATAAGAGTGCACCTGCGCCCCAGTTTAGAAGAGATCCAGTCAGGTCAGATGATATTACCGGCCAGATGCAGCAGAATAAATGGGAGAACCAATTGTGGGAGTGGTCGGCGGTGGTGGGCCAACGAGATGCCTAAATTGATTGAGATGCTGTGCATAGGAGGTAACATGCGACTTGAAGAATGTGAACCCATCACTCACTTGAATTTTAACTGCTGTGGATAAATTAGCTAATAGTGTCTGTGAGAATTTCTTTAAACGGCAGGAGTTGGATTATGGATAGGTGGGAATGAATTTATGACCCATAGGTTATGCAGTCAGTTGCAACAAGTGGTTAAATAGGAAGAACTATTTTTTTTTGTGAAAGCTAGAGCACTCTAGAGAGTGAGGCATTAGATGTGGCTAGATGAGCAGATGAAATGAGGTTAAGGGAAGATTTGCGTCAACGGTGTCCTGTGAGTTTCCCGCAAAATCTGACTGACTGGCTACCTCTCACCACGAATATTTTAGTCCTATTTGGAAATCGGTAAGAAATCCGTTATGAATAAATGTCCTGGTTGCTAATGACATCTCGGTCAGTGGGCTGAAATATTTGTAGGGCAATGGTTAAACCCATAGATATACGCATACATTACATTTATAAAAATGTTCTTAGCCGTTTAGCGAAGGAGAAAAGCAGGCAAGTTGTGGATAATATGTTCAAGTGCATGACCAGTAGCCATTTGCTTCGCGTGCTTGAAAGCAGGTCAACTGAGAGTGAAGTTAGTGAGCTTTGCCGCCGAATATGCTTTGTATGCGCAAAAGGACCACGGGATTAAACGTTCATCATGAGAACAGAGTTTATTTAAATTGAAACTGACGACCGATACATTCATTCGCCTTTCAATAGATCTTCAGCACAAAAAGACGACACAACCAATGACGATTAGTACATTGTCTAAAAATAGAACCTTGCTTTAAAGAAAAGATGATGCTTATAAATGTGGTGTATGAGTTGAAAATCGAGTTTAATTAGTTGCATTTTCACTTTAACCTCTCCTTTCCAGCGCAAAACTAGGCTAAATATTTCAACCTAGCTTCTGGGTCTTAGAATCCATACGACTGCTATGGAAGGGTGACATGCATGAGACCTCTATTTGGGCTTCTCTTCACTACATTTTGTCGTCATAATGCGGACACTTACGGTCAATATTCTAAATGCATTTACAATTCAATGAATAGCACCGCCTTATATGGAGACGCGAATCATAATCATAAGTAGTTGCAGAATTTGTTTTTAGAGAATGGGCTCGATGGCTGCCGTATGCGACTGTCTTTGCTAGCTCCTTAGCTTGCTGCTTCTTTTTAAGCACATTGCCGTTCTCAATGATGCTACTTAATTGACTTCAGTAAACCTAATTTCTAAATGTTCAGAGATTCGGTTTAGTGTGGTGACTGGTGTTCGCGGACTGTTTGCGCTTCGAATGCCTTCTCGAAAATAAGGAGAGTTAAACAGGAGAAATCAGGAGTGAGGATTTTGCATCCACACCAAAAGCATGATTGCCGACAGGTGTGTCGACGGGTTACACCCTGTTTAAAAAATCTAAAGGAGGTTATGCACAATGTTTGAGGTCGCGATTGGTCCAACTATTGCCCTTCTTTGCAAAGCTTTTTTCATTAATGCATACGCATTACTCTTGGGAGCAAACGTGAATATGGCAAGCAGAACCTCGACTTCCAGTGAGATGTAGATGTAGATTCAACTGCAGCCCTAGCCAGATGGCTGTTCCATCATCTTTTTAGCCACAAGAACTTTACAGGGCCTCTCTATTGCCCGCCTACTTAAAGTTATCTTACATCAGGTTTTGGAGACCTCCTCATCCACTGTGTCCACCATGGCGTGAACCATCTGCAGACACTAGCCTTCAGACCGCCTATCAGTTCTGAGTCAATGGTTATAATGAATCTGTTTAACCTAAAGCCCAATAAGTTATGCACCAAAAAGTATAGGTGCATGTAAAGCCTTCTATATGTGATACCAAGACGTTGCAATAGTGGCAATAGAATAGCGAAACACCACGCACCCCTGAATTTTACAGGTCATGCTATGTGTGCCTGAGTCATCACAAGATGTCACGGAGGGCTTCCTTACAGGCTGGACGTTGATAAAAACGGCGTCAACTAGATTTAGTGAATTAAGTACCTGTGCCGCTCTTTTGACTAAGAAAAAACCCATTTAGTGGTAAGAACCACGCATACCCGTCGATATTCGCACGAGTTATCGCACAGATTGCCGTGTCTTTCCTATTGGCATCCAGTACAATCAATCCGATGGCAGCACTTCCAGAATAGTGCTTAGTAAATACCCAAAATTTCCTAATGGTAGTTCTATAAAACACATCAATGCACACTACTCGCCAAACACGACCTTGTTCGACTGACCTAAGATAAATGCAGTGAATGAAAGCACGCTAAATATTCTTTGAAACGGGATACAAAACAGGTGGAATTGTCGATTACGAGAGTAAAGGATTTTAGTCGATGGCATGAACGGATGCCAATGAGCAAAACCTAGAGCTGGCAACGTACACTGCACAGCAGTGATGATTGAAGACGGCTTAATACCTAGCAGAAGCAGTGAGAGTAGTAGCGCAGAAGATTGTTTAAATCCACACACACAAGTGATCCACGCAGGAAGTCGTCCATCCATTACCTTCGTCAGTAATCTTCAAACCGAAAAACACCCACCTGCTTATCTAAAAAGGGAACGAATAGAAACAATTTCAACTCAAGTGAGGTAGATTTACGCTTAGTCTGACAGTGGCGTGGGCCGCACACTGACGTCTCAGTCGCAAAGGAATAAAACTGCTTCGGTGTAGGTATGTTCAAATGGCGTCTGAAGAAGTTGCATAAGACGCCACTCAGTTTGTTGATAAAGTAAAGCAAACTGGCTGGCTGGCTGGCTGGTAGGCGGAGAGGTGGTGGTGTGGTGTGGTGTAGTGGGTTGAGCTCGCCTAGTCATGCAGCGACAAGGGAGGGTGCAGCGAGGGCCTCATTCATAGGGTGTGATGGGGAGGGCAGGCGTGCGCGCGCGCGTGGCTCGCAACAATAAAGAGGGGTGGGAGGGATGGGGGTAGCAGTGGGGTGGGGAGGAGTGGAGTGTGATATGAGGTGTGAGCGATAGAAGAGGGGAGATTGAAGGTGAGAGGTGCGAAGCAATGCGCATGCCAGTGACCATACCACGTAGAAAGCACCGGTTCTCGTCCGATCACCCGAAACGCGAATCATACCCGTAGACCACTGAGGCGCATTTTTAAGGAGCTCTTTTTATACCTTAAGCACTTCCTTTCACACAATCTCTAGTGTATATCTGTAATTGTGTTACTATTGCGTGTCCACTCTTCCAATCAACAACTACGCGGAGCCACCATCAAGCACTCTACTCACCTCAGCTTCACCTCACTCCACCTTGCTTAACTTCTTCGAGCGGTTGGACATCAAAAAAGAAAACGAACGGGCAATCGATGGAGGGAGGATATGATTGGTAATTGTAGTTCCTCGGTGATCTGAGGTTCGAACTAAAGCTAACACCGCTCATTCTACTAATTCACATAAAGACAAGCTACTGAGTCAACACCTGGGTAGTGAGTAAAGTCCTTCGCCTATTTCGCAGATGAGTTTCAATCAAAGAGTGGATCAAGTGTCCCCCAACGTCCGAAAACAACGTCATTGCAGTCGTCAATTGTAAATGCCTAAATATACTTGAAACGAAGCCCTAATTGGTGCAATCATGATAGAAGGCGCCAAAAGGAATGAGATAGAAGAAGTTCGCATGATTCCATCAGCATACCCATGTTGACGTGCTAAGACAAAATTCTTTATATCTTTTCACACAAAGTTAAAAGTGGTAGAGTTTTGCAAATTATGCCGTAATCAACAATAGGATATGGTGTATGGCGCAGGAAAGCAGTTTATGCCAAAATAGATGTAATTAATCCATCTCTCAGTGTTTCTGTTTGGGCACGCATAATTGCTAGCCATTCCGAAGCCCATTGCTTTGGAGAAAAAAGAGTAGCCGATTGCAAGATATGGAAGTAAGTACTGGCTGGTCTTTAAAGAAACGAAATGTGATTTTTAAATATGCATGCCAACTATGCGTAAAGGGATTTCTAATACTTTCGTTTCGTGCTCGCAGTATTTCTAAAAAATCTTGGAGCCAGTATATGCAGTAGCGATGGAACGCATACTGTGTCTTGGTCTATTCACCTAAAGATGGTTAAGACATGGCTTAGAGTGCATTTATTTAAAGAATCTTAAAGACACTTAGCTTTTTCTCAGAAGTCGTGTGGCTTGTTGTCATGAAATGGACTGGTAGATGTCATCAAAACTAAAGCTGTCAGAGCGTCGACTGTGTGCAACATTGAACGGGTCGTTAAATGACGAGCATTGTGATTTGGAGCAACTTGAGCTACAGTTTGTGGAAGCGTGATTGAGTTGAGGCAGCATTTTAGGGCCTAAGACAGTAATGCCGTGCAAACCTAAGCGCCTAAGAAAGCATCCCTAGCGCACAAATCAAAACAGCATTTACAAAACATGCACGTCAACTGGTCTACCACACAGCTCTTCATACTATGACTCCAGATCGGGAGGCTACATATTCAAATCACGTCGGGATCAGCACATATTTCCTGCCCCACCCTCCCTTACCGTTGCCTGCAGCACACCTCTAACTTGTATTCCCCTCCTGTCATTTCTTTCGCTGCTACATCGGCACTGCTACTACTGCCATCACTTTTATGCTGACAACAGGATCATGGTGCATGATGTCCTCTGCACTAATCTTTTATGCTCCAAAGTGACTTTCTATTTTAACCTTTTGGTCAACCTGAGTGAAACAGCAGTGTCTAAAATTGGACTAATTATCAATGGCGTATGGCGGTAGGAGGAATGATGGACTGCGATCTGAGGACAATTTTACATTTGCTCAGTTTTTATGTGACAATATTAATTCCACTTCTCTGCAGGACCCCATTAATAATTTGGTGTGCATTAAGCGCTGTTCACAGCTTAAAGGTTTCTCGGCAGTCTAATAAAGTCGAGAATTGATTCCACTCCATCCAAATGACTTAAGGCGCTTTGACTTTAAATGTTTCATTCATGACAACATGACGTCATCATCATGTCAAAGCATTTTCGCTCCTGAATTTGCATGCTTTTGTTTCCTGGTGTCATTCGTTTAAGTGCTACATGACTTGCTCATTCTGAGATGGGTGTTAAATGAAGAGCATGGCAGACAATGCACTGTAGTCTGCAATCAGACATCACCTCCTTACATCGTTGGACACTATTGACACGGAAATTATGAAGCTAAATACTAAAAATAAATTATGCTGCCTTCTAGTGTCTACCTTCACTTTTTCTGCATCACGTTTCGACAATTTTGTATAGCTGCTCTAGTCTCATCCACAATGTTTGGTAGTCCTTGTAGATTCGATCATCTTTATGTATTTATTTCAAAAATGCGCCTTTGCCCTGCGGCTATCCGTTTAAGCGCATTTCAAACCCCTGTGCACAGGCATCGCAAAGCTCGGTGAAAGAGAAGGACTAGCTCATGGCATGTTAGAATTTGGGTACAAAAGGAAGAATTGTTAAGCACAACTCTTGTATGCAACATTTGGGAGCCAAGTGATGCCCCTGAATAAGGGATTCCCGATAAAATTTAGCTAAATTGATTTAACATCAGAAGTCTTTTAAAGGCCGCGAGCTGTGAGTGTATTACAAAGCTATTGCTATGCTGGTAGTGGTAGTAGCCAGCATCGGTGGAATTTAATTTGCATTCACAAGGCGAAACAAAGGAGTGCAAAGTTTGCAAAAGCAGCTTTAAAACACGAAATGTATTTAATCTAAAGTGGCAATAGTTACAATCGCTTTAGCAAAAAGCAAGTACGTGAGTTACATGCGGTCAGATTTTGCAATTGCCCCAGTTTGCTTAATAGCGGCGACTAACAACGTCAATACAACACTTTCGTCCTTCCTAACTACCACCTCCTTATTTAATTATATTTCTATGCATATAACAACAACGGTAATAATAATAGCAATACTAATAGCTCGAAATATATGCCTAAAATACAAATGGACAGTTTTATGTGATACGATATTACTGAGGCGAGGACTCTCCGTTCGCCTATATTTCTATTTGTAGCATTTTGTCAATTCAGGAGGAACAGACTAGTTATACCAAATGGACGTCAGTCAGCTCAAAAGCCTAACACGCAATCATTGCGTGCGTTCCACATCATTAACTTCGATAGCCTGCAAGTCAGTTTCCTCCTACGAGCACTTTGTCGTGGAAATGCAGATCTCCATATTCTGCACTAGCTTCTGTTTGCCTAAGTTCACAAAGCCTATAAATGTGCCATTCGCGCTTCTGTTCTAGCGGTGCCTTGCACTCTGTCATCCTGATAGAATCTTCCTTCTTCCGTCCTTTATTCCTTCCTCCAATGCTAACTATCACATATTTTGGCATTGATTTCCATCCCACAAATATTCTTCTCGAAGGTAGCGATTGCTCTTAATCTGTTTGCTCTATTGTTGCCTCTAAATTGCGACTCCTATTGTTTGCATTCTCACCCATTTTTACTGAGCCACGGTGGAGATAATATCTTAACAACTGGTAAGCGGCCAGATTCCATGCGCATGATACATCACCTACTCCCCACTTCGCTTATGTAAAGAGCACCTGAAATAACTCATGGGTAGATTGATGTGGAATGGCTGAGTGCAGACGAGATTGTGACCGCTCCCTGCAGATTAAAAAAGGAATCTGTCTGGGTGTGTGCGCATGTGTGTCAGGGGATAAGTGGACGTTATCGTGGATAAATATAGACAATTGTAATTTAGGAAGGAAGTGCAAAAAGACGAACAGAGTATGGAAGTAATGACATTTCGGATTATCTTGCAGTCCCTACCAGATAAATATTTTTAATGGCGAATAAGCAGCTCATTCTTTTCATGTTAGGACATGTTTGTGGCACATGTCATAGAACTCTGAGCAAAGTTGAGGTGGCAAAACTTATGATCCACAAAACATGATTGGCGATTATTTGGTGGTGCATGTTGTAAAATAAGTTGGAGAAATGGATAGATGCACTGATGTGCGGATTTATTTTGAGGTGTTTTGATCATTGATTACGTTAAAAGTATGAACTTAGCACATTCATTTGAAAGTTGGTTAACCCTGCCCACCAAAACTGTAGAGTCCTATTTCAACTTCCCGCTGTTCTGGTTTATGCTCTCGTTCCAGCTAGTGGGCACGTAGGGCTGGAAGACCTTGTGGCTGGTAAAGTGTCTTTGCCTCAGCATGGGCCATTGTCACCAATGGAAGCCAACTATCGTTTGTGTTGCTTTGCAACCTAGGTGTCGTAGCGCCGACTGGCTCTCTGGTGACATGAAACTGCTGAGCGCTCCACCCTTTCGCACCGGGCAAACAGTGCTGGAGCGTGGTCACCGATTTCAATGTTATTCTCATGAAAATATCCTCAAAATATCATTTTGCATGCCGTTCGCTCTTTGTTGCACAGAGCGCAGAGTGCAGGTGTTTCTGACCCTTGCCACTTCTCTTCTTCCTTTAACTCGTCAATTAATCGCCTGTCAATTAACATTTCAGTATGCCTTTTCCACAAAGGTCAATACAATTTACATTAACACGTCTTACCTATTCATCCCGACTTTTATTAGCGATGAGATTCGCAAGCTCATTTTATTGTGATACCGGTAAAAATCGACTTTCTTGGAAAGCCAGCAGCATGGCACGTGGGATAGCGTAAACTTGTCCGTTTGATAAAAATATTTATAATTGCATCCGGTATTAACAACACTTTTTGCTTGGAAAATTTACAATCATTCAAGCATGCTCAACAATCAAAAGCCTCAGGAAAAATGTTAGAAACAATTGAAACGAAGGAACAAAACAATTAAATTAGTCAGGTAAGTAATGCGATGTGTAGACACAAGGTGCAAACATTTCCGTGAGGATCGAATGAAACGAAGAAACTGAATAAGTGGGAGGCACTCAGAAATTTAAGCAGAGAATGGACATTATGAGAAGCGACATAAAAGGGAAGGGTGTAATTTATGGGGAAGATAATAGGTTATGTGGGAATGAGGAGGAGTGATGTCGGGTGAGCTGATAGTTGTTAAGTGGCACTGCCGAACCGATGCGATGCAAAAAGTGTACATTTGAGCTCAAGTTACATACGATGCCGGTTGTGTCACTCGTCCGTGGACCGACATATTCATTGTGGTCCTTTCCGCATTTACAGATCCATTCAACTGCACGATAACGTTCCTCATGCTTTACGCCATAACCTAGTTAAGGCATTAAAGTTACCACTACTACTATAACTTGGCGATAACAGGAGGACAGTATTAATTTAATCTTTGATGTTGCACAGAATTTTGCTGAGGGTTTTAAGTCCCCCAAAAGTGTTTCGATCAACTGTTATAATAAACTGATCTCACTTTAACGAAAAATTTATCGTCAAAAACTATCTGTGTTTTAAGTAGCTTTACTTAGGTGTCTAAGTTGTAGATAGTCACCGAATTTGCTGCTTGAGAACTACTCTCTACTAACTTTCGTTAAGTTGTGAGCCACATGCTCACATGCTCACCTCCTTGTTTGTTTTCGTACCTAGTGCCACACGACTGTAGACGAAAGGGTATTGGTGAAAGAAAGCGCAAGCGGTTACCACATCTATTGAGTGCGAACAAGGGACTAGTCATTGTGAAGTAGGCGGGACAACACCACCTAACCTCGAGTAGAAATGTCGACTAATTGATGCATTTAGCCTAGATAGTGCAACTGCATCATATCCGTGTAAGTAAAGGCAGTCTGTGTGTCAAATTTTTAAGTATTTTTAAGAAAAGAAACAAATATATGCGATATTTGTCCGTAGTAAAAGCTCACCAATGTCTTATTGCCGGTTGTCCTTTTTGGTAAAGTCTAACTATTATCAATATTTTGCTTTGACAATCATAATCGAGGGAATAAATGTTGGAAAATATTTAAATTCCATATCAGCTATGAGCATGTTGACACCAGCGTGCCACTGCAACTAAAGGCTCCACTTGAATCAAATGACAATCATTGACAGCAGCATCAGAACGACTCGTGACAGTTAGTCCATGGCACCTGACAAGACCGAATTCGCAATCTCTAGCATCTCGGGGGCAAAAAAAGAGGACACACAACAGTATATTGCCATAGCATTTATCTTCTTGTTAAGAAACCAGCCTTTTTGGAATCTGCTTATGCACTGATGGCACCTGAAAAGAAAAGGAATGAATTTAGCAGCCCAGGAAACTGTTACCACTAAAGACTGAGTCAATGAAAAAAAAACGTCGACAAAAGAATGAAATTTAAGTAAGAAGCAATTCTTCGTTGCAACAAATGTGCTTGATAATAGGTCAGATTCCTGTATTTGTACTATCCTATCAGGTTAGAATGCTGCCTGCTGCGCCACCTCTTGTAAGGTCCCATGCTGGACTGGAAATCCGTACTTGCTAGCTCTATTGGATGATAATAAGGGCAGAAAATGGAATCGACAGGGAAACAATCTAAACAGGAAGCCGCAGAGTCGCATCCCTTTTGTAATATTCGTTGTGTAGGCCGACGAGTCACCTTCATTCCGGAATGCGATCTTTGGCCATAGTGAGCCCTAGATAGAGCAAAGTTGCCTGCTTAATCAAACAGCTTCCTAACTGTGCCGAAGTTGAAACTAATTCAGCTGGTCCGCAGACATTTCTGAAAGGTTGTTTTAGTTGCGATGGGTGTCGAAAGTTAATGTGGATAGCCTTCGTGCCCACGTGGATGGGTCCCTTTGAATGTAGCATTCAGCACGTATTCAATTTGGCATTCATAATGATTTGACTTTGTGCTCCGGTTCTGGCCCCTGGGGCTAGAGAATGTGTAAACGAAGCCTTATATAACTTTGGCAGCGCGCTAATGCATATGCATGGACTACTTCGCGCATTCGTTCCGATGATACAATGCAAAGAACTTGCGGATCTCACCCATAATGAAATTTCAAAAGGAGGAAAGGCATGTCGATCAAAAATCTATTAAAATATGTAGAGGAAGTGTATTGAATCATTAATTGACAGGAGGATCGTTGAAAGAGCCAAGTAGGTACTCGAGGCGATGTGATGCGCAATGAGTGAAAGGGAGAAGTGGCATGTTTCAGACACCTTCGTCCCATGCGGGTTTCGGTGGCTGATGATACTGTCGGTGATGATGACGTAGGTGTGGGTATCGGCATCAACTCTATGGACCATGGTCAATTTATTGCTCTTGGTCCAGACCCGTACTCATCTAAAGACGTTTTATGGTCGTAGGACACCCAGCTGTCTTACCAACAATCGCAGTGCATCGAGCGTGCTGCTTTCGCATAACTGCATACTGTCTTATCCGCTGCTCCAATTAGCAGAGCCACACTGTAAGCAGGTGGTTCCATCTGCAACTTTCCAACCGCGTTCTTATGCCTGCAGGCTACGCACTCTATAGCCTGCTGTGTAAGGCTATTTTAGCAGACCGATGACGGCCCATCGCACAACGACCACATTTGCAAAGCCAAAAGCTTGAACAAAGAACAAATGTTAAATAAAAAGGCCCAGAAACAAGAAAGTAAGGCACATTTACAATATTTTCATGAGGATATCAGCGTGATCAGTGACTACGCCTCAACACCGCATGCACAGTGAGGAGGATGGAATTCTCAGCAATTCACATATCGGTGGAGCGCCGATCAGTGCTGTAACACCTGGGTTTGAGAGCGTTGCTGTCCCTCCGTTGCAGAGCAACATAAACCATATTTGGCTGTCAATGCTGGCACAGCCCACGTTAAAGCGAGGGCACTTTACCAACCACGAGTTGGATAGAACGAGAACGAAAACAGGAGTCAGATTTTAAATGAGCTTCTTTATCGCTTTGACAGGCAAAGTTAGAGCAGCCTCAAGTGACTGTGCAAGATTTATGCTCTTCACGTGCTCGCGCATCCGGAATGCTGCAAAATAAATCAATTCCTGCAATTTGCCTATAGCATTGACTACCTAATAATTATTGATGTTAGTTTTGCAGACAAGTATTTATTTTGTTTCCTCAACTGTTCTCAAAGTTTAATGGCATGTGTTCCACACGTGTCCAAGCATAAAAGAAATGAGTCGTTCGCCTACTAATAAAATTAAAGTTGTGGCTCCGTTCCCTGTGCAGCTTCCAACTCCTCAGCCTTCATTGCAATCGTCTATATTTATCCAAGATTGCACCTACCCAACCTCCAACACACAAGCACACACCCAAACAGTTTCCGTTAAATAATCTGCAGGCGACGGCCACTTAATCTTGCCCAAATTTATCCTTTCTGTATCACTCTAATTAGGAATTATTTTAAGTGCTCATTACATGGGCGAAGCGCGCGGTGGGTGCTGCTTTATGTGTACGAAATCAAGCTGATATGTGCACACACAGCATATCGCCATTTAATTGCGCCACGTGCTGCCGGTGTGCAAAAGCAGTCGTAAAGTTTAGACCGGCAAATGGGCGCCTCCCTGGCATCAACTGTACATCATCAGATTCACCTTAACGCTAGACCAAGCATGTATTGCGGTAGACCTGCCAGGCCACACCACAGCTGCGAATAATCTTCTTATGTGATAAGTACAACGCATTCGCAAAACCTAATTCTCATCACCTCATTAAAGTGCTTTTACTCCTTAAGTATAGATCCGTCGAAATACATGCTTAAATAAACTCCACTATCAACAGAGTGGCACCGGGACAATAGCACATGCCCCTGATAGTGTTCTATATCTACCTATATTTCTTATACCTGCTCATTACACCAACTAAACACGAGTGTCTTCGTAAAGCACCAAGCAAAAGTGCATTTTAGGACTTTACAAGCCATGATGAATGACGTCAATGATTACTTGACCAGCAATACTTTGAGCGCAAGATGCCCAAGGTTTTTGAGTGGCATAAAGACATGCCCAGCTTACTACCCCTACATAATTGACCCTTAGGACCCTTTTGATACATGCTGTATTAAATGCGCTTTTTTACGGATTACTCAAAATCAAAGAGCAAGTAGAAGCCATCCATGCTGCTGATCGTTTCTTACGTGCAGTCTGAGGTCAAAGTCAGAGGCATCCTTAGCGCCATTCACCTGCACAGGAAATGTTTGTCGCAATGTATTGAACCCCACCTAAGCATTATCACATAGAACGCTGAGCATACGTGGATTGGAAACAACAGCAGCGCCAGTTGCATAGGTACGGGCACCCATCGGTTTTGTGGATACTCCGCCAAAGTCTTTGGCAGAGGCGTGGTAACAGGTGTCGGTAGTTCGGCAACAGAATGCACTCCTGCCGCGCTCGTGGGTCAGGTCTGATTTCTGGCTAGTGAAAATTCCTACTTACCTCCTCTTCCTCATTCGCTCTATTTTTTGTTTCGCTCCTTCTTCATCATAGCCTGGCGTTTTCGCCTATCAAATCACGAAGACCACCGTCAATGGCTTCTCGGCCAAAATCATTTAATTTGGGTACTTCATCACGCAACATATGGGCTTTGTATCGCAATAGCTGAATTCTGGCGCAAAATATCATTTTGACTTTGATAAATTTACGCTGACCAAACCGCCAAGGAGGACATACAACAGCTTCTTGCTTGCGCTGGTTCTCCGAGAGCAGCACCAAATATGTGCCGTTTCCCTACAGATTAATACGTAACCATGAGGGGAAATTCTGACATTCAAATATTAGTGGCGAGCCTACCTTCCGTCTACGCATTTTACAACTCTCTGTCCCCATTTGAACCATAGGACATGAAATCGGCCGAAAGCTCCTCAAGTCATTGTGCGTCACACAAAAATCCCATGCGCTTATATTCGCAGCAATAAAAAGGATATCTGGTAGTGGTGAGGGGTGTGAGTGACTCCTACCCCACTACTTGCGATATTTAGTCGCATGCACTATTGTGTAGGGATTTCGAGTGAGCCCTGCGTTCGTCATTTTAACTTTTGCGGCCTAAATTCGCGTCATTGCAAAAAACAAGTATAAAGTAAGCCAGTTGTGCTGGGGAATAGGAAAGGATGCTAGTATGTTTCACCAACCTTCAGACTACTGATTAAAAAATGAGAATTCATGCGGTGCCTGAACCATATAGTATCTCACGCCAACGCTTAAGCTCTTAGACACACTAGTCCGAAAGGCAAAAAGAACCTAGACATAAGGTAAATTAACTGTATACAGAGGCAACTTCCCAAGGCTGGCAGTTTTACAGCCATACACCAAAATACGCTGACGGTGTGCGTTAACATGGATCACGATGAAATAGTGACACGCACACGCAACCGAGTGTTTAGCAGTAGAGGCGGCACCCACGATATAAAGCCTGTGAGGGCGAGACACCTTGACTGAGATTTCAGAACATTAGCAGACCCTTACCAGTATGGGCGGTGAAAGGTAAGCATCCACACTCCACGGAAAGGTCACATTATTTTAACTAAAAGCATATTTTTCTAGAAATATTAATATTCATTATTAAGCATTAGGTGAAGGGTACTTTTGATCTTCCTCTATATGGGCAGTCTGTTACAGTTTCATGGATTGAAGCAAGCAACTTAAAAAATACTTTCATATCTCTCACAACTCTGGTTCTTTTAAGCTAGCAACCTTAGAAGTTGGGAAGCGAGAAGGTATGTGAAGAATATTTAACAGGTTCAGCTGATGCGGGCCTTGATGGTTATAGTAGGTTCAAAAATACAAGCACAACTTGTAATAAGGTGGGTGCTATCGCTTCTTTAACATTAAGCTGGAGATTCTTCACGCCTAAAATGTATAAGACATTCTTGTTTATTATTTGTTCGTATTCGGAGATCACATATTTTAATTTAGCATCCACCCTAAGCAAAATGTTGCACGACAAAGTAGCGCGGAGGCCAATAATCACAAAATTGCCCAACAGATTATTCGCTTGTGAGTTATGCTTGTAAAGTTAATATGAGATTAGTGCTCATGTATAACAGGATAATCCATTTTTATCATAAGCTTTATGCTTCTATAGCAATCTGAACAAATCACCACATCAGGTAAGCTGGCAACTTTAGCACATGATGTCGCTGTCAATGCTTCACTGATATGTCCAATGGATGGACTTTGTAGTCTAATTTTCTGACAAGAACTAAAATATGCGAACTACTGCTACTACAATTTGCCAGTAGCAATGCTGCCAGGATTATAGTGCACCCATTAATGGGGAATACAAGTAGGATCATGTTTGCAGTTTTGTGGTGCCTTTTCTGAGTTTACCCTTCTTTCTATTGGTCTTACTAGTTATATTAAG
Source organism: Taenia hydatigena (assembly GCA_036345935.2). Lineage (NCBI taxonomy): Eukaryota > Metazoa > Platyhelminthes > Cestoda > Cyclophyllidea > Taeniidae > Taenia > Taenia hydatigena. The sequence goes on from JADWOT020000007.1 coordinate 4,499,308, forward strand.
GACTGGGATTCGTAACTGTCCTGATTTACAAGAGACTGCTCTGGGTCATTGTAGGCGGACTTAATACGCGCTACCGGTCAAAGAAGGTTCATTATTAACTAACAGACCCTACGTTGTCTATTTTAAACAAAACCGAACGCAAAGCTCCTTATTTTTTAATAAGTGGCAAAAGTGCCCAAATAGCACCTTAAAATGCGGTTTAATAAACAGAAGACATGCATGCGTTAATTGTTACGCTTTACAAACAGAGCTGGCAGCATGCAGTCTATTGAATGCGGTCTAATAAATCATGATGTTGGCATTCCTACTTGCCATATTCGGGAAATCTGTCACTTAGAAGTGTTTTCGACCTCAAAATACGTTTACCACTGCAGAGGCCTATTGGAGTAAGGAGGTCAAGGTGAACATTTGTTTTGGGCAGGCAGAGTTAAGGGTTAGCTAGAACTCGCTTGTTACCAATGTGCACAACACCTTCCCTTTTTCCTAATAGAAGCAAAAGGTGGCTAAGTCAAGTGTGATGCAGCATTTAACTATCGTCGAGTGGCCGTACCAATATTTACGACCTGTAAATCGGATTCTTTTGCCCCTTCATCCACTCAAAGTGGGTTTAATTTTGACAAAGGCAATTAATTCGCAAAAATGGTTGATTTCCGCCCTTACCCTCTTCCTTCTTGTGCTGTCTTCTAGACTTCTTCTGAAACTTCGCCTTTTTACTTATTACTCACGTATCGGAAGCCTGCTACTAGCTTGTCCTTAGCTAAGCTAATAACAGATTAAATAGTCATCAGAGGAGCAGGTCTCTAGGATCGCCTTTGTTTTCCTTTATTGCAAATTAAAGAATTGAGCTGTCAACGTTGGCCCTCTAGGCTACACTTAATCCCATGGCATTTTTGCACATAGGATGCCATTTTTTGCGCATTTATGAAAGAGTTCGGTCAACTTTCCAACACCTTATGGCGCTATCAGCTAAAGATTAGCTAATGTGATTGAGAAAGGCCATTGATTCGATCAGTGAGTAGATAGGATGAAAATTTAGCAGACCATAATTTTCTTAAAGTAGGATGAAAACAGGGTTGAGCATTATCTTTTAGCTTAAAGTTTGGCAAGGGAAAGATCTTTCGTGCGCTCTTTCAATACATTTCTTCCTATAGGTCCATAAGCAGATGTGGTTTAAAGTCAATTGTGCAAAACACGGCATAGAATTTGCAGAAATTAACTTTGATTGGATTGACAAACGAAAGCATATTTTGGAAAGAGTGGTACCACAACTCAAGCATTTTTAATGGCTCAATAGAACCATTTAGTGCATTGTTACATGTGAATTTGCAGTGCTAGCAACTGACACTGGCATCTTCACGATTCACTGTCTCTACACCCGATTTCCAGTCAAGTAAGGGCGATCATGAACGTAATTCCCCTGCCTAAGTCCCATTAATTTGTGTGTACGCATCTCCAGGCTGATTACATACATGATACAAGACAGCTTCGATACCCATGAATCCGGATTTCTTCTCGCATGCCTTCCCGTTTAAAATCATTTTCCGCACATCAACTTAATTCCAGAGAGGGTGGAGGGAAAGCAAAACCGACTAACAATGAATGCAAGATGCCTTCTTTAAGAGGAACGTCTTTGCAAAGTAAAAACACTGACACCAACTAATTATCCGTTACGTACTGGCGCATACCTAACAAGACTTGTTCATTTCATTGCTTATTCTTGGAAATTGTATTTGCATTCCCTTTGCAGGTTTGCCTTTGTTTACTCAAATCATTGCGCCTTGTGCGTATTCCAATCACTTGCGGCCAGATCTGGCGCTCACACCAAACGAACTGTCTAATCTGCGCAGGAACCTCTAGGATCATCTCAACAGCATTTGCAACTACTTTACCTCCGAGAGCACTTTATTCACCACAACAGCTGGCCAAGGGGTACTTGTAAATGACGAGTCGTATCACGTGGGGATTAGCTTTTGAACAACTACTACTTTTCATGAGAAGTGCTTGCGTTCATCCCACCCAAATTTCATCAGCTATTTTATCTTTGTCATAACCGCCGGAAACACCATCTTGAGCAAGCTTCTGCCCAGGAACTCTTAGTTGGGATTAGTAGCACATAGGAGTGACAGTAGTAGTTAGCGATTGGTGTGTCGATGACTAAAGAATATCCTTCTCTTTAGGACGGATTAAAATACAGAAGTGTTTTCCATGCTCCATAACTTATTTCGTTCATGTGCACAAAGCAGAGATGCTGGATGTGATGCGCTGAGTGGGAAGGCGTGAAAATAATGTGATGCTCGCCTTGAAAGAGCAAACCAATTCACGTGCAGGTGATTCTGGCAGTGAACAACATCAATTCCAACCGATTTGTCTGCGCTTAAGTAAGGTGAGTGTTAAGGTGACTTAATGACAAGCTCACACCTCTGCGTCATTGCTAGACCAGGGCAGTCATAAGGCTTTTCTCAACTCCTAGTTTTGGGCGATAATGAAGCGTTTCCTCCATTTGTTTATTGGAAAAAAATCATCCCCCCATCCTTTTTTACGCAAAATTGCGTCGTATTTCTCATGGCGCACACATTTGCACTGCTTTGGTAGTTCGCATCCGTGTCTGAGGCAATGTCAGCACTGCCTACAAAGGTTGGTATGTCTCTGAGTACTTCCAATCAATCGAATCGATGTAAATGGTAGGAGAAGTAGTTGAGGCCTAAAATAATCAAGTTGCGCCCAGCCTAAATGAAACTAAAGCCCTAAAATTATTTTTCATCTTCTGATAATCATCGCCTTAATATGCCTGATAGCGGTCGATCTTATAACACTTCTACTGCACTTGGAACACTCGAAAATCGCTTCAACACTTAGCTTAACTAACTAGCATGATCAATTCCACCTCGGTTGTTTGCAACAATGCTGGTATTCTGACCGTTGTTTTGCAGCTGACAGAATCGGTCATTCAAACTTCTGTGCTCTTAATGCAGTTTAGCCCTGTTCTAGAAAACAAGGGTTTTTCTCCATAGTTTAATGTGTATTTTAATAGATGGAGGAGGTCAAACAAAAGAAGGAATGAGAAGGCGGCATGTAAAACGATTGAGACACCGCAAATTCCGGCTGCAAGATATACCGTAAAGTGTAGCAAAATGTTTTAATCATCATTTTAGAAGACATTTCACGCATTTTAAGCGCTTCGGTTTAATGAGTGCATTCCTGTTTTTCAATACAAAATGAATGCGCGCCAGTTTAATGTAAGATACTACACACTTCCACTGTTTTAAGTAGGTCACATTCCCGGTGACGCTTCAACCTCAAAAGTCAAAGTAGGCGAGTATGCTATGAAGGGGTGCCATAGCAGAAGAGAAGGAAAGCAAATTAAAAAACGAAGAGTTAGAAAGGTGAAAGATAAAGCCATAAAATTGAGCACTGCGCTTTTAACTAGGGCAGCCACGATCGGATTTAGTGACAAATTCGCACGGCAGTCAGTGAAGCAGAGGCGTGGTGCCAATATTCCTTCCACTTCGTCAACCGATTACTATCGCGCATTTTATCAGAAAATGTGAAAGACTGGGAGGAATCAATGCAGTGGTTCATAGTGCTAGATGAAAGGGCTGCATCTGCGACTCACCTCGCGGCCAATTCGAGGTGTTCGCACTGGAAGCCATTCATTTTCTGCTGAGTGGGTCACTTCATGTAAACTGGGGTGTGGTGGCTAGTCCCAACCCTAACCCTAACCCCAAGCATGTAGAATTTTTACTTGGGGAAAGCGGGGACTAATATTTGACTGGATTGATTAAGTGACTTCTTTGAAGACACTGTTCTTTTATGCTTTTGTCTTAGTTGATCTAGCCATTCGCTCTTGACCAAAGCAAAGTGATTTACTCCATCAACACCGGGTTTTTTCCTCGATGAGGAATAGTTCTCAGCTAGATCATAAAAATGAAGTAAATCGGTAGTTCTAGCAATGAGGTGCACCGAAAAACTAGTAACCTTATAAAATGGAGCTCTTTTTGGCATGCAGTGCAACAATGGCAGCTAAAAAGACATTACAAGAATAAAGGGGAAGAACGAAGCTATCCGAACCAAGCGTCTAGAGATGAAGCACATTAAATGCATAAAATTCACGAAGAATCCTCGTCTTGGATTAAAAAGGAATAGGTAAATTGCACAGCAAGGGCCTGGGATAAAAGTGAAGTGGCATCTATTTGTGATTTGTCAAATTCCTTCAGTCGAAATTCACAGTCGGCTTTATCCACTTTGCCATCCATTTCGCATGCGATGCACCTCTTAAAAGCATAATCAGTCATTGATATTTTTTAACTACGTGCGTGATTCTCTCCATCTTAGCGTCAAGCGATTTCACTGGCGAGTGCTTTCATGCAGGGAGGAATCGGTTACTGTCACTGTCACATATTATTTGCGTCTGCTATGTCAGTGTCACATGTTGTCAGCTCCGCAATCACTTACTTATGCGTTTCGAGTCCAAGCGCACATGCCAATGAAGTCAGCGATTAATGGGTTTTAGCTGTTGGTGAAATCCAGACCCCGCATTTCCACTCTTCATCTCCTTCTTCATAAAATTACTTGCTGGCTTCGTGGAAGCAAATGACCAAAAGTATTAGTTTCACAAGGATAAACTGATCAAATAAATACCTAATCAACCAAATTCTGTAAATGGAAACAAACAAGGCCTAATAAACTTAACCTGAGGTCTGAATTTTTCTTGTTACTACTTTAGAAGGACTCGTTTACCATTGCGTTCGAAAATGCTGCAATTCCCTTTTGAATTAAATCGCAAACAACATAAGGAGATGTTCCTCCAACATTTGGAAAAAGGCATGATATTTTTGGTATTTTGCAAAGATTTCTGCTTTTCAAGAAGTAAATCATGCTGCCCAAGCCAAAAAATAGGCCAAGTGGATCCTCTCAAGCTATTTGCAACGTGGCAGCTGTGGAGAGCTGGCAATATTAACGAAACAGCTCAAACAAGAGGGATTATAACAGACACGCTAGAATGAATTTCGCTTGCAAAATCAATCGCTGCGAGAGCTTAAAATAATGAGATTTTTTAGAGACGTTACATAAGAAAACATCAACAATACCGTAGTGGATGTTTATCATAAATGCGTGTAAACACTACCAAAAGGTAAAGAAGAAGGAGGGGCTTCAGACTTGACACTTCGCTGCATAATGAATGAAATTTTAGAGCCATCGATAATCAACAACCTGGGTACTGCAATGCTAGAAGTGCACTATGAATGACAAATGGTGCACCGTAGCAGTTTCGGTTGAAATCAATATGCTATCTCATGTCCGTGATTGCCTGAAGCCAAGCCGTTTCCATTAAAGTAGTTCCAAGCCACTGGAATGTAGCATATAATTTTACATTTTATTTGCCGTACGCTTGCAACGAGACGTTGCCCTCTACAATCGGATAGCATTACAAGTCAAATTGGCCTGACTTTCCATATCCCGATCGCAGAGCAGTTTTAATCGTCAAAATGGTGTTTGGCCTAATTCAGGCAAATATCGTATTGCTTCACGTTAAATCATCTGTTTGCCTCTAGCCGTGCTATTTGCTTTTAAAAACAATTTGAAAATTGTTTGACAACAATTAATTTCATTTAAAAGGCTGTCCTTTATCCAAAGGGGGTGAAGCTTAGCAAATGAGCGAAAATTCTACTTATCTGTTAGTAAATCCTCTCCTTTTCCTTGCACTTTGCTAGCAAAATCGAAGACCGTATTTATAGTGACCAACAGTTGTAAATTAGTTTTGAGTCCGGAAGTGGAATCCACTTAATCTTGTCAACATTGCGTTTTTTCCTAGGCAGCAAGGCGCCGGTGTATATTTTATGCTCATGCTGCGACTTAAGTTTGTTTAGACCATTACCTTCCAAACAACTGAGTTCAACTTCTTAAATGCTTTCATTCATCTACCAAATGAGCGTCCTTGCAATTGCACGGCATGATTATCCTCGCTACTTTGTTGGACCACATCCTGGCAGATGCACCCTAGTAATTACCTAAAGTTGAGAAATGTGATTTGATCGAAGGATGGCAGGTAAACCAATTAAAAAACCCGACTCTGCTATACTATTCCTTTCTTACCTAATGACTGCCAAAACCATCGCTTAACACAGTAATGGAGAGCCAGTGGCGGCAGCCGGATAAATTTAAGGAGGGCTAACAAATCTCATGAGCAAATCGTGAACTCATTGACGAATTTTAGGCTACAGAACTTTTATTTGGGCCTTCTTAACTAATGGTGTCATAATTAGCTAAAAGAATGCACAAAAGGGCGATGTAATGAAGCGTGATCCATAATGGTGGATGCGTGAACTTAGGGAAAGCATTTCATCGATTCATGTAAGAGAGTAAGCGCCGATAAGATTTGATGTTGATTGCTAGATTGCTCTTGCTGAGGATCACAAGGCCTGCAGAAGGGGAGAGCATCCGTCTCCCTCCTATTAATAAGAATGTTATCGCATGGGTGATACCACCATTTGCTAAACCGCGAAAGTATTGGCTATGCAGAAACACGCTATTTAATGCGCATCTAATTTTATTGTTATTTTGACGTGTCACTCCACCTGCTCGATTATCGCAACACGCTACCACCATACGTTGCAGGCACAATACAAGCCTGTTCTACATCAACGCAATGGCATTAGCAACATCTCAATTATTAAGCGCTGGGAGTCAGTGTGTAATCGTGTACAGCATCCATACCACCCCAGCAGTTGGTCGTCAGACTCATGGCTAGTAAATGTACCTTTCATTCGCATAATCTAATTCACCGCACTTCTAAGGCCTCGATGGTAATGCGTTATACACCTGCCACGTATCATCCTGCACTGTGGTCGAAGCGAGTACGTTGGCATTTATTGGAAGTGCACTGGATCGCACATAACGCCATGTTGGTGCAGGAACAGAGGGCGAAGTTGTATCTGCACTTGTAGTTGCATTTGTCACTCCATCACACACTATCTTCACTCACGATCTTCTAGGGCTCGCAGTGCTTGCTATTGTCAATAAAAGAGTAGCATGGGGTAATAACTTAAAATAATAGGTGTTTTATGGATTAGCTTCAAAACATGGACTGATAAAGAGCAACGGTTTTTCAGCCGTCACTTGGACGTACTTGTTTGTTCCATACCGCCTTCTTCTTATTCCACTTCCTTGATTTGTGCTGCCACCTCTTATTGGACCCTTCATTAATCATGCCAGCGTAATTTGCAGCTTGAGGGTAGCACAGGTCCGACAACTAATGATTTGAGCAAGGAAAGGAGTAGTGCACGACACTTTTAATGAGGTGAAATCCTAATGCATGTAAAACCATGATCGTGGACCTTTTTCGTCACCGAGCAGCATGACAAATTGCTGAAGTTTTGCAACCGGCATCGGTTGGGAAAGAACTTCTGATTGGTGTGCTTCTGACGAATAGACGCTGACAGATGGCGCTATGTGTAGCTGTGAGTGAAGTGGTTGGATTAAAATTATGACGCTGCTCTCGGTGAAACTATGAAGCGATGGTAGGCTAGCTGCTTTCAGTGGACTTCTGAGGTGAAGGACGACAGACCAGCTGGTTAGTAGCGTTTGGCTCGCGAGAGAATCCGCGCAGATATAAATCCGTCAATGTATCACTGTGTATGGAAAAGGTATGGAATTTAATATGGTTTTTTAAGCTTTCACTAGTCTCAACATTAATCAGGTTGAATTTGAAGCAGTGAGACGTTAAAGTTAGCGTTAGATAGGTCATATCTACAGGTCATGTCGATTTTATGACAGGGAATTCTAAGACTGAACCTGCGTAATTAATTGGGCTACAAAAAATAAGCGTTGCTGTTGGTTGTTTCGATGCGAACTAGACGATTTGAGACAATACTTATTGAATGATAATAGTAGAAGTAATTAGCGCGTTTAAATGACTACTTTCCTTGCCGAACTGAAAGTGGGCATAAGCTTCAATCTAAGGGAGAGATAACCTTCTGCCGAATAAGGTCGAGGAGGCGGATAATATTTAACGCGCTCGTCTAAAATAGGAGATAATTAAAAGAATAATAATTGATAATAATTACAAAAGACAAACAAAGTATTTTAGAGTTTCCACTGTAATGCTACTTGACTCGTATGAAATAAATAAAGGCAACAAGCGTAGTAAGTTGCACAAGTCCCATTTCTTAGAGTGAAGTGGAGAAGAATGAGGACTCAAATGAATCTGAAAACGGAAGGCAAGGTGTAGTGTTTGCAATTGTAGTGCCACGTATTGATATAGAGTATATTTGGCAGGCACTGGAGGGATGCGATGAGTTTAGCACCGAGCATATTACTACAGTTCAGTGTAATGCGCGTGTGTGCAAGCTAAGATTGTGTTGGATTTGTGAAAGGAAGAATGGCGTAGATGCGACTGCACTAGTAAGACTCGTGGATCACTTACAATTACTAGTCATTCTTACGAAGAGTGGATATGAACAATCGTTGATTGTATTGTGCTGCATGAATTGCGTTAAGTAGGAGTGAAGAAATGGAGCTGAACAGGCGGGGGAAGGAAGAAGGTGAAGGAAAGCAGGGAGTTGTGGGTTGAATCGCAGCTGACGTGTATCACTGCAAGGCGTGTTTAAGGAGACCTGGAGGGCTGCAATAATTTCAGCACAGATCCCATCATTTCAATTCGGGGTGAATGTGAGTTGAGGTATGGTTAAAGTTGAGCACAAGAGTATAACGTGGATGATATGAGAGTAGAGATGGTGATGGGATTTGCTCCGTCGTCAATTATTCATCACGAAGAGCAGGTGATTACAGACGTCCAAACTATGTCAGGTGATGAAGAAGCGGAGTCCATAATTGCATTGAGCACCACTTCTCTACACGGATGCGGGTCGTTTTATTCGTAAAAGGATTTCAGAAGAATACTTGGTAGAAGGGGAAGGAGATGGATGTTGGAAAATAACTAAATGCGTACTTATTACTTCTGCATACGGGAGCATTTCACTTCTTCCGTTAGTTGTGTTTTACAAAGTAACGTGCAGATACCTCTTCGTCGTTCATTAATTAGTCATCCTGTCGTGCATTGACGCTTTCGGGGATATGCATGCAATTAAAGATTCGGAAGCTTAGATACACTTCTTACAGAAACGCAGCAAAACGATTATATTTTATTCTGTATATATGAAGGGGGACAGAGTTGTCCTCTTTTTTGTGCCTTAACTTGTTAGAATGGTTGGACTTAATGTTGATAGCTAGGAAGAAGATACTGATACATGCGCGGCCTAATGCAAACTCTCCATCGAATGCTGCCATCTACAGTGTGCAAAAGTCACCTAGTTTTACACTACATAACTTCAAATTCTCTCTTTCTGACATCAAAATCCAAATTTCTTTCTGCAAGTGCAATGACTGTTGTTTCCGCAGTTTTTTATTAAAACCTCTACTGGTGAAGAGCCAGCAGTACAAACATCTTGAGCGCTTCTTTCCGAAAGTGAGTAACTCCATGGATTTGCTTCTTAGAATCAGCTGCTATTCAGCTACTTGCACATCCAGCATGATGCATTGAAATCTGCCGCGCGGCTAGGCAGGAGGACGCCAAGCGAGAAGCCAGAGACTGTAGCTCAATAGCATGTGTCCACTGCATGGAACGCTGAATCCATAAACGGAGAATTGCTGCTATGCAGACTCACCTGAACAGGTACTCGATCCTTGCGTCATCAGGTTAAAAGTCAATACTATGCCGGCTGAGCTTTACGAAAATTCGTTTCGCAGCCACTTCGGCCCATGATTATCACACCGTAAGAAGCTTCTCACCGACGTACTTACGCATGCTTTTCTCCATCAATGCAATAGCCGCCATTTCCGTTGCACGTCTTCTCGTTTCTCTCAAACGCTCCACCTCCTCTGCTGGTAGACCATCGATGCGACTGCAACTTTTTTTACAGACTAAAGACGCATGGCATAGTAGTGGGGATAGGCACAGTCATAGTAGCCTGGATCACGTCCACCTCCTTGACCATGGGGTCTATCATAGTGAGTTGATTGTGTATGCTTTTGTAGTGCCCACATTCCTGCCCATGCTGTTTGGAGGATGTGTTTGTGTTTGGGTAGGATTGATGAAGATGGAGAGAGGGAGATGGATCACGATGCAGCATAAGTGGCTTGGCGTGGCGCGATATCTTATTGGTGGACTGGTGGTCAACAACCCCAAGTCTCACCTAGATGGCGCGTGTCTAATTCTCAGTCGATCTTATTTGACAGTTTTTAAATGCAACAGGCTTGAATGATTGCAACGTTCCCAATCAAAAAATGTTCTTGATTTCTGCACTTGTAGACCAACTGTTCCTTCACAAGTGTTGCTACCATTCAAATAATTATTGATTTCTGCTGCAACTGTCAGCGCCGTGCTGTCGCGGAGCTGTCTTATTTGCATGGATGCATTACCATAGCCGTGCTAGATTTATTGGCGGTTGCTAACAAAATCAGGCATGCGTTAAACCCATTGCGCATATTTTGCACTGACTACTCGAAAACTCATACGATTCCACTAGCAGGGAAAGGATTCCTCTTGTGGAATTCGTTGGCACATTGCTGCTGGCGTCTTTCGATTAAGATCCAATTTTATTTGGAACTAGTCGCATAGGCTTGCATCTGTTAGTGAGCTCAAGCGGCAGATATGCGTCTGTTTGTTACCAGTGTTTTCTAGAAGAAAGCGTAAATGCACTGTCATTCCTCATCTATTACTGATTCCGCCTTTCGACTATTAGCATTATCATCCACCACAAGGTCGTGGAATAATCGACTTACTAGCACCCACTTTTAACCACCCTGGTCAACCACGTCGGAAAATTGTGAGTCAGCAACCGTGGGCGAGACTCCAACTCCCAGCCTTTGGCTTTAGAAACCGGCGTCTCATTATTAGGTCACCAGAACCAGCTCCTTGTCGTTAACTTACTACAGCTAGCAACAGGGCTTAGTGGTGAAGGGTATGGATCTCGCTATCGGCGCGAAAGGTTTCGGCATCAAATCCCGGCTAAGCTCGATGCCCACTCGGTGGCCAAAGGGTTATTTGGTAAATGTGCCATTAAATTCACCGACCTCTTCTACCTTACATTTGCAGGCCACTGTCCTCATCTTCTCATTTACCTAAATACTGGTACCATTGCTTTCCAAGGTCATAGCTCATGCGCAACTTTAACTAGTTTACTAACCCATTGTCTAGCTTGTCTGGGTTTCTTCTAGGCTAGTTAACTTATTTTAACTATGGGTAAGGGCGACCAAACTGTTTGAAGCCGAGCACATTTTCCAAGCGATCTTGCATTCTTTTGTGTCTACACACGTTCCTACGACTCGATTCGGAGTTGGTGGAGGGATGTGGCAAAAAACCAGGTATCCACGCATCGCAGCATGTAAATGGAAAGCGTTTACGTCATAAATGAGTTTAGGTACATCTCTCTATTTGCAACCTGCTTGTATATATCTGCTGTTTTATATTGCTGCCTTTGTGTATTTTAGGACTAAACTTATTTGTTTTGGGATTTTTCTGTTTTTTGCTTGTTTACATCCTCAAGAAGTGATCAAACAAGCCAAATATAAACAACTTTTAATCGGTCGGCCGGATGGTATGAACCGCCACATAATAAATACATCTTTAGCTAGAATTAATGTTTGCATTGCTGCTCTTGTGAACACTCGCTCAATGGTCCCTAACCCCAAAATTAGAACTGAGCGACTGATGCCGTGCAGCATCTAGAGCGTCTTACGAAAGTCGTATCCAAAATCAATAGCATTCAATCCTGGGGTTTGGTAATCCTTGTGACAGAATGCATGGGCTGTGCCGATAGTTGAGATTATTAATATACTTGTAAGCTAAGTTGATGCACATGCGGCACATATCCATGAACAGTGCGGTGGATCTTGTGAACACTGCCGCATGATGGACGCATTAGCGCTAGTTACAAACGGCTATCTGAGTCTGCAATGCAGTAGATGAAAAAATCAGTGGTAATGCGACGGTTCAGTCAGAAGAAAGTTAGACTGTGTTTAGGCGTCTACGCATCCACCTTGGGTCACGACGGGTATCAGCTTTGCTGTTTTTAGACCCAATCCTTCCGCATACGCCTCCACGCGAACATACACGGCCGGCAACGCCCCAGTAAAGGCAGTAAGATTAGAGCAAAAAAGGTTCACACGTCGCAATGTGCGGAGTTTAAAATGTCATCGCGATGCAGGTGAGATCCAAACTCACGCCGGGAGACCCCAATGGATTAGCAATCCACCTTTCGTCAGCGCAGCCAACACCTTTCTCACCACGGCCTAACCTGCCAACTTCATTACTCATTCCAACATGTCACACATCTCTTTACGGACCTCGAGCAGGCAAAATTAAAAGCCATGCAGATAGGGATCGAATGGACTAGGAACAAATACTGCTAATGATAAGAGCCCGCGGAAAGACATTTGTTAATGCTCTCAAAGCTACGCTGCACACACTATTCGAAGTTCGTTTGATCCACTAATCAATCTTGCCAACCCATAATCATAAATTCGCTAGCGCCCTAACAACGCCATCCTAGTGACCACCTGTCCTGCTCTGCCGATGCTTTCTATGCTTATAGCCCTTTCTTCTTCTCACTATCCCATTCCTCCTCAACATCGTCATGCCGTATAAGTGGGTGTAGCGTTGTTGTCGGTGTGTATCTAATCACGTCCTCCTCAGTCGCAACTATTAACTATTTTAAAATTTGCACACCTTCCTCCTTCCCATTACTTTTGTTAATACATTTTTTAAATTTATATGCTCGCCAATAGCCTAATGCTTTTTCCGTGCATTGGAATTTGTTCTGCATAAAAGAGCTTTATTCAGCTGCACTTTTCTTGCTGTTTGCTTCTCGTAAGCGAATTGCCAGGATTTTTTAGTGCTACCTCCTTGTGCCGAAGCTAAAGTCCACTTTCTTTGTTTACGTTAAAATTGTTTCAGTGGCGATTGTTCTGTACGAGGTGGATGGATATTTGTTGGAAGAAGTTGGAATGAAAGGCAATTCAAAGGTGGTCCCTGAAATGATGGATTTGGCGGTGGGATTGCAGAGTTAGAGCACTTCATAAAAGAAGCAGTAGCCACTTTTTAAAAAGTTAGTAATAGGACTCCAAGCAAGAGTACGTAATAACGCCATCCATGCGCTGTGCACCCGATTTTCTAGTCCGTCACTCATTTGGGCGACAAATGACTTGAATTTTTCGTAAATACGTGCTGCAAAATGGAACTTTCCTGCTCTGTGCCACATTCACCCACCTACTCTAAACTAAGTCGCAGAAACATCAGTCAATGAAAATATCTATCTTGAAGGCTTTACCTACACGTCACCTAGTCGAAAGCTCCATAGGATTCAAAATACAAACGCAAATGCAATTTAGCTCTAAGTAGTCCTTTTAAGTACATTTGTCTTTTGCCAAAATTTCTTTTTATGGACAAGCATAATTCGACGTTTTCCTTACTTCATCTTGGTCTCAGACCTCCTTCAGAAGACCAAGGGTTATGGCAATCACAAGAACGGTACCCTTAGTATTGACTTTGCAAGAATTGTCCATCCAGAGATACAAATTGGTAGGCTGTAATTGAAGGCTCACTTGCGACCGTTAATTGTGTCATGCAGTGAGTATTTGGTATCCAAAGAAGGCCTCGTGTGGATTTGGAAGACACAGCTAGACAGTAGATCATTGAACGTCTACTATGACACAAAGTAAGAAATTACCATCCATCAAATCTCCAAAGGGCAATTATTCCAATCGGTAGGCAGGTGAGTGCTTACTTGGGGAATTAAGCATGGGAATGTTAATTTGAAGCATTTCCTATTCAAATAATCACCATCGCTGTGAACCAGACTTATCCAGAAGCCACGCTTAAAAGCGCAAGTATTTTGACATGCTGATCTGTTCTTCTCCTTACCTTTCCACACTGCTCTCACTCAGTTGGGCTGGGAACCAGTAGGGAGTAGTGGTATAAGAACTGGTAGAAACGGAGAAGGTCGGTGCACCATCAGTATTTTTACCGTTCCTTGACTTCACACCCTTTTCGCCTATCCTCGTGCTCACCTTGGCAATCGTCGTCAAATTTATTGCTTTCTTTATTCGAATGCCCGTTTCGGTTACAGTCACATGGGTCCCCCTACTGACTTTGCAAGGTAGGTTGATGTCTAAGCTATGCCATCATTTGTCTTCAAGGAAGCTGTGGGCTCTACAGTCGTAGCATTTTTTATTTCACCAAGCCTTTACGCCGCATTCACCACTCCTCAGTCTCACAGCATTAAAGGTGTCATGAGAAAGGCTGATCTTCCCATTACACGCCAGCCCAGCTACTGCTTGAACAAGCACAAAATACTTTTTTCATAAAGGCAGACCTACTGCGAGGATAACGCATCACCACTGCCTTACATGGGCAGCATCTTTTAGACGTAGTTGATGGAAGAGGGTGGTGGTGATGATAAACAGGAAAGGGAATGAGCGAATTCCATTAGGTGCCAATCACAAATACACCCCACGCCGCTCCCGCGGACTAACAAGCGGACGCAGACTGCAAGAAATGGGAAGGAGAGATAGAGGGTTGTAAATTTACGCCTCTGGAGAGGGTCGAACCCTCAAATTTCGCATTACAAGTACGGCGCTCTATCCTGCGTTAGGGCGCAGAGACACCCAACATCCAGTACCACCATGCCACTAACTGCCACCAATAACCACCAGCATGCTTCGCCCCCTTGGCTTCATCCACATAATCTCCACGCACTCCTTTGCTACTACTGCTGTCGCTCTTCCAACACGCCCCACAATTATTAATGGCTAGAAATAGTTACTCTGTTATGCATAACGCCCTTAACAATTAGTGATTTTCCTTAAAACCTGTTAGTTCCTTAAAAGGACAATTCTTCAAAGGGATGATGGTGACTCTCCCTAGGAATCTCGTTTAAGTCACCAGTTCCGCGCTCCTTGCTCTATTCACGGGTTAGTAACAGCTCTTACCCTCGCCAGTATTGGCAATGTAACAATAGTGTGACAACTGGCACATGCCTCATTCTTTCTGCATGCGCTTCTATCTCAGTGGTTCGTTTTTGCTGATGTCGAAACTGCTGATGATGAGGCGCATGAGAAGATGAAGCGGCGCTTTGTTCTGCAGAGATTGTGGCTCTACACAGACTCAAATTGAACTCTTTATCGTTTGTCCGTGATAGAGATGCGAGTAATCCAGCTGTGAACTAGGGAGAAGGGTCATGTTATTATGAATGATCAGACTCAGCAATAAAGTTGAAATTACGTTAAAGGAGTCAGGCTGTCCAGCTGCCCGCTGGTAGGAGGAATCGCGACAATTTGCTCCCCTTGAAACATTAGTAAGGAAGATGAAATAGAAAGAGCGCGACCGGTCCGCAATAGCAGAACCACAACTACCAAGGAGATTAAAGTGCATCCTTACATCAAAATTATGCATCAGGAGCACATCAGTAGCATTTTCCCTACAATGCGTTATTTGACTCAGGTTATCACACTCGACAAATGACGTGCTTGCATCGCCACGAATTAGACAGGCAAGTGAATCGGAAGCGATTCAAAATGATCGCAGGTAGCAGAGTTGTCAAGCCCCACCTAGCTGCCAAGTCGCAAGCAGTGACAAAGTGATTAAGGTCATTTGAGTGCTCGAAGCTAGTTACACTGCGATGATTTGCCAATCCCATTGAGCTAGACCTCCACTCAAGTTTCCAACATTTGCTGCGATTTCATGCCAATAGCCCTACACGTCAAGTGGCAAGTCGACATTCTGGCATCCAGTGCAGTGTCATCACGTTGCTCTCCAGTGCCTTTGAGTTATTAAGACAACGGTGTTGAGAACTCGTAACTAAGATATTTTTGAAAACTACGTAATGCGATAATTTATTTGATTCCTTTGCTACGTTTCCACGGCGAGTTTTAATTATTGGCGCACTGGTTTCACCAGTAAAACAAGTGACAATAAAGCAAAAGTGATAATGTCATTCGTCATTGAAAGGTTTTTAGAAGGCTGGTTCAAATCTACCCAAGCATTTCAAATAAAATCATAGGATATCTTAAATGCTTAAGCTTTAGAGTGGCTGGCAAGAAGGATTCTGACAAAGCAACAAAATTTTGAACCGCCTTTTGGTATGGATACTTGAAATGAGGGGAAGGTAAACGTGTACTTAAAAAGAGGCTCGAACTCTAGACATCTGCATTCTAAGTACGGCCCCCTACCCGACCAAGCTTCATGAGCTCCCTGCACCTGGAACTACTGCTACTACTACCGCCACCATTGCCACAGCCGCACTACTGACACTCAGAATCTACTCACCCACCCACATCAAACGCAATACCTTCACGGTCTCTTTTTCCACTGCTGTCAACTACTTGCGACCACCAAAGCTACATAACATCATGACCAGTGATCTTCTTGCCAAGTCCTTACTAGCATACTTGGTATGGAAGCACGATTTTAGAGTGCTTCGTATTTCATCACTTTGTCCATGCGTGCAAATTGTACTCAGGCTAACGCAAAACCCTGCTACGACTGCAGTTGAGATCTACGGTTTGTTAAGATAGCGATGTGACAAATTGTGAAACTGTGGGCATGTTTGTCGATTCCACCGCATTTGCCTTGCCTTCGTAGAGCTATCGGGATATAGCCTTAAAATCAGCTTTATAAAAATTAATTTTACTAACCAGCTTAATAATTATAAAGCGATTTCTGTTTATTACAGCCTGGTTATGCGCTTCGTGCATTTCTCAATTTAAATTGAATGACCCTGGATTGTTTCCATATTTGTTTCAAATTAAGCATATTGTAATCGCATGAATAAAGGTCGTCCATTCTCAAATGACACAGAACTGCACTGATTGAGTTGAATTGAACAAATAAACGAAAACATGCTGCGAACGGACTGACATTACAATTTAGCTTCGTGATCAACCCATGAAATCGAACTCGCGCCCTTACTTGTACACCTTTCCGAGGTATAGCTAAAAGCTAGCACGGTGTCTGCTCATTGCATGAGTTTATTTGGCGCCGAGACAAACCGTGCACAATAGCAAGCATCGTTACTAAATATGAGATGACTACGGAGGGTGTTTTTCCAAATGACTTGCGTAGACAACGCACACTCTGGCGCGGCGAAACCGCATTTTGTTCTCGGATCAGCATATATCACATTCCGAATCAGGTACCGCCACACAGCTTGCATAAAATGTAGGACACAGTACTCAATGGTCTTGCCATCGAGGAACCTCCGGCCTAAGCCATCACAACTTGTCGGTGACGTATGAAATGCGTTAAGAGTCCACGGTGCCGACCACAGAATTTCCATGCAAAGGAAAGAGGAAGGAACTCACGAGCAAGAGATTTCGCAGGCACTCTTATTAACTGGAGAGAAAGGGGCTAAAGAGTGGTACTAAGCTGGTAGACATTCGAGAACCGGTGCCGCGACCTCAATTCTGTCTTCACGGATCGAATCAATCTACCACCCCTCAGTGCTTTGGCGGACTGGTAATTAAAACGCGCAATCACTTTATTAATAATCAGCTAAACGAATGAGCGGGTCAAATAGATGCAAAAAAGCAAGGGTACGGATAAACCATTCAATTAATCAGTCAAGCAAAATCAATCAACTAGTTAGTCAAATCATCAAATCACTGCTCGATGAATTGGTTTAAGAATTGGGGAATGACTCAGCTAAATTGGGGTTAAGTACAGCGATTGCAGCAGTAGCACGAAGAAAAGAGGTAGCGGAGACGCCTCCTCAGTCGTTTGAACCACTACAGTGAAAGAAGAGTGAGAGAAGAAGAAAGTGTGTTCTCTTGGGCGGGAAACACATTGACATGGTAAACGGGAGGATGAAGTAAAGAGTGCAAGCTTACCGAAGGAAGCAGACGAGCCAGAGGAAGCGGATGCTTGGCTAGGATAAGAGAAGTGCAACAAGTGAGCTATTGGCTCAAGTATTAAGGCAAGCACTGGATGGCTGGCTGGCTAGCCTACTTGGTTCTAAGTGCAATGGCACAAGTATTAGAGTCACTCACCAGAGTCGATTAAGTTGCACAGAGTCCTATATTTTCCTTCTTGCAATCTCCTCACCAAATCCACATCCATTTTTCCTCCACCCTCCTCCTTCTCTTCACCTGGCTCTACCTCAGCCTCGAATTCCACACCCACCTCCTCCGTCGCTCCCCGCGTCGTCGAGAGTTGGCTCGCCGGCAATGGTGTCACTGTGGTGAGCGATGACGACGCAGGAGAATCTGATTCCATCCGGGAGGGTGGCAACTGCCACCACTCCGCCTGCTCATCCCCATCCAACCACTGACTCGTCAAAGTCAAGTAGTCGGACAGGTCACATTCCGATTCCTCGTGCCACATCAAATCGACCTCGTCGTCATCGCTCAGCGTCTGCTCCTGCGCCTTATTGTCACGGGTGAGGCCTGAGCGAGGGGAGAAATAGGAATGAGTGAATGTGAGCAGAGGAAGCTGCGTAAAGAATGAAGGCTGTGATGGGAAGGAGGAGGCACTTACTGGTATGCTTGGTGACGTTGGGAGATGCATGAGTGGGAACGGAGCCAGGAGAGAAGAGGGAGACGAAGGAGGAGGTGAGAAATGAGAGAGATAGTGGACGACCAATTGAGATGGAAGGGGGTGATCTGGTGGGTGGAATGCTTTTCCGTTTTTCGTTCATACTCTTCCTCATGCTGTTTCGGTTGGCCATGGCGCTTGTGTTTATCAGTGCGTCAATCGAATATCTTGGTGTTAGCAATACAAAGGCGAATTCGAGCTTTTTTGCAAAATTATAGGAAGTGGGATCGCGATTTTGTCGACAACATTTTTATTTATTGTCTATTCAGGGAAGTCTATTTACTAATCCCTAATTCCCCAACGCTTGTATTTAACACCTACAAGGGCATAAAATTACTCTAAATTTTGTTCATTGCGCTACTTTGCGCACAACGCATTGAAGGCGTTTCCTGCTTTGATTTACTCAACTTAAGGCTCCCTATAGCCTTAGGCTATAGGCCCGATGAAAAGTTCAGTGTTCATAACGTGCATCTAGTTCTGCAAGTCATTTACAACCTTTGGAAGAGGGGAACCGGGCCTTATTTTCCAAAGGTCCAAGTCCATCATCAATTGGTCTTAACCTTAGTTACCGTTCAACCATTTAATCTAATAGTGTACCTATTGATGAAAATATTGCTATTTGGACGAATTTTAGGCTTACAGCTCCATCACTCACCCTGCATCTCACACTCCATTCCACTACCCCCACTCCTCCTCTCTCACTTTCTCCCTCTCCCTCCTCTTGCACGCGTCCGCACCCCCCACCACACCCTATCAATCGCCTTCTTCCGCCAACGGCCCTCCTTGCTGAATCACTAGGCGTGCTCAAGGCATCACACCGCGCCTCTGCACCTACCATCCATCCACCCGTCCACCCACCAGCACCAATTCTCAAGCATTCCATTCACGCAACCTCCACCGACCTCCCCTCCTCATCATCGTGGCAGGCTCACATGTGAGTGGAAAGAGATGTGCACCGCCCACCAAGCATGGTGGTGGTCAACAATGGCACATAATGGAATGGAAGTGAGAGTGCTGCACAACAAATTAGAGTGCTTGAGACGATGCAAGGTGGGTGAGGTGGATCGCTGTGCACTGCAGATGGGTAGGTGGGTAGGTAAGGGTAAAAGAGAAGAGGCTAGCAGCACCCATTATTCCCGGCCGGTCACCTATGGAATCGTTAGCCATCCTTGGCATACCTAGGAATTTTTTCGAATTCGAAGGGCTCCTGTATTAGCCTTAAATTCCGTCCCCTTTTTAGTCGAGGTAATTCTTTCGCTTAAAATTTTTCCTTTTCTTTTCACTTTTTCTCCTTACTCCAATGTCCTCTGTTTTACGTGTTTTATTTTGTGCCAGAACGCATTTTTTACTCTTTTTTCTCTTAGTATTTATAGATATCTCACACCCTTTACTTTGTTAATTTTGTATCTGTTTTAAGGATATAAATATTTTGTCCCCAACTGTTTAATCAATTTTTTTCCTTAGTGGCCCTTTCGTCATCTGTGTTGCATTTTTCTATAAATTTGTTACTTTATTTAATTGATTCTGATATTTTCTTTTGCTTTCTTATTACCATTTTGGTTACCTTTGAATAATTTAATCGAATAGTTTCTGCTTTTAAAATTATAGCACCTGCCGCCTTGCAGGTTGAATTTTTTACCAGCTGTTAAAGCCTAGTGGTTGATAAGAATGTCTCTTTGTGATGCTGCGCACGAGAAGCTTTAACATTTTACTGAAGGAGTCTAAATTTGAAATTTGTTTCTTTTATTACATCGTGCTTTGCTCAGGTACTAATGAGCCTAAATCCAGTAGTTGTTGTGACGAGTTTTTACGGGTTAGTTATTTACTTTGTATGAAGGGATTTGCTGGCTATTATTTAGCCCAATTCTTGACAATTACTCGGCTGCATTTGCATTATCCGGATTCTCACGGCATCAGCGCTGCTTATTAAACGCAAGCACAGCTGTGGTACCCGTTTAAAGTCTACTTCACTTCCCTTTTTTCATTGATGAAATGAAACACGTCTAATGCACCTTAGAAAGACACGATTATACAAATCCAAAGAGAGTTAATAAAGTTTCTCCTAAGGTTGGGGCGTCAAAGCGCGGCATTGACCTCTTCATTTTGTTGATAAGACTATCAAAGAACGTCGCCTCGCCTAAGAATGCTTCCATTCGTCGCATTTGCTTCAACAGTTACGTAAAGCATTTCTTGATTTGAGGGTCACTGGCACAGGTGATGAATGGACGATTTCCTACTTGGATCAATAACTTGTGTGGATCTTGAACAATCGCCTTTTTTCTAAAGCTTCCACTGCTTTTGCTAGATGTTAAGCAGACTTCGATCAGCATTCATGTGCAGTATACGTTGGCAGCTCCAATTTTTTTTGCTTATTGAAATCCATTTATGCTACTTGCTAAAATCATTCACTTTCGTAACAAACCATTCTACCGGTTTTTCGCATTCCGTGTAAAAGAGTAATATGCGTGCGTCCATTTACTGTACTTTTACATTAGTTTAGTCGAATAAGTTCGTGTTTGAGCAGGATTTAGCATGAGTGCATGTGTTTGATAAAAACAATGATCAAGGCATTGTCAAAGTGTTCGTTTGACAATATCTCGGAACCACTGTTACCGGATTGAGTATATTAGATGCTGATAGGTAAGGCACGGCAAGCTGTGCAACAACTCGCGTGATATCGCCAGTGAAACCTAATTACTGCTCCAAATAAGTTCTCATTTTAAATCAAATGAGCAGTAAAGATACACTTCTCATTAAAATTAGTCAGTTCAATTTTTTGTAAACGGTAGTAAATTCACCTGCCGGGACATCTTCTAATAACTCTGACACATAATGTGGTCTGTTCAGTTGAGGCGTGAGTGGCATTACGCTATTGCATCGACACTATTGAAACACGTTAGCACCACACGTGGCAAATTTTGGGTGCATCTGATTGTTTTTGGTGCGTGTTTGAATGGGCTTTATCTAAACGGTATGTTGTCAATAAAAGATCTGAAGGCTAGTGTCTGAAGATGATCCAGATCATGTTAACAAATGCATTTTCGAGTAAGCGAGTGCTGAGAGACTCTATGAAGATACTTGCGGCCAAATAGAAGCGAGAGCATGTAGTTGGCCATAGCTGCAGACGCATCCACAGCAATCAATTTATTCTTCACCTTGCCGGTATTTCACCAAAAGTCGAGTACTTGCTTGGTACACCCATTTTTGCTCTTACTACTGCCGCATATGCATCACTGAGCAAGGCTTTACAAATGGGGCGAAGGTAGGGTCAATCGCAACCTCACACAGTGGGTAGAACCTCAGAAATTTTTTTACAAGCATGCAATTTGTTCGACGCACGTAACGACGACTATGGCCGTTTTAGTGTAAACGCAAATTCCCTCTTGTGCTCTCTCTAGCTTAACTCATTTCAGTTGTAAAAGAAGACGTTCAAAGCAGACATTGACCCCAAATATCAGCCACTGTACTCAATTGAATCTCAGCATATTTGAACACAAAGCCTTTCTGAAGTTAATTAAGTAGAAGCATTGGAAACACTAATACGAATGGAAAAAAAACAGCGCGAGGTGGAGTAAGTAAAATAGTCGCTTAAGGCACGTGTGCACCCATTCTACAATTGCTTATGATTATGACAAAAGAATATCACTCATTTGGTTATGACAGTACTGAAACCAATAATCATAAACGTCTACATTACAGTGATTAAATGGATGAGAAACCTGGGAAGAGGTCTCGCGCATGCCGCCCTCTCAGTGGATTCGTGTGGGTTGTAGTGCCCAGCAGCTAGTTTCAACTATTTAAAGTCTAGCCAAATGTGGCTAAGGAGAAATTCAAGCAAGCATTGAGTTAACTAAATATGATTTGCGTTACATAAACAACTTTTATCGAAACAATCTTTTATTTAAAGCAAGCTTCCGATTCCGAACAGCGCACCAATTGTCGTTAAAACATTCTTCTTATTTCTTGCAGTGAATTGCTCCCAGATGGCAAATAAATGTCTCGGTGGTCAGGTTCATTTCAAATTACCTCTGTTCTCATGATGAACGATTAGTCCCGTGACCTTCTTACGCATAGCAGACCACGTTTAACGGAAGGCTGAGTGACTTCACCACCAGCTGACTCACCTGCAAAAAAGCCAATCAAACGACCACTCACCATGCATTTGAGCATATCGTCCACAACGTGCTATTTCCTTCTTGCTGAACTCATAAAAACGATTTTAATGGATGCAACGTACGCGCGTATTGATGAGTGTAAACACTGCGTTGCCACCATCGCAACAGACGAATCGAGGCAGCGCTGGCAACCAGGGCATTTGGTTTGCAAAGCCTTCCCCATCGTTTTCCAGTAAGAACAAAACTGGTAGTAAGAAGCAACTAGTTGATCAAATTTTATGGAACGCTCCCAGAGCAAGTGTGAGGAAAATCTTCCCTTTACCTCACCTCTCCTGCCTACCCAACCATATCAAATGTCCCACCATAAAAAATGTTCTAGTCTTCACAGAATTAAACAGTTTCTTTTACTCAACCACCTTCCTCAATTAGCTGCATAATAAGTGGGCCATAAATGCATTACTGCCTTCCCACAATCCAACGTCTACTGTTTAAAGAACTTCTTGTCACCACTATCAACTAATTTCTCCACAGCAGTCAAAACCCAAGTGAGTAAAAATTAATTCCGCCTGTTCTTCCTCTAGTCACACATTACCCCTATACACAGCATCTCAGTTAATTTACGCATCTTGTTGTCCCGCCGCCGCCAACGACTCCCACCACTGGTTCTCCCACTCATGCCGCTACATCGGACCGACAACAACGTCTAACCTGACCGAACCTCACCTAATCCAAGGCATAGGTGCACTTCACTTCTATTTAAGCTAGTATTCACTAAATCCACCTCAGTGGAACAGAGCATCACTGATACCGTTCGTGATAAAACATCAAATGCAAAATTTCCTGCTGCTCTACGCTCCTTCACTCGTTCAGGCAGTAACTCACCAACTCATCTACTCGGGGACATACCAACAATCTGTCGATTCTATCCTCAGACTTCTGTCTATCTACCTGGTAGCTAATGGACCATTAGCTTCTGCACTTATGCACAAATTTTTTTCTGCAACCTTATTATTTGCAGTTAATTTATTTATGGATGATGAATTAACTATTCTCTATCACAGTGTTCTATTGACATGTATTTTATTAATAACCACTCATATGTTAGTAGTAGTATTTTTGCATTTTACTGGTATGTGGTTGTGAGCATTTGCACTTTCCTTTGTTTTTCCATATTTATTTTTGCCCTTATATTTGTGCACAGATTAACTTTGGCAAAAATCGTGTTGGTAATTGAAATATTGATGGAGCGTGTAAGATAGATGATTATAGCTAGGATGCTTCAGTCCCATAACCTTAAGGTTGCGAGTTTAAGTCTCGCCCCGCGCAGCACCTTTTCCTCGGTTATGCCATTGGCAGCTGATGACGAACGGTAATAAAACAACTGACACCGTGTCCACCCGCGCATTTTGATGCGCATTGGTGCAACTCGGACAAGAACTGGCATATTGGTGGTTTAAACATGGTGCTCGCGGCGAAACTCGTGCCCAATCTTTTACTCAGGGAGATATGCCTTATCCATTAAACCACGGGGCTGGGTAGGGCGCTTTCCATGGCACATTGCTTAATTCACTTACCAGGAATGTATACTATCGCATGTGCTCGTTTTTTCTGATTCTTTATTCTGCCATTCCATAATTTTATTCATCCAAGCAGTGCTGCCTAATAACTTTCGACTCATTTCATAGCACTTCTCACCGTTCCTATATGTCCTACTAATTTTACCTTACTCATCACAATATTTATTATCCATTTGATGCTCCGAATGCCCTTCACTTCTTAACATGTCCTCTGCTTTCTTCACATTTCTTGACAGTGCTCACACTTTGTTCTCATTCATCACAACATTTTAGAGATACTTTGATTTCTTTTTTTCTTTTTGTGGATCTTTCTCAATTTTTCTTGACAATCTCGTAAATGCAGCAAGACTGAGTGATCGCAGCAATTTTGCCTTCCAGGTGAGCTAAATCGTTCAAAAGCCTATTCATACCACTGACAGCAGGTTATTGCTGTAAAATTCCGATAAACTTCAACCGCGGTAGTTAGGCATGATATTATGCTGTTCGCGAACTATTATAATTAAATAGGTTATGCGATGTTGCGAAAAGCGTCCATCGCTTAGCGTAAAATCGAAGTCGCTCCTTCTCTACAGCAGAAGTCGCATGATGCTTTTCTCCAAAGAGACGCAACTCATTTTCCCAGGAGGATTTGTTAAAAGCGGAAGCCCATGAATGGTCTATCGCGTGCCTAGATGGGTGAATTTGGCTTTTGCTGCTGCCGTATTTTTGAGTAATTAGAGGGATGAAATCTACATGGCGTGCTGTGCCAGAGCACTCATCCGTGCGTTGCCAAGACAACTTATAACAAATAAGTTCTGAGGTGGGATACTGTTTGCAGTAATTTAGAGCTCAGTAGACGTTGCCTAACGGACTTGGAAGGCAAAGTAATTAACTTGGTAGCAGGGCTGGTCTTTTTGTTTAAATCAACAGAAGCCAAAGGGAGAATAGAAAAACGATTGCGTTTTACTATCACTATCAATTTGATTAAAAGAGCCCTGATACGTATATACATATATATATATGCTAGGTCTGCAACAGCGGAAACAACAAATCTCGTACTTAAATTCAAGATTGCGGATGAGGCAGCTTAAACACCTGCTGCTGGCTCGGGTAATGAAAGGCGCAGGACTTTGTCATGCCTAAATGGTCTTATCCATCGACTATCGTGGGCGGTCGCAGCATCAGCGGCAGCTAAAGCCAAACGCACCTACCAACCTGCCTACCTGGCCTCATCGAGGGCTCCAATTCGAACGCCCGTTTCTAGTGGATATGAACTGCAAGCCTTAATGACAGAGTCATTAAGCATCTGACATCATCACTCTACCCGTGAACCCAACGTTAAACTTCTCAGTTGTGTGCGTATACATGGATGCATTTTCATCCCAATGAGAAGATGAAACTACTCATAAAACAAAGACCAAAGCATCAGCAATCAGGAAGCTTACAACGTGGCTTAGGTATGCAGTGATGCTGCTACCAAAGCAGATTCGTCATTTTTTGACCATTGGATACAAAATGTCTTATGATGGAGAGATGCTGATATCGCAAGAAGACAACGATTTCGTTAGTCAAATGACGAGTAAAAGTTAACAAAAACCGTTAAAATGCAACGATAATGATCAACTGAGAACTGTGAAGCAGCACATGTGCCTTCACTTCGGAAACACAAACGCAGAAGTCCAAATATTCCATTTATGGCAGCCAGCCTCGTCTAGCCAAAAGATGAGCGGCTAGCAAATTCACGCATCACAGGTTTAAATCTTGCACTTCTCCCTGGTACAAAGTTCTCACACTTATTTCTGCATTCTTGCTATACCACCCGCGGTAATGGGGTCACATCCTAAAGTAATTGAACAAAGAGAGCCTACGTTACAGTAAGCACCTGCAATGGAAGACGATGGTGACAACGGGTACGGCCGTGAATAGACGAGGGGATATGTAGTATCCATTCTCCTAGAATGTGCTTTGTAGGCGGGAGGTGAAGGAACAATTTGCATTTGGTTCTAAAGGAGTGGTTTGATTCTCCTGACGTAGGCACTCCTGCCTCCCAACTTTTGTTAATGCGCTACCTACTGCCTCTTTCGTCCAATATAATAAGAATGTCTAAGAGCATTCAACTTTCCCATAACAAAGCTAGTATGAGGAAAGAGAAGGATAATAAAGAAGTCCTTGCAAAGGCCTTTTGTTATTTATTTCACATTAATTCTTTCCGCCATAACGCAAACACGCTCTGTTTATTCGCTCTTTAAAAAAGACCCCACACCTAACCATTATTTTGACACGAACCTTGCCACCAAATGAGCAATGCATTCTCTCGTACTCGTCAGCCTTTCAAAAAGTGAACGCATAAGCTCATTTTTAGGCGATGGGCGTGATATTTGAGCAGCAGCCCAAGTGAAAGGCAGCGAACTTAGTTGCTAATGTGTAAGGGGTGATTCGTTCCGTCTCCATGTCAACTGTTTTCTACCTCTTTCCTTCACTTGAACGATAATCCGTGTCGTGTTGAGCGCCACGCACATATCGTCATTTATATCGTGCCTTTCGTTCCATCCATTTTATTGTTGTTATCTGCCTCTGTATATTTCCCAGATAAGAACCAACCCTTACATACTCAGGGCCCTTCACTTGATATGCTGCGCTCTTTGCCCTCACTAATGATTCTCTCGCTCGTTTTAGGCAGTGAGATAAGCAGCCGATTGACTTTACCGCTTTTGGTACGAATATGCCGATGCACACACACACACACATGTAAACGCAGTCTGAATGCAGCACAGCGCCTATCCACTGAATGCGACACCCATATGTTTATGAGCAAGCAACATTATTAGGAGAAAGCAGAATAAAACGCAAGATATCATGTACCAAGCTGACTAAGTCCTTTATTTATAACAGGTATGCTAGCCCATTTCGGACAAAGCCGGCCCCATTTAGATAAGATTGGTGTGTTAATGCCATCGTCGGGGAGTCAAAAGTGTTAGCGAACATACCAAATATTCCTTCCCTGTTATTAGACACCTCATGTGATATCTACGTGCATGCTGTTACAGAGTCTAGCGTCCTGCTGCCTGTGCGTGCAACAGATTTTTGAGCATTTGGTGACTATGAGTTGACCCCGCATCACTTAGACGAAATTAAGAAATTTCTCACTGCTGCATCATCACAGAGACAGCTTAGCATAGTTCCACATCACTTCATTTCCCACCAATCTGCTCTGTTCCAGCGCCTTGCAGTATGCTCTGCCGTGTTGTGCTGAACCACATCACAGTGCCACGTGCTCACACCCACATCCATCTCCACCTTCTCTCCCATTCCTCAGCATTCACACCTATCTCTACTCCTGCTACTTCACTGCTTACGCGTCGACCAGTCACTTAGTAATCGTTCAATCACCCACACACTCCTCGACTTTATGTGACTATTGAAGCTCGCGTCAGTGACTTGTTAGGCTGCTTGTGTCAACTTGGTGGGGGGATAAATTGAATTGAAATATCAGGCGGCGTGAGTAGAGTGGCGCTGTGGAAGCGTGCTGGGCCCATAACCCAGAGGTCCATGGATCGAAACCACGCTCTGCTAGTTGGTTGTTTACCTATTCACACGGTTGAGTATGGCTTCATCTCGCATAGACGCCTCGTTTACATGGCCTGACGGGGCAATTCACCAAGCGTTCATCTGCCACTTCGATTCAGCTCTCTAATCTTATTTCCACCGACTAGGCAACAGGTTCTGCCAGCATATTGACATGCACTCTAGCATGTCGATGCCGATTGTATTCACAGTTATCCAAGCTCTTCGATGTATTACGGCTTTTAGTCTCTTCGACACATTATCCCTAATACGAGTGCAAAATTACATGATACTCCTCTGTATGCGTTGTAGGAGAAAAGAAGGCTTGCAAATGCAGCATAACAGCGCATTCAAATAATATTTTGGCTTCAGGAAAGCGGTAACGCGAAGGGTCGCATGCAATGTCCTTTCCTATGCAGATTGCCCACCGTACGTGCTGCTTACAAATCCAATTTACGTAGACTTGACGAAGTGCATTGGTTTTTATTCGATTAGCTGCATTCTTTTCATATTTGGAGATAAATACGCCAAATCACCAATGCAAAAGACGTTGACCCGAAAAAAAATGCATTGTGTAGGTTAAAAGCAGCAGAGAATAAATGATCCTTAAACTGCGTAGAACGATGCTGCTTGCATGGATATAAGTTGACTGCTAATAGTCGACCTAGCATAACCACAGGCCGGTCCCATTTCATTGGTTTTCATTTTGTAAAGCTAAAACAGAGAGGAAGTTTTAAAAGATAGACAGCGAGTGTCTCTCCTCTGTGCGATGTCGAGTTTTAATTAATGACGTTTTAATGAGCGTGTCAGTATCTTTTATACCTTTTTCTTCATCAAGAGTCGTATACTACAATAGATAGAAATGAGCACTTCATGGATAAAGTCGTCACTTCACAAGGGTGCCAGTACGAGATCGCCCCCTCTCACAGACAGACTGCTATTCCCTAAAATTGCAAGCTCAGACCACAAGCAGCGCTTACAGGTTTTGTATTTTATTACGATCCTTTCTAATGATTAAATGCTTTTAAATTCTGACAAGTGATTGTAATGAGATTAAGTCCGCGATAAGAATGAATTTTGCTGCTGTGATCCCAAACGGTTGGCAAGTCTTTCTACTTGTTATTATTCAGCGTGTGGAAGCTTTACGCTTTCGTAAAAAATAGGGAAGCAGAATTTGCAATGCATAATACAGTACCTCTATTTCGAAACCGTGCTGTTTTCAATCTAACCAGTGCAGTCATTTTGGATTGAAATAGGTATACTTGGTGACAACTAGTCTGGTCTATTAGTTTGACAGATACGTTGTCAAGTCTTTAGTTACAAATAAAAATTATTGCTTTTTCATAGCCTGATTCTGTAGCCTCTCCTAGAGGTCTAGAAATTATCGGCGAAATGTTTGTTTATGAATAAGGCAGCAGAAATAGTAGTTGCCATGGCGCACTAAAAAGAGGAAAGTAAAAGCACTAGTAATTAGAGAGGAAGCAAGGAAGATAGGAAGGTGAAGTGGTGGATGCAGAGGATCAAGCCGACTCGACTCAACGCACCAGACTCGACTATGCCATTCACAGTAAAGGCTGTGGCATGGTAGTGCGCGCGAAATCTCCTCCACAACGCGGCTTCAGCGCATTGATTGGCAAGTTTGAATTCTATCAATGCGTTTGCAATGAAGCACTCCTGCATGTTACATTTAACTGCTTGGATTTTTAGCGATTTGCTGTGACGTGTGTTTGCATCCACTCACATGTCTAATGCGATCGTCATGGACATCGCAGTATCTTACTTACTCCACGAAGTAAACGACTCCTCTGATAGGATTGCTAAATATGGGTTAAGATTTAAAAAGTATTGAGGCTTTTGTGTTATGACAAGCAAGAGGAGCTGCATCGTTTGTTTGGGTTTCCTAGATGAGACACAAAACCGGGCTCTATGGAAGTCAGATTTTCCACCCTAATTCATGGCAAGAGAAGAAGAGCTCTGCACTAAAAATGTTTGCTTTACTAGTGCAATGTAACGTTTTCACCTCAGGGGGTGTGTAAACAAAAATTTGGTTATGCATACCAAAATTGGGGCAACTTGCATGCTCACTTCCCTTTTTGGAGTGGACTTAACAGAGCACCATGCGGCATGCTTTACATTCGCAAATCAATTGCCACTCGTGTTAATAAGAAAGAATTTAGAAGCAGTGGTACGGGACGTGCATGGTGTAGGTTGCACTGTCGTCCTCCCAGGGACCGTAATGGTTATCGAACGCAAACGTTTTATGTTGCATTGCCCGTTTGTACGATGAACGAGCAGTACGGCTTTGAACAAATCAGTAAGTAGTTCCAGCTGTGTCGAGGGGTCTGTGCTTGAACACGCGTCAAAAAGGTCACTGAATAAATGGAATCACCCAGCCTCCTTATGCATCACTTTGTGCACGCTCGTCATAAATTGCAACCCACTTAAACCGCTTGGTTTCTATTGCAGCTTTCTCTATTTAGTCCAGAATAACATCCCTTGACCCCGGAAATCTAAATCAAGGCGTTGCTAAATCCACACGAAGTTGTTTACTTTGGATGGACCTGAGAATTGTCATGCAAGTGGCAAAACTTCTCTGTGGCTCTCTAGTGCCATCCATCCAAGTACTGATTTCAACCCATTCAATGGTATTGGGCGATTCTATCCAAAAAGGAAAAACATATGTAAAAATAATGACCGAGATGGAAGCGGACTTCTAGCTGTTTCTGGAGGCAAAGCTTCCTTGTTTGGTTCTACTGATATCTGCGTTTTTCAACGAATATGGACAATGGAAAGACTTACTGCAAGTTTGCTATGTTTCATTAAGGAAAATAAAAAAAGTGGCAAACTACATGAATGCTGGCTTTGAATAAGGCTTAATAAAGCTATTAAAAATGAGGCACTTCTTAAAGCTTCTTAGGCTAGTAAAAACGTCAGGCAATTTGGTTAAAAATAGCCGTGAAAGTCACTTAATATACATTTAGCTTTCAATGCCGTTGGCATAAATTCCTTTCGGGTGTTAAATGTCTCAACACGAAAGAAGAATACAGAGACGACTAAGCGTGCCCAATACGGTGCAACACCCACAGCTCACAGGCCTGATGCATATGCTCCAACGCGTTAGTCGATGTTCCACGAGTCCACATAAGCTCGGCCATACGCTTCCCAGATGGCATATGTGCTTTCACAATGGTCTTCATTATTTATCGTCTTCACCATACGTATTAGCTTCTCTTCCAACACGAAGTGGACGTGAGAAGGCTGGTAAATAAACAAAGGGGCCACAACACTCAACACCGATGCAGTGTGACTGTAGCTTATAATGTTCTCTTCTCTTCTGCACTGTGCTGTCCTTTTGTGATCCATTTTAATACTGTCTATCCCACTTTCCCCTCACGCCTACACCCCTCTGTCCTTCTAAATCACGAGTTATTCAGCGCCTTCCAAGTAACATATAATGGAATCGTGCAAAGAACAGACGAGCAGAGGAGCCTTTCCTTTTATTGCAACACTTTCCGCACCCACCTCTTCCTACCCTCCATCTTACCACACAGACTTTCAGACAATTTAAGACAAATCCACCCATCGAACAAAATGATGGTCTTATCAAAATCTCTTTTTTTACTCCTACTTCCCTTCTGTCGCCTTTTTTTCATTAGCTGAAGTATATTTTAGCGCCATCACTGCAATGCATGCGAGAGTGAATCAAGTGCAACTACCAAGTCCGCCCAACATGTACTAGACTGAGATCACAGCAAATTTTAGCAATATCCCTGACTCAGTATAATTAACTCAGGTTTCCTCGGCGCGTTCGTCTCGTAGGCTGTGGTCAATCTACGAACTACGATGATGCCCCAGTGCTTACCTCATCCACCATTTTGGGCCCTTTAATTTTGCCATAAATCCATTCTCTCAGCATAAGATATTTTTAGCAAAAGGGTTATTTAACTTGCACGAAATTTTTTGTTAAACCACAAACTGACTTCAAAAAGTTGGGAAACCTCCATTATTTGGTTGTGTATAGTGGTGAAGACTGCTCCAGCTCATCTGACCCTTGTATTTTCAGAAAGGTTCAATTAGTGCTGCGATTGTAAGGTAGACGAAAGGCTACAAGCGATTGACCTGTGTTCCAGTAGTAGTTATCTGAGCTTATTTATGCCCTTAGAGGAAAATTTTGGCAGCAAGATATTTGTAAGTACCTTCTGTGATCAATTGGGATACTTTAAAAGGTCAGTGGTGTATCCTTCTCTGGTAACGATTGCATAGTCTAAGATAGTCTTGTGATGGGGTTGAAGGAATCGATGCCGCGATTCACTGCCCCAATTAGGACCCCTGTTGCATCATTACTCACGCCTTGCTTGGAAGGGAACCCTTAAGAGAGAAGTGGCTGAAGATGATACTGTAGTTGACATGGGCACCTCCAGTCCAGCGGAAGATCGGTACGGAAATCTTGGCTGAGGTGGTTGTAGAGAAATCGTTTTTCAGTAAAGTAAATGGCAAACTTTAATTAATCACTAGCCTTTTCGGATTAAGAAAAGTTTTGGCGTTGAGAGTGGACCTGGTAGCCTTGCTTATGCTGTCCCATACTTTTAGGATTGCTCCCACGGCAGACGTCTTCTGGCCCATCGGCTCCGGCAAAGTTTCTTAGGAAGCGTCTTCCTAAACATAAAAGTGATCGATTCCAAAAGAAGGCTAATCAAGCTGATGAGGTCACCATCCCACAGATCATTCTTAAAGCTACCGTCTTCATTAGCCTCATATATTAGTGTCTGGTTGACGCATTAGAAATGCTTTGCGTCAAGGTTGACAGCTATTTATGTGCATTTAATAAAATGACACAAGAAGATATTATCGATACGATTCTAAACTTTCTTGCGGGAGTTACTCTCACCACATTGAACTGTATTGACAACGATCAGTCCAACAATGTCTATAATGAACATCGGTATTGTTGATTTAGCCGGATATCGCCTAGGCGAATGGTTGAGACCAGTGATGGCGATTTTATGCACCAATGCTTGTTTGAAAAGAGAAACCAAGCCAAATTTATTTGTAGTCGCTGTCACAGGACGATGTATGGCATTTATATTTTATTCCGCCTAGTTCTTTTAAGTCTGACCACTGCTCTACCGTTCAGCCCTTTTTCCGTATGCATAAATGGATCTTAAATGTTCATTGCGTCAATTGACTGCAAATGCAAAGGCAACGGCACTCATGGTAGCTAAAGCACTGCTAAGTAAAATAATCGCTGTGAACTTTGCCATTTGGCGGGCATGCACTCATAGAGAAGACAGGCCAATGCGCAGCTCACTACCGCCTCTTCCATAGCCAATCGCCATTGTTACAGATTCTGTCTGCTCAATTAATATGCAATTATTCGAAGCGCGAGTGACTCCAATCGGATTAGGCGAAAGTTGACGTCTAGATAAATAAAAAGTGCAGAGGAGGTAGATGTGGAGGGTCTTAGTACTTTCTTACTCCCCTCCTTCCACATGGGCTAGAGAAAGGTACTTCTGAGGGCCAAATTGTGCGAAAGGTTGTAAGCAGCATGAGATATTGCAACGAGTTGTTGTTCAAGGTGAACACTTTGTTTGATACGATCTGTTCAGATTTGATTTAACTTAATGGGTCTAGAATTTCATGGTCTCACGAGGATCTCAAAAGTGTAATTTTAGGCATTGATCCAAAAGTCTTTGTCATCACTAATTTTGGAATTTTCAAAGTGCGAAGAAACTGAACAATCCTTAGAAGATTACATCCCCTTACCTCAATGGGACTGAATTATTTGCAAGTACCCTTAGACTCTGCGATAGCAGGAGGCTTATGGCCCTCGTAGCCAATTTACATGAGACGAAAATGGTTAATTTTTACAAAGACCCATTCCATCTTGTCATGGGCTAGCACTGGTAATCTCAAATGGATTGACACCTTTAGAGGCGTTGACAGTGAGTCTGGATTACTCATGTCCACCACCAAATAAGAGCGTGCACACTGCAGAGGTTCGATGTTATTGAGCCAGTATTCCTGCGACTAGCGATGGCGACAAGTGATAACCAGAGCACTCTCTCGGCTTCCCAATGTGGTTTTCAGGCATAACAAAGCACCTGATATGGTCAAATCGCTAAGAACTGTATCTGAAGTTGAGGTCAGTCATGTGTTCGTATGCATGGAATGTAGGCTTTTGGGTACTTAGTTCGCGATTGATTCTCCCATACAGCCGATCTCACATGATGGCTGACCTTTAAGTAGATCAAGAGGAGGGCCAAGGGGGATCATCGAGGTAGGAGCGAGCCCGTTTTTATCTCTTGGTATTGAGGAGGAAACCATTTCCGGCCTTCGTCATGGCACAGTGGCAGTTGAGCTGTATTTTGGCTGCGCCGTCAACCCTAAGCCCTACCGCATGCACTATAGGTGTTGCGCCCTATTATTGCCATCCTTCGTCCTTAAGGTAGCACTAGGGCGCTTCTGATCATGCAAAACATGGCAACATTTATATTCGTATGAAAATATTATGTTTCTGTTAATACTTTACATCACTTTAACCCGTATTTTATCTTAATACAACGCCACAAATTTACGCATGAGACGGCATCACTTTGATTGTGCTATCCCTCTACTTCATAGCGGTACAATTGCAATTTCATTAAAACACTATTTACATTAGTTTAAGTTATGCATACGAGAGGAGAAGTGCTTAACTGCTGGGCGTTTTGTGCATTTATTTGCAAAGCATGCTCAATCTAACAAAATTGAGGTAAATAAAATTAGCTCACTGCTTTTAATACACCTATATCCATCGAAAAGTTGTAAAGGATATAAGTGTCTGAGATGTCTGATAGTCTATGCTAACAGGTGCTCATTGCGCACTTTATTAGAGATATGGAATCGCAACACTCAAAAGATCACTAATAAATGCATCCTATCGATTAGTAAGTGGGTGCATAGGGCTCTTTGCAGGGTAGTCACTCTAAGATGTCGAACCCGAGGGCTGCTTCATTACAAAAAGAATTTGACGAGCAAATTTGGATCCATTTCTAAGTAATTCGTTCAATGTCGACTGGCAATTCCATCGCCAATATAGGCTCCGGGATATGACAGAGGTTTGGGACAAAATTTTATTGCCAGTAAGCCTGCGAGCAATGTTGAGTACTTTCTCATAAGTGAGGCGATCCGCTTGTGCAACAGCATTTTTTTACCTCAGAGCTCGATAGAGGTGATTTACCTTAAAATCCTTTGTTTGACGTTCAGCTGCAAGTTTTGTGGAAAATGATTGATCCATGCCCACGGAAAGTTTATTTAGCCTTAATGCCCCAATGTTTAAATAATGATTCACCCCTTAGTGTAGCTGTGACCAGGATAAAAACTAGCAGAACATACAATGTTCTCGCCTTATTTTGGGTGTATGCTCACTCACAAAGCACAATGATGAGTGCACATCCGTGATTGGCAAGCTGAGATAGCTCGCCAGAGTATCCTAGAATGCAAACAAATAGCTTATTGGTTATTGAACTTGTGTGTATATGCATAATTCTGTTAAATACTTGGTGGCTCATGATTGCATGCCCAACTATCGATAAGGTGCTATCATAGTAATATCGCCTGAACAGTCTGAATTACCAATGCAACATGGCGTAACGCGATTCGATGAGATGTTTGCTTTGTCACATTCATCTAGCAATACTCAATTATTCCCACCAAGTTTGGCCGTCCATACAGAAACTTCGCGATTTACGCTTACATGATCTGCGCATTGAATGCTCTTGACTTACCAAGGGATGGGTTCCAGGTAAAAAGGTAAAGGCTTAACGTAACCGTTACTAAAAACTTACGAATTTCGCTCACAAAGGAGCGTGTGCTTGCATTTTGCCAAACACTTCGAGCCAAATGACTGCAAAGCAGAAGATGCCAAAGTAATAGAATGAGAGCTCATTACAAGTTAAGTCTAGATGGCGAAGAAATACTCACAGAAATGATGAACGCATATGATCTAACGTTGCTTCGAACGTCGGTTATTCCGCAAAGCATTCAATGCAATTGAAGCGTATTTCTGAATTCGCCATTCTTTGAGCTAAAGCAACGTAAAATAATGCACGAATTTAGGAAGGATAGCACTCGCAGAGAACTTTACTTAAGAGTTAACAGGCGCTCACTCGCAAATGTGTGCTCCAATGTAATGATAAAGATTCAAAGAGAAGTTTGAGAATGGAACGAGGCACAGAAAGCATTTATTGTGCCTCTAGGTTATTTTATTTATCAACAAAAGTGATTTGACATACAGAAGGGCATGAGAAAAGATAAAGAGAGAGGCTTCGCGGTTTCTCTTACCTTTTTGGTGCCACAAAAGCTTTCAATGGGATCGGCGAAGCCACTAACAAATCGGACAATGCGGTTTCAAGATTGCTGAAACGCGTAAGCATACGCAAAATGCGCAGCTAAAATCGTTTTGTGATCCACTGGATTAGACCGCCTGTTACGAGTTTCAATAGAATTAGGACCAAAGCATGACCTGTTCCACTTAGCGCATTTCATCGATTAATAACCTACTGGAAAATCTATGTGCATAAACTTAAATAGTCATGCACAAATGCATCCCTTACTTCCGTGCTTTTTATACGCCTACCGTGATGCTGGCGAACTAAATGTCCGAGGCCCAAAATGACGCCTCTAAATAACGTAGAGCACCTTGTACATCTGTAGAAATACATTTTAACGATGATATCAACGAGCAAGCAAAGAGGCCCTACGGATCTGTTTTCAATATTACATGTGATTAAAGCGCGGAGGAGCCAAAATCGTGTTCAGATCCAAAGCTTTGAGCAAAGAGCAATGACTACGTTCAAAATACTTGCATCTTCATGATGTGCTTTAATGAATGAATCACAAAAATTATTCGTTTTTCGCTAATCGGTAGGAACTTGTTTGTAAAGGGAAAGTTTATTATGCACCGGGCATTTTGAAGGAGGGTGCTAGTATGTTTTAACGCACTTAACAATTTTTCACAGTCAACGAGAAACAACTCCTTATTGATCCATACAGTATGGGATTGGAATAATGGACCATGATCTGTAGCTTCAAGTGATACGGCGCGTGTAATTATTGCTTCTGGCTAGTATTACACTTTGTCAAGAATGGATGCAGCAGGAAGGATGCATGTTTTGGACTGTTGACTGATTATGGCCATCTATTTCTGGATTTACACCTCACACCCGGATTGTTGATAGATGTGATTTGCCTGACGTGCCCTCCATTCTCGTGGTTAGAGGCAGATCCAAACACATAATCCGCTGCATCGATCACACCAGTTGGTTGCGCAGAAGACTCTTACACCAAAGGAGTAAGTCTGGTGTTTCAATGTTTGGATTACTTTTGGGTAAATGAGATGCTCTCCTAAGGAAACGAGGCTTATTATCCTGGAGGTATGGTTTGGCTCACATAGTTAGAGGGTGCCAAACTCACTCGGTTATTTGACAAAAACCTTGAAGGTTTAAAGTTATATAGCCATGGCTAGCCTCGCATCTTGGTGTATCTAAATAGTGATTCTAGAAGTGTTGCCTCCGATGGCAGCACTAATGGATAGGTATAAATAAGATAACACGTCTTTTCTACCTTTCTACCCTCACTAATTTAGCCCCACTCGACTATTCCTCGAAAATCATTTGACAGTGAAGATAGTGCGCATAAGACATCTGGTTGCATACCACTTCGCAGTAATACAGCCGCTCTCGATGGTGGCCCCTGACCAAGATGTAAAAATTGATGCCAAGCATAAAAAGAATCCTTCTGAACTACGTATAGTGCTTCATTACTTCTATTTGCAGCCCCCACAAATGCTCGCACTAATCTCTGAATTGGTTTTATCCTGCACCCAGTTTAGTAAATGTACGATTGTGGACCTCAATTGTGGTTGAGCTGTGCGAAAGTGTAAGCTCCATTGCCATGATGCCGCTAGTTGCCAGACTCAAAGCTCTCCATTAGCATCTTTGTCTCGTTTTTGGCAGTTGGCGCTTCTTTTGTTTACAGTTGTCCCCGCTGATCAGTCAATCAGATATCAACTCCTTCGCGTCACATTCTATTGCAATTGCTTCATTACTTTTATTAATTGTAGATCGCAGGGACCAGTATTGGATGCATTGACAAGAACCAAGTAAAAACGAACTCCGATCCGCTTCATCGAAGATGACCAAGGTCACTTTGGCAACATAAAGCTCACATAAGTGAGCATAAGCTTAGCGAATGACTTGGCCAAACTAAACTCAAAGAGTGGATTTCGCGATCATGTTTCGACAAATAAGATGGTTGTATCACTACAGATCTTGATTTGAAGGTCGACTGACGAGATCATTGACTATTAGTGCAGCATTTTCCATGCACCGTTTGCAGCGCTCTCAACAATCGGAACTGAAGAGTCATGGATTCTATTATCAGGACTGCCTGTCTTAAATTCCAAAATAACTTGGCATGGGCGGTCCATATATTATGAAGGAGAGAGAGGAATTTCTTTCCACGCAGAGAAAAAAGTGCAAGTCAACTGCGTTTTAATCGCTTCTAAAATAGACTCCACCTTAATAAAGTGTTCTGATGGATAGTGCTGAATCGCAGTCAATTGAGACGTTTCAAATCATGCTTGCTTAAGTTTAATAAAAAATTCTTTTAAATTGTATTCTTCCTGATATAAAGCAATTGGTTTTGACTCAAAGATTACGCAATGCTGCGCAACGCTATGAGAAGATAAAAGGCCTGAAGGTATACCACCGATTTTAAACAAGCTACATCAATGCATATCAGGGGTTATAAGACCATTTGCCTTAATGGTCAGCTACGCCGCAACAGCAAGGGGAGTTTGCCAGTTGGGAGGGTGCTAGGAAGGTATGCTAGAGTAAGGGCGAATGGAAGGACAGAAGACGAAAGAATTGCATTTAAGGTAAGTTGAATTCCAGCCGTTCTGTTTCTCATTTGCTTTTAATAAATCTTTTACTGCACAAATGAGGGGATTGCGATTTTCTGCGTAAATTAGAAACGCTATGTGCCAAATTGTTGAGAGACAATCACCAAAGTTAATGCACTAATTCTTGCGCAACATTAAAGTCCAAGCTAACATTGCCACGTGGTGAGACTACGGGACACGGAACGGCGGTCTCAGAACCAGCATCTGATCAATTATAGTGCAATTTTTCCTATGACGCGTGGTAGAACATCCTTTACCCCCTTTACAAGCAATGCCTTTTATCTCTCTCAACTTGAAGTACGTAAAACAAACCAATAAGGATGAGAGCTCTTGCTTTGTGTGACTTTAAATGCGTGACATTATCCTTTACTTAACTTGGTATAAAACGGGGTAGCCAAAAAAGGTGTTGCATTTTGCAGTACCACTTTGTTGCTGCAAGACAGCACTGCAACATTTGCAAGCGCAATTTCTTGAGCACTTAGTAAGACGTGGACAAATTAGAGGATACTTGACGAGGATGCTGATGTCGGGCGTAAATCTGGTAGGGAAGGGAAATTGAAAATCGACTAAGCAAGACGTAGACTTATCTAGCATTCCTCAGCATTGTAGTGAATCGACATAGTCTTTGGCCAGTGGACATGTGTGCTAGTTTCTCAATATTTTTAAGTTCAGTCGGTTTTTTGCTTTAAGCGATATTTATCGTGCATTAATAAACATCTTTAGTTAGTCTTACCAATTTCATTGCAATCCTTCACACGCTGCATTTGTCACAACTACTGCATTACTTTATTTTAATCAGAATCCATGGCCTTCAATTTAAAAATACTGCGTCGACCATCGTCTCGTTGCAAAGTAAATGCAACTTTGCCCAACGAATTAATGACCTATAGAAGTGTAAGCAAAAGTGAATCATTTGAGAGAATAGATTAGCATTTACAATAATCGCATTTAAGTTACTTGCCTGTTCCCAACAAACTTTGGGTAGCCTTACATCAAGCGTTTGTCTTTTCCCTCAGTTTAGATATGTGTGATGAAAGTTTTCACTTATTAAGCTGACCACCTCAGTGAAATACGAACGTTTATAAGGTGCTGGAAGATGAATTTGTGTAGCACTCTTAAACCTAGAGTAGCGAATTAGCCTTATCAAATTTCTAATGTCAAACTAAATCGTCTTTACTAATGATGAGCGATTGTTGAAATGTATGAATTGGGGTTAGGGTAGTTTGCTCTCTTTGAATGGAATTCAATAGTGTTGATCTATACGATCATTAAGCTTTAAATTCACAAGTTGCACTTTGGAGAAGAACTTGTCATTGCGCATCCATTGAGCCCACGCACGTAGACATACCTGCACTACTGACCTTTTGATGATAGAGTAGTAGATTATTCCGAAAGAACAGAATGTAAATGACTTTTGGACTGCATGAACTACTTAACAAACCCTTTGGGGTTGCGCAGGAAGTGTCTGACGGTCATTTTGGAACCTCTTGCATCATTGTGAACGTGACAAAGGATAAGTTAAGGAAGATGGATTACCCCGTATGCGCCATTCAGAGAAGGTGTAACAAATCTAAATTTAACGTGCTAATTAGGGGGAAATCACTTTTCCAGCCCTGATCGTCAGACATATTTCCGTGCAAGCATGATGTGTGAAGTGCTGGATATAAGCGTTAATAGAGGAGTGGTCTATTGTGCTGATTCGGTATAAACAGCCTTAAGTTCCCATTGCAAGTTCTTAGTAAGAAGAAGTCGTAGTGCTGACTGTTTGTCCTACCCTGCTTAAAGACCTAAATTAATAACAACGTCCAAAACACCCTTGTTCACTTATTGCGGAACATTGCTAAACAAGGAATTATACATTCCTGCCTAGTTAATAGGCGGGGCTTTGTCCACCCAATTTGAATCTTGCACAATGCGTATACTCAGGACTATTCCCTTTGAAATTATGGGAGTTATCAACTGCCATTTTCCTTTGTAAGCTTTTGCGTAATGCTTAGATATTGCTTGCCTAAATTCTTATAGAAAGATGGCATTGTTCACAAGATATTCTTTCTGAATTGACGATTCGTAATGGCATCATTTGCATCATTTGTTAAAAACATATTCTTTTCGGTCCTTAATAAAGAACGCTGGAAGCAGAATCTCACGATCGGTCAGTTAGGATTTGATTTGCATCTTTTGACCTAAACGTTTTAACACTACCTGTGTAGTGGTTCAGCTAAACCAAGAATTCAAAGCAGAATAGCCTGGTTGTACATTAGCCTGAAGAATAACACATGGGCCCCTGGTCTGACTATCTCGGTGACATCTCCAGCTTTCGTACTGAAAATCACTATAAGGTCTTCTATAGCTTGCTTTATGTGATCCCACTTGACACATCATTGATACTTTTTGATGCTTTTTATAGAATAGTGCAAATGTTTGTATCGAGGGACCCTGTAAGTATCAAGCAGTGCTGCAATGATTAAGAGGTTGAAACATTAAGTGCGCTAATCATTTCATGGTGTCCTCGGCTTATATACTGTCTGAAAGATAATGATTTCAAACATTCTGTGGGCTATTCCGATGCGCACCTCAGTCTAGCCTCAGCGCACCTGAAATAGTTGCTTCATTTACGGTTTAATGACCTGGAGTAAGACAAAGCACCCCGAGGAAATAGTACTGGTATG
Source organism: Taenia hydatigena (assembly GCA_036345935.2). NCBI lineage: Eukaryota > Metazoa > Platyhelminthes > Cestoda > Cyclophyllidea > Taeniidae > Taenia > Taenia hydatigena. The sequence continues at coordinate 4,540,737 of JADWOT020000007.1, forward strand.
CCGCTTCATTTGTTCAGTCATATCCATTTCTCGCAGCAGAATTCAATATTCGCATCCACCCATCACCTGCGCCAACAAATATTTACATCCAAAAAGCATCCTCGTATCGACAGGGACAAGCTGGGTATTCAAGAAGCAATGTCGGTCACACCGACGGAGAGATATTTAGTGTGACGATCGCGTAGAATGTACGTTGAAGTCTCGTTTGTAGCAGAATGTTTACGACCTTGGCTTAGGCTCATTCAGATCGCGCCTGCTGAAGCTAAAGGCGACGACATTCTGCTCATAAATGGAGGATATTACTCAAGCACCCTTTCGGAGGGCACTTCAACTGAATTCGCGTCCAATGAGCATGACCGATTCTACTAATATGGCTACTGCAGCAATTTGGATAATGCAGCTGTCACATCGCATTTGTAAAAAGACTTCGGGAAAAGGATTAACGACTGATTCATCAAAACGCAACCTTGATCATGCCATTTCCTAGGTAGAAGCCCATTCGTACTACCACAAATTGGAGAGCAGTAGAAGGGTCAAACTTCAAATTTGACAATTTTTCAGTAATCCCTCAGAGCGTATTGGATGCAATACCACAGAAAGGTACGCTGTTGGCATTTTTAAGATCCGGACTATCATTGACACTGACTAAATCCTGAAATTCAACAGTTCTTTTCAATCCGAAGCCAACAGATCCTACTTTGCCAAAATAGCGCCGTGAATAAAACACGCAACTCACCCACCATACCGACAGCCAATATACTAAACACGGCTAGTGACCTTGAAACTGCCGGAATAAAAACCTTTAATTTAGTACCTTTCTAATCCTAAACATACACAAATGCACGAAAAAGTTTAAGTCAAAAGGGCCTATGCAGGTGTGCAAAATAGCTAGCAGTTCATCGTTGAGTGAATTTATGGGAAGATTTGCATACTTTCATAAAATATTTGCGGACAATCAAATGCGAATATCAAACGCTGCGCAGCCTATAACGTAATCATTTTGGAAAAAAAAATACGCCTAAACATCATGTAATAAATATGAGAATCGAAAAGATACCCTTGAGCAGGCTGGCGGATTTGTTGCAAATTGAAAATAGGATGGTGGCTTTTGTCGTCTTCGGAGAATGCGACGCTCGTCACACAGGATGTTCTGAGGTGCATTCGGCGCGACACAGATTTACACAATGAATGAAGATGTGGCGCGTTTTCCAGTTGTCTCCTTGCCCTCTGTCTTGTAGTCCTTTTAACGAATAGGTCAGAGATAACGGATTTCGGTGGGAACATGGGATGGCCGAGACACTTCTCCCTCTCTGCCCCCAGGAATTCTGATGCATCCCCATAACGAGGTTAGCAATGGTTGCCTCATAATTTCTCAGTGAGACTACCTCTACCCTGTCGAATATGCTGTTTACTTCGTCTAAAATCCCATCGCTTTAACGGACTTTTTTGTTCGAATTGTAGAAAAAAGGCCATAAACAGGGTTCATTTACCAGAATAAACATTAGTGAAAGATGCTGGCCATAGCTGAGTGAGTCGTCTTGCTACGGACAACGTCATCACTGGGTATTCTAGCAAGTGATTTTCGCATTTCGAATCTTAGACTCTACAGGCATGCTAAACATTGTGTTCGCACATAAGAGAGCACAGTCTTGGAGGTCAGCCATGTTGGAGCTTCATTTGTCCACCATTGGCATGGTGCCTAATTCTTTATTAGTCTTTACCATTGCGCACTTGTCTAGTTTTTTTTGTCCACGAAAAGTAGAACGCTCTAGCCCCTTCATTTTTCATTTTCTGCTAACTAGATCGAATAACCGGGAAGCAAATCATTTGTGAATAAGGTAACGGTTGTAAACATAAAAAACTTATGGTAGACTTTCAGATGTTTATGAAAAAAGCTAATTGTCGGTTCGTTCCCTTTAATATCAAATGTCTCAAGCACCAGTCTGAGAACAAACTGACGAGGTGCTTAGTGTTGTTTGCATTAATAAATCACTGGATGATTGGACTGAGTTAGTCGCGCAATCCGCGTCATGAATAATTGGACCTAAGTCATCAAGTGAATCCCGAACTGTGGCCCAATGAGTGTATTAGATCAAAGGCCGTCAAAAGATGCTTCGTGCCCAAAAAAATCGTGTGAACAAATAGCCATTCAGTAAATCCACCGAAACGAGCGAAAACTACAGACAATGACCTAATTCAAACATTCTAGCTCATGTAACCTGGTCACGAACATTGCCCGCAGATTAGAGATAGATTAGATCGACCTCATCCAACTACCATGCCATTATGCAAAGGCAAAATGCAGGATGGTGGTTGCACCTCTTTAATAGTTTCTACCTCCGTCAAGCGGCATTACGGGCAGAGAGAAAATGGCTTTAGTCCTAATCGATCAATACAGTCGATAAGGCCACCCCCTGTGTACCAGTTGCGTACCGGTTATCTGCCCAGTCGGCTGGTTCATTCACTAATTCGCTTGACCTAAGGCGAGTAGAACTGCGAACGATCACACGGCTTGGTGAGTGGAAAATAATTTCAGCGTAAGACAGTTGATTGTTGCATATATAAGCCGATAGCGCATCGCCAGATTAGAAGGTATTGCAGGTAGGTCTACGGGTGCCTTAAATTATTAAAAATCTTTTACCTTATTGTGCATGAAAGCCAAGCCACTTTAAAAACCAATGTTTTTATACATAAGTTCGCTCCTTCCATGATCGCTTCATGTCCGCTGGGTAAACAATCGTTAAGTTTGAAGACAATTAGCTGACACTGTAAATGAATATGACTGAGGGACATCATTGAACGTTATGATAGATTTGTGCACGAGAGAAATCTTGCATTCATCTGGCTAACTCGCCGAACATGTCGTATTTACAAGGTGGAGCAATGACAATTTAAGGTCGTGGTATGCTGAAGAATATTTCACTAGAAGAGTAGAGCGTGGTAACTCTTGTCAGAACAAAATGCAGCGATCCATAGTCATTTCTTGTGGAGAGAGGCTTCCAAGTAACAAGGTGGCATCCGTCAGTAAAACACAAGCCAGCGTTAGTCAAGATGGCCTATTTTTGCAACATCATCGAGGGCATCGACAATGCTGCCGCTCGAGACGGCCTTCTAGGTTGCGCTCATAAAGCATTTCCACCAGCGCACTTTGCCGAAGCGTTCCTGCAAACTTGGAAGAGCACACCTGCCAAAAGGCCGAGTGAATGTTGGGTTGAATTGAAGGTGCTGCCTCTTCAACCAATCCTCACCTAACTGTCATTACTCGTCAAGTCTACTGCTTGTGTTCAATGGCCTCTAATCATGCACCTGGCTAAATTTGCTCACTTTCGAACATGACCGTGCCTCTTGTTTAGCTTTTCGTTGAATCTGCGAACAACTTTACAGCAATCCGACATATCTAAAAGTGCGAGTACATCACAACGTGTGGTGTATTAACTGCTTTATTGATGAGCCAACTTGAATTATTGATCAGACAATCACTAACATCCTCATTGTCGACTCTCTGATTTCCCCTAATCAGTAAAACTACCCACACGACGAAGTCAACCACTGGTAGATGTGCAGCCTTGGAATCATGGGTAATGTGGTGGTGGTGGTGAACAGTAGCGCAACAATGTCATGTAAGCTGAGCGACCTTTGTGTAGTAAATGTCCATGGTTGAATGTAAACGCAAAGCTCGTCCTTTGCAGCCGTTGTGTGATGCATTTTATTCAAAAGTGTGTGATCTGTATCCCTTATGAAAGGGTGATGAATTGAAGCGCTCACCCCCACTCGATTTTCTCCTCGATTTGTTCACTTCAAACAGAGAGGCACTCTCAATATACGGCTGCCCATTCGAAGATCCTGTTTAATCAATTGATACATTTATCTACGACTGAATTCCCACGATAGAGACTTAGAATGAGGCAGCTTCTGCCTTCTATCCGCCAGTTAAATGCCTACCGACCGCTGCTTATTTGCGCATTTGTTAAGTTGATGAAGACACTTCTAATGAAATCTCCATTTCTTCATTCATCGTCTGGTTGGTAGTCTGAATAGAACCAGGACGACCTTGTACTTAGGCGCCCGTAGCGGCAATGATGGAATCAAAATAAACGATGCTGATCAAAAACACTGGCCACGAAAAGAATAAGGCATGATAGTGTCAGTTTTAGCATCATCGAGAATCGCGTGATTCTTCCGAAGCTGTAGAAATCCTCACACACATTGGGCAGGACCGAGCAAACGATCCAACAAAATATCCTATTCTGCCGTTGCTGTAAAGGGAAGAGGTAGAGGGTAGTGAGTTTGGCAAATAAAGCAGGAAAACATCATGTAGGCCGATGACTGCCTATCTATTCTTATCTACCAGCCAAATGTTTACATATCATGTAAAGATGAAAGAACCTTAATGCTTGCTATGCACAAAACTGCAGGCGGAAATCAAATCCACATCTCGTCTAGGTTCCTACGTCCCACCAATTAATTTTTTTGTCCATGGCAAAGGAGCAATGCAGCTAAGAAATTCACGCAGAGGTGATTAGTGTACCTCCTCCAAGGCAGCAGAAATAACACTGAATCTTTACTGGAAGTTGCATTTATGGGCAATTCAGAAATACCACATGTAGTTCGATGGCTTTGATAAGAATTCAAATTAATTTTGAATGTAAATAATGTAGTACCCTTTACATCCTAAATGTTCCAACCTTCATAAGCACAATACAAACCGCCAAATAAACCGAAAAATTGGCTTGTGACTTTATAAAATTCGATGGTTTTTTAAGCTCGTTTAAGTGTATATGCCGAGGACAATGAACTTGCTATAATGCAATTGCAGTGTCACCGTTCAAAAGTGCTCATTCGTCCTCGATTTAGTGATGCATTCTTAAGTCGGCTTCCAAGACACAGTCGTTATGCACGGCATATTTTCATAATTTAAGGTCGTTCTTAAATGGCATAAATTAACTTCTGGAAGAAATGATGCATTTCTACCCAAGAGTTTAATCCAAGTCTAGGACTTTTGTGCTGATGAAATGCCACAGAAGATTTGCAAGTGGATTAAAGCAGCGCACAAATTTGCCTTCGCTAGTGGCGTGGCCAAAATATCAGTTTCTGTTAGGTCAAGGTCATAAAATGGGATGGCGGATTATGCTACATAATGTAAACGCCTTGCAATCGTAAAGCACACCGTAATTCTGAAGGAAGAAGGCGGTGAGCCATAGCGAACCATCACCGGGTACATGAATGCGTGCACTTGTGGAGCTATCAATACGAAATTCGTTTAGGCAACAATATTCTCCAATGCTAATTACACGACTGGGTCGATTGGTTGAACAGTAACACTCAAACAGGTCAATGATAGCCTATTCCCTTCGGATACCAAGGATCGGGTTCCTCCTTTAATAGTTTGTGAATGTTCTGCAGAACTAGCTTTTGGACTAAGCTCAGTCCTTCAGGCCAATAGCCAGTCTTCGCATGAGTAACTCGGGACGAGAAACGCTTTCAATGCATTGTGTGCAAGGCAGTATAACGAACGAAATTTCCGATAGTCATTAATCATTTTGCAACCAGCAAGATGGTTTTGATTGAAATGTGCATTCTCATAAGTGCTTACCACGAACTATCGAAAACTAAAAGATTAGTAAACCGCTGAAAACTTCTTCTGCGTGTGTCAAGTAAACTTGCCTGGATAGAATTTTGAATGAAAATGTTGGCGTTTGAGGAGAGGAAGTAATGTTTGCACCATCATCAGAGATGCGCAGCAGATGTCGATTTTCGGATGTGTATTAAGGGAGGGCAAATAAATATAACACCTTTTTGCCACAAGACCTGCCATGATCTAAGTCCAATGAATCGGAGTGAGGTCGCATATCCAACATTAAGTCGGAGTTATGGCTTGAAACCCTCTGAATGCTGCTTGCACTGGAAAGATCAAGAGTTGAGGGTTCAGGATTTGCATATTAAAAACTACAAATTCATGGGGGCCTAAAGATTTGGGTGCACTTTTAGCAAATTATCTACCGTTAAAGTAGATGCATTGCTATTTACAGCAGTATCCGCAGATGCCGCTTGACTTGTGTGGGACCACGACCTCTAACTGCGAGTCCTATAATTTGTTGAATGTAGTACCCAGCAAATAATTGTTTAATCCTCAAAACATTTTTAAAGACGGGTGCTCTTCCTATAACGAAGGCACTTTTCTCTACTTTTTCACGCAGTGTTTAATCTCGTTATGGGACAAAATCGACGACCACTGCACAGAGAGGAGCGGTTCTAAGGAAATTAAGATCATAGAACAAACATGAAATTTATGCCTGTCTGCGGTACACTAAACGCAGTTGCCGCAAATGAAATCAGCGTCATCTTAAAGCATACAAAATTCTAGATTCCCGACCAATGATGGGCTACATAAAAATGACCAAATGGAAGCATAAGCGCTTATGACACCCCACTACTGCCTTCATTCCTCCTCTCTCTCTCGTTGCGTGCGCTCGCGCGCGCACGCCCACCCTCCTCAACACACTCTATGAATGAGGTCCTTCCTCAACCCTCCCTCGTTGCTGCATGACTAGACGAGCTCAACCCACTGCACCGCACCACAACCTCTCCGCCTACCAGTCATCCATCCACCACCCACTTATCCATCCATTCACCAACCACCATCACGCATCCTCCACCTCTCTCTCCACGTCGCCACCGCGACAGGCGCACATGCGTGTGTAAATAGACGCGCAATGACTAGCATGCGTGGCGGTGCATGACGTCACACATTAGAGTGGAAATGAGAATGCTGCGCAGCGAAAAGGAGTGTTTGCAGTGCTCCAATTTGAGGTGGGTAGCAGTGCAGGTGAAGTGCCGTGCAAGTTGGGAGCGGGTGGTAAAGGAGGAGAAGGTGAAAGGAAGTAGGAAGGGCGGAAAGGAAGAGAGGGCCAGCAACATCAAGTATTCCTAGCAGGTCTCCCATGCAAATACTGACCCTGCCCGACGTAGCTTAACTTCGGTAATCGAACGAGAACCGCCATTTGACACCTCCCAAATCGCACTTCCTATTACTATCTCAATCTCTTTTTTCTCTCTTTCTGTGCGCGCTTCCACTTCCACCACAACCTACCAATTACCTCCTTCCTCTGCCCTTCTTGTCGCTGCATCACTAGGCGCGCTCAACACACCACGTCTATCCATCCGTCCGCATACCCACTCACCCACACCAGCACCCATCTCCACACCATTTCATTCACTAAGCGCCAAAACACATCCACCACCGACCTCCCCTCCTCGTCATCGTGGCAGACGCACATGCCGGTGCAAATAGATGTGCAACGCCTCCCAAGCATGGAGGCGGGCTGTGTTAGCTGTCTTTTACATCCTGATTTTTTCTCGCTGTTTTACTTTTCATTTTTTTTATAATTTATTATCTCTCAATTATGTTCCCTCCGCTTTATTCTAAAACTCTTCTTCCAATTTTTGGGTCTTTTCCCTTTATTTTCTTACCTTAATTTTAAAATGAATATGTTTGCTGTTGCTGCATGCCTGGTTATCTTAGAGACATTATTAAGGAGGGTTGATTTTTATTTTGATTCTTCTTTTACACTATGTTCACTCATGTAGTATTTAGCTTAAGCTTAGTAATTGTAGTGTTGTATTTTGTTTCTTTTTGGTTGAGTTTTCATGTTTTATGAGAGGCTTTGCTGCTAGTATTCTCCTAAATTCTTGGTAATTACTTAGCGGCATTCGCATTATTTGAATTTAGGCGGTGTTATTGTTATCTATTGGACGCGAGCACAGCAGCTTTAGCCTTTAAAAGGGTTCTTGAGTTCGCATATCTTCATTTTTGATCTGAATTGCTTCTTCTGCAGTTTCAGCAGGCGCGATTTGAACAAACCTAAGCCGAGGTAGGGAAGATTCTCCTATGGTTGGGGTGTCAATGCGCATCCTACGCCACTGTCTGACTAAGCAAAAATCTGGCCATTCCGTTGTTAAGATTATCAAAGCATGTCACTTTGCTAAAAAGCATTTCTATTCATCGCATCTTCTCTAAAAGGTACGCAGGTGTTCTTCGGTTCAACGACCACTGACAGAGATAGTGGATAGACTGCTCCCTGCATGGATCACTTACATGTGTAGACCTTAAATGATTGCCCGTGATACTGCTCCCATTGCTTTTACTAGGTGTTATGCTGTCTTCAATCAGCACCGGCTTGCAGTACACGTTGACAGTTTTAATGTTTTTGCTTCATGACATCCATTCATACCAACGACTGAAATCTTTTAACCTCGTGGCAGACCATTCCACTAATCTTTGTATTCTGCTCAAAGGGTGACAGACGTGTGTTTGTCCACTGCTGCATTGCCTCCTTCTAGCTGGGAAAGGTTGTATTCGGCGGAATTTAATGCGCATACATGCGCTTTTGAAGAATTATGATTTAGACACTGCCAAAGTGTTTGCACCGCATCGTTCCAGAACCACTACTATCGGATAGAGCATACTTGAAGTTGGTAGGTAAGGCATGGCAATCTGCGTATTAACTCGCGTGAATATTAATGATGAAATCGCAACTTCTGCATGTAAATAAGTCTTTGTTTCAATGAAAAAGAGTAGTATAGTTACCCTCTTCAATAAATCTAGTTGAATCCATTTTTGCCAATGACCAATAAGTGCACTTGCCATGATACCTTTTAATAAATCCGACACAATATGATCTGTACAATCCAGGCGTGAGTGTCATTTCCCCTTCGCATTGACACTATCGAAACGCATCAGTTTAACACGTGACGAATTTAGAATGCATCTAAGTGTTTTTGGTGCAGATGTTAATAGGCTTAAGCTAAACGGCCTGTCTTTCATAGACGGTCTGAAGGTGGTTCTGGTCATGGTTAACAAATACGTTCCTGGTAAGCGAGCATTGTGAAGGCCTCATGAAGATTCTTGCGTCCAAAGTATAGGGGGATTAGCCATTTGGCAATGACTGCAGCCGAATCCGCGGCAATCAATTATTCGTTACTCCGTCCGTACTGCGATGTCTGAAACATCTCATTCGAAGTCGGGTTTAGGCTTAGAGCACATATTTTTGCTCTTAAGATTGTCGCATATATACCGCTGAAAATGCTTTGCAGACAGGGATTAATGGCATGGTCAATCGCAACCTCACATGGCGTGTAAATCTCCTTGCAAATTTTTTACGTAGGATGTAAGTTGTTTGGCACACGTGTCGACAATCATGCCTGTTTTAGTGTGGATGCGAATTCTAATCTGTGATCTCTCCAGTTTAATTCTCATTGGTTGTGATTAGGGGCATCCGAAGCGGATACAGACCTCGGATATCAGTCACTGCACTGAATCAAATCGCAGCATATTCAAACACAGACCATTACCGAAGTCAGTAAAGTAGAATCATTTAAAGCGCTAATAAGGATGGAGAAATACAGCGAGAGGTGGAGTAAGCGAATCAGCCGCTAAAGGCACGTGTGCACCCATTCTACGACTATTTATGATTATGCTGTGCAGCTCCACATAAGGGATGAATAAGAGGCAATCAAATAAGTGCGTACCATTCAATCTGATGAATTGCGACTGATGAAAATTGGCATTACCGCATTCAATTATACAGCCTACATGGAATGTATATCAAATTGTGCATCTACTCAGCTCGCATCTACGTTCGTGAGCCCAAATTTAAGTCAAAACTCATGACGTAATGATGTAATCGAAATAACATTTCTTTCCTATTTAGCTCTCACGCATGGCATAAATTAACTTCTGGGAAAATGATGCATCTATACTAAAGGGACCAACTTGAGTTGAAGACGTTTATGCAGACGAAATGCCACAGAAGGATTGCAGGTGGATTAAAGCAGCACACGAATGTTCATACAGTAATGATGTGGCTAAAAATGCCGTTTTCCGTTACGTCAAAGCCAAAAAATAAGATGACAGATGATGGCATATAATGTAAAAGCCTTAAAATCGTAATTAGGAATGAAGAAGTCGGTAAGCCACAGCTTACCATCACCAAGCACATGGATGCATGTGCTTGTAGAGCAAAACAGCAAATAAACAAAATTTCCAACAACCATTCATTTTTCTTACAAATGAAACAGTTTTGAAAGAAACGTATGTTCTCAGAAGTGTCTAGTGCGAACTTTTAAGAACTGAAAGATTAATAAACTGCTTAAATGTATTTCTACGTGGGTCAAGTAAACTTGCCTGGATAGAACTTTTAAATAAGAATGCTAGCATTCGGCTGGAAGGAAGAAAGTTTGCGCTATCACCAGAGATACAGAGCAGATGCCGAATTCCGAATGTGCAGTGAGAAAGGGCTAATAAAAATAACACCATTTATGTCATAAGACCTGCCATGATCCAAGTCCAATGCATCAAAGCGTGGTCTTATATCCAACAATAAATCGGAGTTACGGCTTGAAATTCTCTGAGCTTTGCTTACGATAGAAAGATCAAACGTTGGTGGCTTAAAATTTGCATAAGTAAAACTACGAATCCTAGGATTTGAATTTGTTCGGCACACGTGTCGACGCTCATGCCTGTTTTAGCGTGAATGCAAATTTCCATCGATGATCTCTCTAGTTTAATTTCCATTGGTTTTGATTGAAGGCATCTGAAGTGGATACAGACCTCAAATATCAGTCTCTGCACTGAACACACAGGACGTTACTAAAGTTAGCAAAGTAGTAACATTTGAAACGCTAATACGGGTGGAGAAATATAGCGAGAAGTGGAGAAAGCAAATCAGTCGCTTAAGGCACGTGTGCACCCATTCTACAACAACTTATGATTATGATGTGCAGCTCTATATAAAGAAACACCACTCATTAAGTTATGACAGCATTAAAACCAGTATTGAAACTACTTCTCCACTTTTCAAACATTAGTGTATCATTTTTACCTTCCACACTTTCAAATTTTGGCCCATGCACAGTTTTCTTCCTTTGCTTTTACGTATAGCATTGATAATTTCTCTTTCTTCTAAATTAATGTATTTTTGATAAGCCATGTTTTATTTTGTTTATCATATGAATAATCATTTCTTTCTGTTTGATATTTTATATTTTGGAATGATTTTTTGCTTTGAGTATCTTAATGTTGCCCTTGATTTGTTGGAGCTCTTTCGATTTTATTAAGAATATGACAGCGCATTCACGTGTTCAGTGTAATCACCGTAAATTACGACCTTGAAAGTGAACATGAATGTGGCTCTTGATGTCGCATCTGATAAGCTTAGAGAGATTGCTGAAAAATGTTAAATTTGAAACTTGGCATTTTTATGCATCATGCTTTGATCAGGTACTAATAATCTTAAGCTCAGTAGCAATTGTAATGCGTTTTGTGTCTTGACGGATTGAATGTTCATGTTTTATGAGAATAGCTATCATTTTCCTCTTTTTCGGCAATTACTCGGTGGCATTTACATTATGTGCATTTTTAGGATGTTATTGTTTCTTATTGGCTGCGGTGCCCTCTAAAAGGGTCCTTCAACTAGATTTTCTTCATTAACGAACTAAGAGGCATCTCATGTCACTTCAGCAGACGCGGTCTGAAGAATACTAAGCCGAGGTGGTAAAGTTTCGCCTACGAGTGATCCCGTGATCCTTTTACGCATGAAAAACATATTTGGTAGTGAGACTAGATAACTCTACTCCCAGTTGACCCACTTGCAAGCACGCCGGGCAAACGGCCACTCACCATGCATTTGATCATATCACGCACAACCTGTCGCTTTTTTACTTACCTTAACCGGCTAAAACCAATTTTATAAGTGGAATGCATGCGTATATATTAATGGGTTTAACCATTGCGTTACAAGCATCGCAACACACCAAACATGGTGTCACTAGCACCCAGAACATTTAGTTCGCAATGACTTCCGTACCCCTTCCAATAAGAATGAAAAGATTTTGGTGAGAAGTAACCAGTCGATCAGATTTTACAGGAAACTTCTAGGGCATGTCACTTAACCATGTCAGATACCTCACTCTATAAAGCGCTCCAGTATTCACACAAAAAGCAGTTCCTCCTATTTAACCAACTGTCGCAATCGACAGCATAATAAGTTGGTCATATACTCATTCTTACCTTCCTATAATCAAGGCCCACCATCACTATCAACTAATTTCTCCGAGTGGGTGATAATTATTTCCACCTGTCATTCCTCAAGTTACACACCACCTCCTATGCACAGCAACTCAGTCAATTTACGCACCTCGCTGGCTTGCCACCGCCGACGACTCCCACCATTGGTTTTTTTACTCATTCTTCCGCACCTGACCGATAATGGCATCTGATTTGACCAAATCTTGCCTAAAATAAGGCGCAGGTGCAGTTTTCTTCGACTTAAGCTGACATTCGCTAAATCCACCCCAACGATTCGAGCATTATTGATGCCGTATAAGCTGAAACACTAAGCCCAACAATTCCTTTACCGCCTCACGCTCCTTCGCTCACTCAAGCAGTCAATCTCTCACTCATCTACTCGGGCACAATTCAACAATCTACCCATCTTGGCCTTCAACTTCTGTCTACGTAGTAGCTGATGGATGCAGAAAACAGCAAAATTGGTACCCGCCATGACCCAAGGTAGATAGGTAGGCACCTGAACACGTTTTTACTTTTTCCTGACTGAACTATCACAGTACCACTAATTTTTTCGTCTATTCCATTGTAGACTCAGATGGACGTCCGTAACTAGTGCTAATGCGCCCATTATGCGGCGGTGTTCACAAGATCCACCGCACCGTTCACGGATACGTTCCTCATGTGCATCAAAATAGCTTCCAAGTGTATTAATAATCCCAAATATTGGCACAGCCCATGCATTCTGGCGCAAGAATTATCGAAATCCAAGGCTAAATGCTATTTTTTTAGGCTACGACTTTCGTAAGACGCTCTAGATGCTAATCGGTATCAGTTGCTTAGTTCTAATTTCGAGGGTGGGCACAATTGAGCGATCGTTCACAAGAGCAGCAACTCAAACACCATTTCCATATGTATATATACGTAGATACCTGGTTATTTGCCACATTAATCCATCAACTCTGAACCGGGTCGTAGGAAGATGTGCGGACACAAAACAATCCAGGGTTGCATGAGAAATGTGCTTGGCTCCAAAAAGTTTAAATACCCTTATTTGGTAGTAAAATAAGTTAACTAACCTAAAAGAAATCCAGACATGCTGGACAATGAGCCAGTAAACTAGTTAACCCTGCACACGAGCTATGAACTTGGAAAGCAATGCTCACGTTGTTTAGGTAAATGAGAGGATGAGGATGAAGATGAGGACAGTGACCTGCAAATTCATGATAAAAGTGATCCGAGAATTTTAAGGCGCATTTACCAAACAACCCTTTTACTACCGAGTGGGCAGTGGGCTCAGACGGAATTTGAAGCCGGAACCTCTCACACCCATAGCCAGAACCATATCCCTTCAGTACTAGGCTCTGTTGCTAGCTGCAGTAAGTTAACGACAAGTTGGCTCCGGTGACCTAATGGATAAGACGCCGGTTTTAGACGCTAAGGATTGTGAGTTAGAGTCCCTTCCACGGTGGCTGACTCACAATTTTCGGACGCGTCTGACTAGGATGGTTAAAAGTGGGTGCTGAAAAGTCGGTTATTCCACGAACTTGTGATGGATGGTAATGCTAATGGTCGGAAGTCGGAATCAGTGGTGGATGAGGAATGACAGCTTATTCATGCCGTCATCTAGGAAACACTGAGAACAAACAAATGCGTATCTGCCGCTTGAGCTAACAGGTGCAAGCTTATGCGACTAGTCTCAAATAAAATTCGACCTTGATCAAAAGACGCCAGCAGCAATATGTCAACGAATCCCACAAGAGGGAAACTTTCCTTGCCAGTGCAGTCGCACGAGGTTTCGAGTATTCAGCGCAAAATGTGCGTAGCGGGTTCAGTGCATGCCTAACCTTGTAAGCAATCGACAATAAGTCGAGCACGGATAAGGTGGCGCATCCATTCAAACATGATGGCTCCTTAGCAACACATAGCTAACAGTTGCAGCAGAAATCAATGATTGTTCAGAAGACAGCAGCATTTTTAAGGGACGGTTAGTCTGCAAGTGCAGAAGTCAAGAATAATTTTGATTGGAAACGTTGAAATCATTCGAGCCTGTTGTATTTATAAATTGCCATATAAGATCGACTGACCAGTGGTCCATCAATAAGGTATCGCGCCACGCCGAGCCACCTATGCTGCATCACGATCTACACCTCTATCTCCAACTTTATCAATCTTACCCATAAACATTCACATATCCTCCAAACAGCAAATGCAGGAATGTGGGCACTACAAAATCATACGCAATCAACTCACTATGATAGGCCCCCTGGTCACAAAGGTGGACTTGCGTCCAGTCAACTATGATTGTGCATTTTTTTCACCACTATGCCATGCGTTTTTAATCTGTGATGAAGAGTGCATTCGTGTCGACGTTCTGTTTGCAGAGTAAGAAGGAAAAGTGTTCGATGTTCGATGGCCTTTTAGACCTGTTACTGTAGTGTGTTCAAGAGGTCCATAGGGTGGTGAATTTGATCTTGACTGCTCACTTGCTACCCGAAATATGTTTGCATATGAATAGCACCTACCTACCCCAGGAAGCCGTAAGCAACCAAGAAGCATATAAGCGAAAGACAGTGATTCTGCAAGTTGATAACTAAACGCGTCGAAAAGCTTTAGCACTGTCTAATTATGATTAAACGCACGAGGCAAATGAATCCTCCGATTTTGTTCTTAACATAAACAAAAGAATTGACCATAAAGTAAAATGTTGCCTATCATACGCGTTGGTGGCAAAATGCAATGCTAGGTTAAGAGTAACTTCCACTGGACCGGCGAGAAATATGCGGTAAAGTAAGAAAATCTCACCAGCGCAAGACGAGCCGGCTGCGATGAAGCAGTTATCTGTTTTAAAAGAAAGCGCAGTATCAAAAAATTCTTATGGTGAACGCTACACTTTCAACAGCGACCTGTGTCCTAATAAATAGGTTGCCCTTGCAATCGGATCATGATATAGCAACCCAATAAACCCCAGTGAAAGCATCTTACACAGCATCAAAATCTTCATACAACAGCACAAATAGAAATAAACGACACTTTTGCGTGCTCAAACATTCATGCTGTGTCTTATAAAAAGATGCAGCGCCAACATCTAAAGTCCATAACTGCGTAATAATGAGCAAATCATGTCCTACGGGCGTTAGCAAGCAGACTGAATGCCTACACAATCAGGAGAACGAGATTAGTTCCCAATGCAGGTTCGTTAGTTGCCGGATCAACAACTTAGTAAAAGCACCTACTTAACATTGCTTTAATTGTCTGCAATCCAGCCTAAAAATTTGCATTGTTTTATATTTGCCACTCCAAAGGGCAATTACGAATTCATTCTGATTATGGTTGCGGCTGCGGGTCGCAAGTTGCAAAACTCATCAAACTTGGGTTGATGTCCTCTTAATTTACTAACGTTTAGAGGGTGGAAAGTAGACCGCTTTAGGGCAAAACCGGTGTCGCCTCATCTCAAAATCGCCTTCATTTGGCCTTCCTTAAGAATTTGGCATTAAATCCGAACATTATCAAGCAGTAAATTACTCCACAATAACAGGTTCTTCAAATGCATAACACCATTCTGCATTATATCATTCGAAAGAACACTTATAATTTGATGGCAATTTATGCGAAACTGAGCTCAGTTTCCTCCCAATATGCGCCTAAGAGCATAGGAGGAGAAAAGACATAACGAGAAATCACATGCATTTGTCACTATCATATTTTTATTTCAAAGGAAAATGTGTTACTAAAGTACCAGTACCAAGCACTCTGCGCACTCACAGAGGCCCTTGTAATGTTTACCCTTGGAGCAAGTTTATTTTGCGCGATGACCACAGAGCAATGCACGATGGCACCGTTGTGACATAACAGTTCGCGACCGCAGTGTGATTATATTTGTTCCATACATTGGGAGGTGTAACAGCGAAGTTGGGAACAGGAAAGCTGTCTTCATGGCTGCGAACAAAATGCCAGCAGATTTAGCGGTTAGCAGGAAAACAGACAGAGTTGACCATGTCTTGGCGTAAAATCAAGCATTTAGTGTAACGGACTATTTGGCATATGACATAAGCGAACAACCATGTGTGCGTTGGAATTACAATTAGTTGTTATTATTACTGCCTAAAAAGACTATTGTACTTACTCACAGTGAATGATTTATGCGATGAATAGGCGTAATAACTGACCATGCTAGGAGAATGGCTCAAATTTGGCCTATGAGAAGACGCCCTTCACAAACAGAAAGATATGAATCCCATATGTTGCTGATCGCTTGACAAGTACAAAGCACCTGCGGTTCTGTACCGAAATTACTTATTGCATGAATACGGCGCATAAAATTTGATGTGCATCGTTTTTAATATCTATTTTGTAAGCTGTCAAACAGCTCGCAGAATGCCTTCACAGAGCAGGTCGTCATAAATATTCTTAAGCGCGGTAAGCTCTACTCCACATGACATGGAGACAAGCCCAGCGAATTATCTCTGCATAGTTGATCATAAAATTTGTTCTGTCGCCTGTTGCACCAAATGCGCCATCTACGAGGAAACTTGGAGAAAGGGAGAAAGTGGAAGCCACCCAAGGCTTGGAACGTCTTCTGCATGCAGTCCACATTTGGAAAAGGTTGCATTATTTCCCACATCATGCCAGTCCCAGCAAGTGTATGCTCAGGCTTAATAAAATCATCTAGGGCAATTAGGTGTCCACAATTCCGACTTCCGAAATCCGAGTGATCAAGGTCCAAAACGACAATCATAATTAGTAAAACACAATTATCATCAAAAGTTTTGTAAGTTCCCAATGTTATTTACTTAAGCTTATGCCGTCTTCGTTTACGTGCTGACCAATTAAGGCCGTACTATTCGTCATTTGCAATTTGTACGGTGCTAAAGAGTGCATTGCATCAGTCGTATCGAGATCGAGACACAACTGTAGACAATCGCTAGATGGTTAATCGTCACGAATACCCCTAGCGAGTGTTTAAGGCGGAGTGGTAACAAAGTATGCTTAAAAATGCAAACAAGAACATCTAAGCTTCTCTGTGCTGTGGAGTTGGACACTGGGCTATCTTTGTTTGTGGATTGTGGACGCCTTTATGCCGCATACTAACAGGCTGACTTTGTCGTACGATATTTTATTATCTATAACTTACTCTTTAACAGATGCGTGGGTCGTCGCTTCGGTGTTCGAATATTCTGCCTAATTACCAGGAAATCGGGTAATCCTAGTAGGTTTCTAAAGGTGGCTTAAATTGCACGAAAGGCTTCATGGCTGAATTACGGCATAATTGTCATGCGATTAAATCGCAGCATGGATTCTATTCCTTCGCATTCAAGGAAGGAGGGTGCACCAAACCTAAATACGCTTATGGTTGATAAACAGCGGCAAATATCTGCTTTAACAAGTGGCGTAGCTAAAAGCAGACATAATTCAAACTGCACGTAGAAATTGCCACGCCCTATGGACGGTTGTTGCTTGCTCCCTGTTTTCATCTCACAGCTGACCAATTTGATGTAAAAAGCCTTACTACCCTCTGAAATGGGTTATGTCAGGATAGGGCGCTATGCCTCTCTCAATACCATTTGAAGGAGCAGTTTGACATCACACTTGCCATTGAATGGTCTTTAATGTTTCAAGTGTCCCTCTCCGGGAGGGAATGTATGCTGTCTGACTAATGGTGCGATTGAAAGAATATCAGGAGTGGTTGAGCATGTGCGTCAACCGCAGAAGTTGCGCTTACTCATCACCCTATTCTAACCATCCTACGTATTCTAGAGCTGGTCAATTTCATCTATTTGTCAGGATTTAGCATAAATAGATAACAAGAATACGGCTTCCCGATTTTTAGGCAAGCCTAGTGAATTTTAAATTATATGCCGATAATTTTGTCATGCACTCATATTTAAGCGGTTAGCGACTCATAGCCGTAATCGTGATCAGAGTTAACTCTTGATTTGCCACATTAATGAACGCAATCGGAAGTTTAATGCCCGTTAACGTGACTATTGTCCAACAAATGCAAAGTTATGGCTGAATTGCAGACAGCTTGAGCAATGTCAAGTGGGTGCTTTTATTAAGTTGTTGATCCTACAGCTAACGAACCTGCATTGGGAATCAATCGTGTTCTCTTGTTTACGTGGGCATCCAATTCCTTTGCCTTCGTCTGTAGGACATAATTTGCCCATTTTGACGCAGTTGAGGAATTGGGATATTGGCACTGCATCTTCGGGTACAGCCCGAATATCTGAGCATGCAGACACGCCATTATGTTTCACGTACACTGCTGTATGAAGCTGTTTAGAAACTTGTAGACCGCAAAATCACAGCAGGTTCAATAAATTGGTATGAATTTTGCAACACGCAACAGAAAGCTTACCAAATGCGAAGTGTGCACATAACACTCTGCCGAAATGACTAATTTTATTTCACCCCTCTATTGTACTAGCGCTTTTCATTACGAACATTCATTTCCTGAAATAATTTCAACTCAATTTCTAGCCGTGGTAGGTCGCGAATGCATTCATTAAGTCAAAAGACAAACTCAATGTACATCAGATTTTTAAACAGAGACTGAAAAATGAATCAGTCAGAGGACTAGATAAGCAATTTTGTCCCTTCAGGCTTGCATAAAATCGTACCCAGTTGGGATTCAGTAGAGTAGAGAATAACAAGGAAAGGAGAATTGATGGTAGACAAAACTGTTAAAACAGACATAAGTGGAATGACGTGCTAAATGGAGATGGCACATTCATGCGACCGTTTCGCGGAGTGCTGTCGAACTGACTGATCATCAGAATGGAGACGATGGATAGTCACTCCAGCTTACCACCACGAAACCCACATCCCATTTCAAACAAAATAGGGTGCATAAGACCTCAAAAACTGCCATTCTTAATTTACAACTTTGTTTACGCTACGATTCGCGCTTCTCCAACCGGATCAGCCCTGCTTTATGCTGTGCGGATGACAAATGCTCTACAGTAATAATTGGAGTGATTATCTGTGGCTCATTTGTTGTTTATTTAGTTACGAGCTTTAAAGTATGTAAGATTTTGAATGCTTCCATCCATGTCCTTTGAAACAGACTTTGCGTAGGCCATTTGTAAGCCTTTCCTTCTCTGTGTTCTCTTCCACAGGAAAATATTGGCATGTTTATGGTCTCAAAACAAACGGACTGATACAGCTTTAAAAGGAACTTAAGCCTCTTCTCGAGCATGATTCGAGTCCTTTTTCGCCTCTCACCTAAGAATTACATATCAGGAAACATGAGCCTTTGTCTGGCATGGAGGTCATGCAAAGCGTGACGTTTCTTTTTTGTGAATATACTTTCCTCAGCAATAGCGCGCCCTGTATGCAGAGCTACGGTTTTCCACTGCTGTAAATAAACAGCCAACGATGCTATTTGCTATTGTTTGCCAACAACTAAGATGGCGTGTTTGAAATGAGCAGAGGCGGTTTAATGAATTTTTGATAGGATTCCGTTTTGTTATAAAGGGATAGAACTACTGCACAAATACTCAGATAAAAAATGGCCTATGAGTCCTGCATGGTTCAACAGCAGCTCATCATTAGTAAAGACGGCTTGTTTGAAGTAAAAGTCACTTGTTTGGATTTAAAAGGGCTCATGAAAAGGCATCACTTATTTACTAAGCTCAAAAGCACGCTATGATTTGGTTATTACGGTTATTACGGTTGCGCAAAAGAGAACTTCATTAAACTGGTTTTGGACGAGCAGTTGTCGAGTCATAATAGGAGGAATCGCCGGGCTGTGATAAAGCAGGAGTGGAACAAGGATGGGAGGAATGAGAAGATATTAGTAGATATTTCCTTTAGCCAGAAATTAGATCCGACCCTCGAGTGCTGCAGTAGAACATTCTGTTGCTAAAGCACCGGCGCCTGTTACCACGCAGAAGTCTCCTCACACCTCCACGTCCCGTCAACACCTTTAGCAGCGTGTCCGATGGACCGATGTGTGCCTCTATTTATGTAAATGGCATTATTGTTGTTTCCAATACAGGTGTGCACAGCAATCTATGTGATGGTATTGAGGTAATCAATTACACCTTTATTGACAGTGTGGCCCCGTAACGCAACGGTGGAGCGTTTGACTACAGATCAGAAGGTTGCGTCTTCAAGTCACTTCAGGGTCAGTACTTATTCCTTCCTACCTCATTTGCCGTTACCTGCTGTACATCCTTAACTTGTATTCACCTGCTATTACCTTCCTTACCCCATCGCTGTCCTTACTACCGCCGTTACCCCTGTGCTGGCACTGCCATCATCGTGTATGTTGTCCTCTGCAATCATTCTTAATGTTTCATGAAATTATATCTTATTTTAGTCTTTGCTCAACCTAAGTGGCACAGCAATGTCTACAATTAGACTGTTTATTATTGGCGTACCGCGGTAGGAGGGATGAACTGCAATGACGACGGTGCAAACATGAAAAGCGTTGCAAGTACAATTTCGACTCCGCCCAATTTACCGTTCGACACTTCGTTTCAGCCCTCTGTCGCATTTCATGCCCACAATGGTGCGCCAAAATGACAAAAAACCGAGCTTTTTTAGCAGTTTTGGATGACTATTGGCGAAAACGTGCTTCCAGTTATACATAGTTAGAGGGGAAGAACACACAAGCGTGTACTACGGCGCCGAGTGTAGGGAAGAACATTACACTGATTGGCCTTTGCATCGTTTCTCATCTACATCAGCTTGTGAAGCGTCTATTTTGAAAAGATACCTGTGTTTACAAAGTATGCAAATCTCATTAAGGGAGCCAATTTACTGGTGATAGTCGATAAGCTGCTTGAACCGCAGCGCTACCAATCATGTGACAACGATCGAAACTGCATCGTGCACTTGTACTTTGTTATTGATTTGAAGCTATTTCGGTTGCAGCTTCTGCCGTTTTGTAACCATGCGTCGATTCTTACCTCGCATCAGTCAACCAGCATTGCTCTTCAATCGACTCGAACACTGAAATATTTCTCTTATACTCATCTGTCTTAAAGATTCCATCAATATTTTATTTATAAACATCATTTGCAACAAATTTAGTCAGTGCATATATAAAGGGAGCTAAAAATAAATATATTAATCTATAGAACCACGCAAACAACCCTAACCACTTACCGGTATAAATACATACATTTGAACTTTTATTAATAAATGGTTGTCAAGAACATATGCTAATGGAACAATGCAATAGCAAATAGCTGATTCATGATGGATAAATAAAATAACTGCAAATAGTAGCATTATAGAACCTTTGGGCATAAGTGCGGAAGCCACTGATCCATCAGCTACCATGTAGATAGAAGTCGAAGGGCAAAATCGGCAGATTGTTGATGTGCCCGAGTAGATGAATTAGGGAATGACTGCCGGAGAGGGTGAAGAAGCGCAGGTAGCGTGGATTGTTGAATTCGATGTTTCAGCATATCCAGCATTAGTAATGCTCAATCTGTTAAGTTGAATTAAGCAAATGGTAACGTTGACCGAAGAAAAGTGCACCTATGCCTCGGTTTAGGTAAGGTCCAGTCAGGTCAGATGCTTTTATCAGTCTGATGCAGCAGAATGAATGGGAGAAACAATGGTGGGAGGCGTCGACGGTGGCGAGCCAACGAGACACAAAAATTGCCTGAAATGCTCTGCACAGGATGCAATGTGTGGTTTCGGGATTGATAGGTGGAAGAAGTTATCACTCACTGGGATTTTGACTGCTGTAGGGAAATCAGTTGATAGTGATGGCGAATTCTTTAACCTGTAGACCGATTAAGGTAGGTGATCAAATAAAAGGAAATTTTTTTATGAAGGCTATAACACTTCGCACAGCGAGGCATTTGATATGGTTGGACAAGCATTAGATGTGAGATTTTCCCAGAAAACTTGAATAAATGGTAACTTCTCATCACTGGTCTTAATTCTCATTTAAAAGCGGCAAGGATGTCGTTACGAATCACATATTCTGTTTGCTGGCGGCACTTCGGTCAGTCTGTTGCAATGATTACATCCATCATTATGCGCGTGGGTTCCATTTATTAAGATGGCTTTTAGCCAATTAGCAGAAGGGAAAGGTGACAATTTGTGGGTGGGATATTCAAACGCGTGATGAGAGGTCATTTGAGTGGCTTGCTTTCAAGTGTGTCAGCTGGTGGTGGGGTCATCTAGCCTCACCGTTGGATGTGGCCTTGTATGCGTATGACCATAGGATTAATAACTCATCAGGAGGACAGAGGTCATTTGAATCGATCTTGACGACCGAGACATTCGTTCGCCACCTGGGATTACTTCAGCATAAGAAAGGGCGACTAAGCCAATGGCGATTAGTGCATTGTCTGCAAAATGAAAACTTGCTTTAAAGAAAAGATTCTTGGATAAACGTGATTGATGGGTCACAAATCGAATTTAATCCATATTTACCTCATACTTACCTGCTGGGTCCTAGAATCTACACAACTGCAATGGGATGTGAGGTGCGCGAGGTCACTTCTCGGACTTCTCGGACTCCATTTAGTCACGATAATGCAGACACCCTACGATTATTAATATTCCCAATATTTTTAACGTAATAAGTAGTATTCCTTTACATAGAAGTGCACATCACAATCATAAGTAGCTTCAGAACTTGTTGTTTAAGAAATGCTTGCTCCCTATCCAGCTGTTTCATTCAAAACACTTTCCTGTTTTCAATGGTGCTACTTAATTGACTCCAGTAGCACTTCACTATCAGTGGTCTTTTTGGCATTTTTTTACTAGCACAGTGTGGAAAGTTTCTGTGTGCTTCGCCTTCCGCAAAACCCTGCCACGACCGCAAATAAGGTCCACGATTTGTTGGGATAGGAATGCAACCAATTGCCTAAAATTGTAACTAGACCTGCTTGATCTACCGGATTAGCCATACCCTCGCGACGCGAACATAATAAAGCCTTGCAATCGCCTTATTGAGGAATGTTTAGTTTACCAGTTTGCTTGAAAATTACCAAACAGCTCCTATCAACTAAAGCCTACTTTCTCGCCGCGTGCATTCTCCAGTTTAAATCGGCTGTCCCTGAACCGCTTTTGCATTTTTCTCAAACTAAGCACACTGTAATCGCAGGATTAAGAGCGACACAATGAATTTGGCTCCGTGATTAGCCCATGAAACCAAATTTCCTGTTGCCAACTGTACATATCTCTGAATGGGACTGCACACAGAGATTGTAACACTCTATGAACGATCATTGCATGCTACCTCTTTTCATCTTACCTTAGAGCTGACAGATTTAGTGCGACAAGCTTTAGTATCCTCTGAAATCGTTTTGTCAGAATAGCGCGCCAAGTCCGTCTCAATACTGTTCGGAGAAGAAGTTTGACATCATACTTGTCTTTGTTTGGTCTTTAATGCGTATAGTTTCTGTTTTCGGAAGGAAAGGTTAACTGTCTGATTAAAGGAATGAATAAAGAATTATCAGAAGTCAGTGGACATGCACGTCAACTGCAGAACGCAGGTCCGCATATCACCCTATTCTAAACATTTTGTATTCTTCAATTGCTCCTCTAGACTTGGCATAAATAAAAAGCGAGACGATAGCTTCCGGAATTTTAAATGAACCTACTGAATTTTAAGTTATATGCCAACAACTTTGTCTTCCATTCCTAAATCAGCTGCGTGCGAGTCAATGAATTATGACCCAAACAGTCGACCTGATGCCTCGCTCTCTATCTTCATTCCTGAGATATAGCTAAACAATAGTTACACATTACTAATAAATCGGCATTAACCTTCCGGCTATCCTCTTTCTAGGCATGTTAAAATTGTCTAGACTGTAAAGGCACCGTTAATCCTCTTCATTGCCACCTAGAAGACTATTCATTACACTTTTCAAGCGTTTTACAAAATTGGCAATTTCACCATGGGCGCAACGTCAGATCTGCACAGTGTCGATTTACTTGACAAAGCCCTTGCCAGTATTGGTCAGACAAGGCTGATGGCAGCTCTGCGTGTTTAGGATAATCTGCCTTGGAGCTATGCAACGGAATGCCCACCTCACAATCTGTGTCGGTTTGGCCACCATTTTTAATGTTATGCACATCTGCTCTTGATTAGTCTTTTGTCATCCATCTCCTCACTATTAACAACCTATTATGCCGATTCTACGAAGTCGCATTTCACAGGGTTCACCAGTATTTCAATTGGCCGTTCTTCAATTACCACATTCCAGATACCGGTAGGATGTTCATTAGAGATCCCAGAAAAAAAACAAGATAATGTCATAAAATGCATGAACGTATAAATTACTTTGTAAGGAGGGCTGCTTGGACCTCTACATATCCTTCCAAACACTTCTAGGTGGCACTTAAGAATTTTGGTCAGTTGATAAACCTTGCCGATTGGTTAGATGAAAGAAGTGATTAAAACTGGCTGGCGACCTCTTTTCACATGAGCAACACTTCATTTGAGTAGTTTGCTTCAGGTTTTGCGTAGTCATGACTCAGGTAGGTCTAAATTATTCTACATCACCAAATCCTTTTGACGCGCATATTCCCTGCGAATGCAACCAAAAGTCACCTTTAAGAGCACTTTTCAGGAGGAATCAGCTAATCCATTACCGGATCAAGACCCCCTGACCCAAGGTCTTGGTAGCAATGACAGTGTAAATTACATGAAATGGGTGGATGAGAACCTCTGTTTGATGCTTTTTGAGAGAGTTTTCCGGACCAGGCGCCATGTTTTGGCTGATGCATCACGTTATTACAACAAAACAGAAGACTTCTTTCGTGAGCTTGCTTTGATGGATTTTCCTGTTGTGCATACCTCCATAAGCTGTATAATCACCAGGCCATGTCGCTGCACAAGATCATCGCAATACAGGACGACACGATACAAATGCGATTTTCCATTATCACATTCGTCTCCCTCGATTCGTCTCTGGTTGGACGTGTCATCGGATATTCCGAACTTTTAAAATTAGTGGAATCAATGTCTGAGGACAGCAGGCGGTGCTGTGGTGGACATATATGAGCGGTGTGAAGGAGTTGGAGAAGTGGAGGGAAGGATGAAGCTGAGCGATTACGACTGTGTCATTTTATACCTTGATTACTCGGACCTCAAAATTCGAAATTGTGAACACCCAATTGGCCTCGGTGATATTCTTACGCCTGAGCAAATATTTGTTGTGACAGGCATGATGTGGCAAAGGATAGATCCCTATCCAAATGTGGATTTCATGCAGAAGACGTTTCAGGCCTTGGGTGGTTTCCACTTTCCTCTTTTTTCCAAGTTTCCCCACAGTTGGCGCATTTGGTGTAATAGGCGCCAAAATAATTCGTTGATCAATTTTGTGGAGATAATACGCTGGGCTTGTCTCCATGTCATATGGAATAGAATTTAACGCGCTTAAGCACAGTTGTGATGAGCCGGTCTATGGCAGCATTCTGTAAAGTGCTGTTAAGTCTTCAAAATAAATAGCATAAAACGGTGCATGAAAAGTTCTTTACGCTTTATTGTTACAATGGGTGCTTTCAGAACAGAAGCGCAAGTGTTTTGTGCTTGTCAAGCGGCGAGGAATACACTGACTTCGCACCGTTTCGTTTGTGGTGGTGGGTTTCTATGGGCTAAATTTGCGGCATTTTTCATCGTAGTCAGTTATTCTGCTTTTTCATTGCACCACTTTACCTACCGCGAATGAGGTTAAGAATGCTTTTTGGGTAGTAATAATAGTTACAAACTGCAGTTCTGATGCCCACAAGATATGGCCGGCCTCGCTTATTTTTCTGAGGATCGCTTAACTTACTGATGTTTCGGTCGAGGACAGCGAGACACGACCTCTGTTGCAAGCTTCGCTACTACACCTCCTGCACCTATAGAGCAAACATGGTCGAGATGAGGGCGTGCAATGATACTAGTCGTGCATTGCCCTGTGGCCATTGCGTAAAATAGAATAGATTAATGGTCAAACATCGCACGAGCCTCTGCGGGTGCCGAGAGTACTTTGATCTAATGCTTCAGTAGCACAGTGCGTATTTAAATTAAATGAAATATGAGAGGGACTAATACATGTGAATTCTTTTTGTCTATTTTTCGTCTCTTAAGCTTTCGGGAGCACATGATAGGGGAGTTGGTGTTGATTTGTACAAAAAGGCACTCTTTCGACTATTCAAATGTAGAAAGACCTTTAAAAAAATAAATGACGTGTTGTAATAAACTTATGCACTGCTTTTCGGTGGTTGACTTTAGCGTCGAATCCTCGTAGAAGACCAAATGAAGGTGATCCTCGGATCGGACAGCACAGATTTCGCTTTGAAGTGGCCTATTTTACTCTCCCCAAATGCTGTTTAACCGAGAGGACACCAGCTTAAGTCCAATGAGCTTTACAAATTGTGATCCGCAGCCGTAACTATAATCAGACTGATCTCTTAGTTGGTCACGGTAATGAATGCAAATGGAAGTTTTAATGCCATTTGACGTGGCTAATGTCCAACAAACGCAAGTTTCTGGCTAGATTGCAGACAACTAGAGCAGTGTAACGTGCGCGTTTCTTTAAGTTGTTGATCCAACAACTAATGAACCTGCATTAGGAATGCGTAGACATCCAATCTCTTTGCCTTTGTCTGTAGGAAATAGTTTCCTCATCATAACACAGTTGAGGACTTGGAATGTTGGCGCTGCACCTTCTTATGGCGTACAGCCTGATTATTTTAGCACGCAAAAGTACCGTTCTATTTCATGTGTACTGCTGCATAAAGCTCCTTACAAACCAGAGAACCACAAATTCACAACAAGTTTAATAAATTAGCATTGCTTCTGCAATGTGCAACAAAAGCTTACTAGACGCAAAACGACTATGTTCATTTGTCCGTCTGCTACATTAGCGTTTCTCATTGTGTACCTTTATTTCCTAAAGATCGCAAATGCACTAGTTAATTCTGAAGGCAGACTTATTGCACATCAGACTAGATAAGCAATCATATTTTGTCAGGTTCGCATAAAATCATGCACATGTTCAAAAGAATATAGTAGGGGACAAAAAGGATAGGAGAATAAAAAATATGCAAAGCTGATTAAAGAGACATAATAGGAATGACGTGCTAAATGGGAAATGGCACATTTCCGTAAACATTTCGCGAGGTGGAGTCGAACTGACTGATCATCTGAATGAATCCACAGACAACCATTCCAGCCTACCCACCACGGTGCCTACATCTCTTTGCAAACGAAATTGGGTGCACTAGGTCTCAAAAAATAGCAGTTCTAAATCTACAGCGTTGTTTACGCTGATTTGCTTTAATAAGCGAAAAAGTTTTAAACTACCCTCCTTCTGTGGTTGCTAATGATGCTTCACTTATCCCCTTGATTTGTAATACGTGTCGTAATGCGCAAAACTTGTAAGTGTTGACGTATCAATATAGAGTCACCTAATCCTATGGGAACGTTGGTATCAACCCACGGTGACAGAATAATCCACATAGAACTGTTAATCAACGCGATGCCCTGCATTCGCAATGAATAAAAAGAGACCTCTTACAGGTGTGTTGAAGTTGACTCCAGTGTAAATCACCTTTAGGTGCTTCGAAGGCCACAATTCCATGCTGGTACACTAGCGAATGCTAGTACTTCTTAGTGAAGTGGCTGCAAATAGTAAAGTTTTACCTTATAAATCGGTTCTGACTTTGTTCCTAATGTCATGTCGTATCCTATGGCCATTTTTGCATTTATTACACTATTTTATTTAAATGCACATTTACGCTTTTGCTCCAATTTCAGAATATTTGATAGAACGCCCACCATGACATGTAACGCTAACTAGAATAATAAACGGCAGCAGTAAATGCGATAGTCTCGTCGTACGTTTAGATCATTTATATTTGTTAAGATAGTAGCTCAGTTATGCAACTGTAGTGTACGTTAAGGCGGATAGATCACCCGCTCTGGAACACAGAAAATGTGTGTACATTTATCATGATTGCATTTAAATATGCAGCGCAATTGAAACCAATGACTTGTGAGACTATGCTTGACTGGTGAACATGTGATGTTGCTGTACTATTGCCTGAATTCTCCGAGTTATTTATGCGATTAGTCGCAACGCAATGGGATGCAACGTCTACCTCTTCAAATTAGTCAAGAAACAATAAAATTAATTTCGCATCGTCAGATTCGCTGTATATCAAAGTCTAAAAACTGCCTTTCTGCAAAGAGCATGCACTTATAACATCTCAAATCATTCTGCCTTACAAAACCAATAGTTTTGCTAGAAAGCATGCATTTCAAAGCATGCTTCTTTACTGGCAGAAAACTGGAGAGTGAACAGGACAGCTGTGATGGATGAATGGGAATAAGTGTAAAGTGTGGTACAGTACTGTTTCCCATTGTGAAAATTCTGAATTTGGCCAGCAAGTGGAGACTTCAGCTACGAAGTGCGAAGATCACTGGGCATTAAAGCGAAGAGAGTCAAGGAAATTGGTGCCTTGGCATCCACTGCTCGTATCACCGAATTTTAGCCATCACCAGCATATTACCAAATAAAACTTAGCCCCTCAACTTCTTTATCAGCCCATCCCTTCGTAATGAGTCTGGTTGCGGCCCCATATCTCAGTAGTATCGTTGTCCTATAGACAACCAATTACTAAAAATCATTGTCTTAAGCCAGCGTATTATGTTGGGTTCGCAGGTACAGCATCGACGAATGATGGGCAACAGGCACACCATCTAAGTCATTAACAGCACACTGAAATCATACGTTTGCGGTACATTATGGAGAGAAGATTGCGTTACAAGACAAATGCTGTCGAAATTAACAAATACATAAATGAGTGAAGTCAAGACTCCTATTTGCAGAAAACATCTGCTTAAAGTAGTCAAACACCTGCACGCGGTTGCCACGGCAAGATAAGCAGCTAAGGTAAAAACAAACAGCGTTCACCTCACTCATAATGATCTTTGAGAATAAATGATGGGTTTGATATGCTCCAGCACAACACACCCTGCGTATTGATTTGCTTTCATGCTGCATGCGTGATGACATCAGAGGCAGCGCCGCAGCGCCTATGATTGAAGCCCGATGTCCCAGGCAGTTGCGAACCCACAATTCCGACCGAAAGAACAACTCAAGAAATTGCTGCCTGTTAGAAACCTTCTG